>VDFB02047230.1:106798649-106915039 GCA_007258455.2 Sequoia sempervirens
TTACTCACCTCTGATTGAATGTGAAAGAAAGGTTCTCAAAGAAATTTTTGAGACTACCTATTGGAAGCCTAAATATGAAATGGTTCAAAATGGGCAAGAGGAATTGAAGAAAAAGTTGAAAACTACTATATTTGAAATGGCATCAAAACTAGTGTGTAGGAGGTTTGATGATATGATCAAGCTTGTTGATAAAGTTTGGGTTATCCATTATAAGACATATGACACTTTAAAAGAACAAAAAAGATTATGTGACAGAATGAAGGAGGTGGGACTACAGATAAATGCAAAGAAAGGTGATAAAAAAAGTATACTTCAGGAATATCAAGAGCTTATGAACACACATGAGAGCTTCCATATCATCTTAACACAAGAATTGAGTGACTTCATTCAATCACTGAGTATAGATCTACCAAATTTCTTTGAGGAAATGGACTTAAAAGACCAGGATCTATGGAAGGATGAGATAGCTCAACATTTGTTGATGGCCCTTGATGAGATTAACGATGAAGATGAGGCGCTTGAAAAAACACATGTAGCTAGGATGGATATTCAAAGTTGAATATGCAATGAAAGATATCATAAACAATGCTGACATTTATGCAAAGACAGGGTATATCGAGCATCTATCGAAGATCAATTTGTTCATTGCATGGGTCAAGTAAGGGATGACAAGATAACAAAATTTTGCAGGCGTGGGTGCATTGTCATGTAGCATGAGCCTTGAATAGGTCATAGATGATCATGGGTTCTTGTTGGAAAACTAACGGATTATGGTGTATCCACCAACAAGTTACTAAATTTTTATGTTTATGTTAATCAATTTTAGTTATCAAATGACATACCTTTTTGCGAACAGTTCTGAGACTTGTTGCTTCCATATGAAAAGGAAAACAAGGCCCGGTTTTGGATAATCATCGCCATCATCATCATCATCATCATCATCATCAGTATTAGTAGATAGGTTACATTAGTATAGCATATTCCATCCATCCATTTCCATATCTCAGAGACTTCTACTATTAATGTACATCTTTTGAAGCAATATAATGGAGAAGACTTTTTATAGTTGGTGATTAACTTCTAGTGTTCAATTGTTGTGTTAATATTCATTCTTATGTGTTGTTGTGTTGTCTCCAAAGTGGTCCTCTTAATTTATTCAAATTTATGCATTTTTTTAGGACATATTTGCTATTGTTGTGATTGTTTTGATCGGGTTCTAGTTAGAGTGAATTGAAATTTAGATAATTCATTTTTAATTGGTTCCTACTAGGGATTAAAATATTTTTACATTGGTTATTCAGGTTGGTTTCCCTCAAGCTAAGAATTAAAAATTCTTTCATACTATCACAATAATTTGGGGGGATAACACTAGGATTTATAAAGAATAGTACAGTAACTGACCAACCTGCACGTTTGTACAAGGTGCAAACATTTAAAGTGCCCAACAATTAGAGTTAAGCTAATTAGTAGATCTACCAATCTTACAAATCTATCTCCATCATCACTATCCACCTCTTGACTCCATTCACCCAATAGATTAGGCACTAGTCAACTTTAGAACAACTTTATACAAACTTTACTCACACTCTTGATTATTGAAAATAGTAGGAATTAGTCATTAAGCTTTGCATCTACTTCACACCTACATGCCATAGTGAGTAGATTACCCAAATTAGAGATCATATCCAAAAATTCAAATCTTCCTTGTCATTCAGGTACACCTGCCTTGGTCTAGAAGAGCCTAAGGAGTAGGAGGTGATCAATCAAATTCACCCCATTCATTAGCCAAAAATGTACTAAGAGACGGAAACCCTCTTAAAGTTCAAACCCTACATTTTTGAGACCTAACATAGGGTATGAAAGATAAGGTGAAACAACCCTAGTCTAATTTTAGAGTGCTAGTTGAATATTTTAGGACTTGCCTTAACCATGTGATGAAATAAACAAAAAAATCATTTGCATCTAGCTTCCTACTTAGAAATTCATGAATTCATAATTTTGACCAAATTATTCATGGTATGCACTATGACAAGCTCATTGATGAGTTACTAGGAAATATTGAATTGATTCTTAAAATGTCTATAATTCTAGTCTAAACAATACCCTCCAAGGTTTTAAGAAATATGTCAGTGACTACCCCATCCCAAGGGGGGAAGTTCTTGCACTGCTATTGTGTAATATTTTTTCTATGAGTTGGTATCTCCTATCCCCTTAAATATAGGAAATTTGGTGAGTGTTGTGGTAAAATTATGTTGCAAATCATGTGGTTGAAACATTTTCTCAAATACTTAAGGAATTATCCAAAAATGGGTCATGTGTGGAGGGATTGACTGTTTTCAACATAAGCATTATAGATGGACTTTACTACATTTTTTTTATTAATGGAAATATTTGGTTGGGAAAAAGGATCTAGGGTATAAGGCACCCTATATCACAAATACCTACTTGGCTATAAACCTAGATGGAAGAGCCAAAATGGTGGATCAGGATTTTAATCCAATATTCTTGTTGTGTGTGATGATTATTTAGATGATTTTTAATTGATTTATTTTTAGGATGTGTTGATCTCAAAAACTGGCACTTAGTAAACATAGTCTTGGGAAGTTTTGTGAATGTGGGACCAAATTTTTATTCACTGAACAATCTCTGAGATTTTAGAAGTTGATTCTTCCTTTTAACTAAAGGAGGAGAAAAGGGGAGGATATAAAATAAAATGCATACAAGAAAATATTCTAAGGTGATGCACTAGAAATATCATTCTACCTATTCCTAACAATGCATAATATAGCTTAGATATTTGAAACATTACAAACAAATTAAAAGAGCTTACACATGATTTAGATTTTGCAATATAAGCAAAAGCCAACACTATAGAAGCAAAGAATAGAAATGGCAGATAGCAATTGATTCCACATAATTTAACATAGAACACCACGTCCTCTTCATTCTTGGGTGGAGAAAAATTACAAAGGCTCAAAGGAATAGTATAATCCATTCAATCCTTCCCGCAAGGGGAACCTGCTAAGGCCTTAGATTGAAAGACAAAAACTATTGCTATTTCTATTCAAAACTAAAACTATTACAATACTCTTCTCTCTAGTGATTCTAAGTCTTTTTTAAAAGATGATGAACCCTCAAAACAATGCCCCTTATGGTCTTAAAAAGGAGAGATTCTCCCTCAGCATTGAAAACTATGATAACATAATAAATTCCCACTTCCTCACCTATGGGCATCACCATCATGGCGATGGTTGAAATGACCTAACTGGACAATCATAAGTAGTCCTCCATTGGTGGTGATGATACCATTTGTTCCTCCCTCAACCTTGTGTTGCAACCACTTTCTAGCTTCATAATTATTTTGGCCAATGATGGGTATTTTTCAAAAATATGAGCCTTTGTTTCTCAGAAAGCATGTGGGCTCACCACACATTAACTTCCTCCATTACTTCAAAAGAACACTATTTGACTAAATTAGGCACCTTGATATTATTTTTTTCTAGAAGATGTGAAAGGTGATAAATTTTTTTCTTTAAAAACTTATATTCATCATGGCCAAACCTCTTACAGTAAGAACACTTGATCTTCTCCTTCTTAGTTCATTCACCTTTTAATGAAGAGGTGTGGTTAGCAACATTTAAAGTAATGGGCTTTGGATCTTTCTTCTCTCCTTGGTTTTTTTGTTTCTAATCTTGTTTGCTAGACCCTTTATGTTATTTTGTGCCTTGATTATCAACCAAGAAACATGACTTAGAGAGTTCACTTTTACCCATTAGAACCAATTTTTCATGCTCCTTAGTGAGTTCTATAGTAAACTCATCTAAAGAAGGAATTTTATAGGTGGAACCTAGGGAACATTTTGTAGATAGAATGTAGAAACAAATACATAATAGCTAGGGACAAGTTTAGAAATAATGTTCAAGATTAGTTTTTTATCATCCTTCTTGATTCCATATTGTTCTAATTACAATCTAATAGCTTTCAATTTTGTGAATAAGTCTTGTATGGTGTCAAAACTGGAAGGACTCAGTCCTATGAGTTTTCTCTTCAACTGATGATCTCTTAACTCATCCTTCTTACTAAAGAGGGTTTACAAAGTGGTCCACACTCCATATGGTGTATTGGTAGATTAAATGTAAAAAAATTCAAGAGAGATTGACATACATAGAGTATCAAAGGTTTCATCACATTTATTAAACCATTTTATCTTTTTTGTAAAATATTCAGGTTCAATTTCAAATCCCATTGTAACCTGATGATATCCATGTATTTTGAGATATATTATCATCTTAGATTTACATTCAAAATAGTTAATGGTGTTAAAATGAGAAATGCAAAAGCATCCATTAGTACAAAAAAGTAGATTGTAAAGAGGAAATTAAAGTGTGAAAAAGAAGAAAAATGAGACACCCCCTTTCCACAAGTCTAAATAATCACCCCCCAGAGATTACAAAGTTGGCACTTCATGACTAGTGTGATTACAAGGCTTTTATTACAATGCTTTATAGGCCTTCAATGGCCAAAACTAAAAATTTTAGATATATAATAAATCTAATACAAAATCTAGAAAAAACAACCTTGTAGTTGAGTATCAATCTTCAATACCTTCTCAACATCTATTCACTTTTAAATGTGGAACTCTAAGGAAAAATTTATGGCATGTTGAAGAAAAATAATATTCATCAGCTTCAACCTACAATATTTGATAGAAAAGGAGAATTTTTTATCAAGACCTTCATGGATGGAAGTGCTCATTTTCAGCTTTCTGTCAAGTATTCATTTGTGAAAATCCAACTCATGAGTAAAAATTTATGCACTTTTGAAAAAATGTTGAATTTCCCTTTCAGGAACAACTCTTCTCAAAAAAAAAAAAATTCTTCTAACTTAATTTCTACAAACTATGTTGTAAATATTGAAAAATTAATATATACCCAAATAGTTTTCCGATCCTACAAACAAAACCCAAAAAAGCATTTTTTTCCAAGAAGAGGAAGATGAGTTTCTGATGAAAATTTAATCTTTAACCTGCAAAAAGGTAATCAAATTGTGGTATTCTAACAAACAAAAAAAATCCAAATTTTCTCACCATCTAAAAAAATAATAGATGCCTAGATCAAATTTTTTTGTTGTGAACAAAACCCAAAAAGGATTTTTCTATTTTATGAGCAAAAGATAAGAATTTGTTACAAAAATAAAAATGGCTCCAATAAAAAAAGGATTTCAAATTTCTAACTCTATTTTTTTACTATGTCCTCCAATCTCTTATTTTGGTGAAACAAAATTCAATATTGACTTTCTCAAACCTTCTAGACACTAGAAAGGTTGAAAATGCCTTCAATATTACCAAAATGTTGCAATCACTTAGATCTCACAAGAACACAAATATGCAAAATATAGTACACAAATACTTATTGTTCCTTCAATTGTTATAATTCTTAGATCATCAAAGGATGCAAGAGAAGATCATATTGGATTTTTGAGAAAAATATTAGTTATCTTTTAGTCTCAAATCTCTCAAAAAAATCAAATAACAAAGTAAGTTATACCAGAAAAATCCACTCTGATACCATGTAGATTCTTTGAGAAGCGAGAATCAAATGAAGATCTAATGTTGGTTGTAGATCACATGCACTCCAATTGATAAATGATTGAATATCAAAAATAGTGGAATAGAGAAAGAAATTTGAAAGAGAAATTAAAGACAAACAAAGAGAAAATTGAGAATACTCTCAATTATCTCATTGGGCTATCATCAAACTAGTGAAGGTGAGAGTAGAGTTTTGTATATATAGTAAAAATAGGGCATATACATCTAATAAGTGTTTTAAATTCTACTACTCATAAAGGTGGAAGGTTTTACCTACTTGGTAAATGTCAAAACATGTGGCATAACCTTCTTAGGTGAAGACAAAATAGAGGTTATAGGAGGTGGTAGCCAAAAGAGGCTAAGAAACCCAACTACCCCATAAACTACTTAGGTAAGGACAAAATAGTGGTTATTAGAGGTGGCACAACAAGCCAAAAGAGGGTGTGTAACTCAATTACCCATGTGTAGGAGAAAGTGACACATGTAGTTGATGTATTTTTTCATCTGTCCTCATATTAGCCACACCTAATAAACCTAAGTGAGCTTAAATAATATGCGTAGGAAAAATAAATACCCCTAACATAAGTAAAATAAAAAACCTACACTAGCAATTGATTTTCTACCTAGGATACATCATGTAAGTAAGGAACAAGATCAAGTTGAGGATGAATTTTCAAAGGAGAAATTGTTTGTTATATCCACTCAGACACCTTGGTTCACATACATAGTCAATTATTTGACTACAAAGGAGTTTCTACCACACTTTTCCATACATCAAAGGAAGTAATTATTTAAAGAGAGAATTCATTTTAAATGGATTACTAGTTTTCTTTTCAATTGTGGGCCCAATTTGGTTTTAAGTTTGTGTATGACAGAAGATAAAACTTATAGCATCTTGAAGGCCTACCATCATGATTCTATTGGTGGATACTATTCAATAGAGAGAACTACTCATAAAATATTAGGTGTTGGATATTATTGGCCCTCCATGCATAATATTTTAAAATATATCCTTGATAATGTGATGAGTGTCAAAGAGTGGGAAGGCCAACAACATCTAATTAAATACTTCTCTAACCTTAATTAGTTTTGAAATCATTTAATAAATGAGGATTATACTTTATTAGACCTATGGAGCCATCATCCCATGAAAAGGAGTACATATTAGGATATATGTAAGAAAATTTATAGAATAATAGAGAAAAATAATAAGCACAAATTTAACATAGTATTTATGTGGAAAACCTAGTAAAATTATACCTAGAAAAAACAATGGGAAAATATCTTTCATATTTTATTTCTCAATAAATTCACAATTACAACAACCTTCAAAAGTTACAGAAAACATGGCTTCAACAGAGTATAATAAATCCAAGTCGCAAAGTCCTTTTTGAACAAAAATTTTCAAAAATAGAAAGTACAACTCATTTAATTACATGTTGAAGATTTATCAAAACTACCAAAAATATAGAGTCCCAAAAAAAAATAGTTTTGCCAAAAATGCCTTTAGTGTCACCTTCAACGGGAAAGCCAATCGACATTGGGACCCCCTATCATTTCAACCTTTGGTTGAATAGTAAGCCTTCAGTCATGCTAGGTGTGTACCTGAAGCACTAGCTAGATATAAATGTCGACTATTTGTCACTGCTGGAATAACAATTAAATTGATGTCATATTCCAAAAATCTTCCACTTGAAGTCAAATTTCTCTCTTGCACATAAACCCTCATACTAAAAGGCCAATTCCAATGCTATTGTTACCTGATTTTGCTTCTAGCTAAATCAGGTATACTTATGATTGTGTTTTCATTTAAACAATAAAAGATACATATCACTTTTTGCTAAATTCCATCCATGTGCATAAAAGAGATTATCAAAAGATTGCATTATTACAATTGTGCAATTGCATACAATAAGAAAGAGAGCCAACATTTATTGAAAATGTAATCTTTATTAATGATCATAAGTGTATAATGTCCCTCACAATCTGAGGGAATAACTATTCTAATGCTTATGAAGAAAAGACTGCATTTATAGATACGAAAAAAGAAATGCACATAAAATGAAGAGGGACCCGTCATTTCCTGAAATGACGAATCTCGATTGCCTTGCCCTACATCATCTCCAATCCTCCCCACTTGTCCTGCTTCTATTTGATGATCTCCTTACTAATCTTAGGTTCCCTACATATATAAAAAGAGTGTTGCTAGAGCAATGAAAGGTCACTTATCAGAATATGTGCAAAAACATCCATAAACATATAATTCAATGTCCATGAGCATTAAAATAGACAGCATACCATAGGTGTCCAGGAAAACAAAAATAGTAATCAAACACGCCTATCATATGCTTTGTTTATCTAACATGTTTGCTCCTTGTGTAGATATAGGAAAAATCTTTGTTACTATTTTGTTTCAGCTAATTACAGCATGTGGAGTAAAATGTAGCTCCCACAAGGGTTGAGCCCAACATGTTGTCCTCTTGTGTTTTAGGAGGGATAGGAAATTGAGCAACTCGATCAATCAATGATAAACCTATTCTTGATGCATTAAATCAATATGGAATCATACCAGTTGATCAAATTTTATTATCAGATTCAAAAGATGCAACAAATAGTGTGAACTATCAAGAAAGTTACTCTTCATCTCTTCACAATGAATCAAACAATAGGCTGCCATCATGCCATAAAGGGGAAGTTGTTGGAAAGAGACACTACACATGTTTTTTGGTGTTTTCATTGATGGAAACCCTTGTCAGTAAGGTGATCCACATGTCATCATTTGATCATACCGATAGATAGATTGAAGATCAGTGATCATTTGTTAAGTTAGAATAGAGCATCTAGTAGATTTGTGTTCTTTGATTCATATGAAAATTTTATGTTAGCATTTTGTGTTGTGGATCTCAGGGATGATTGGTCGATGCATTATCTATGTTATCTATAAATCTTGGTGCCTCGTATTGATTTGAGAGTTACAAGATCTAGTTGACTAATTTTTTGTTCATCAGTGTATGAAGGTCGACTTGGTGGATGTAGTGTGTCGCGGATATTTGAGGAGTTATTGTTTAAGTATTTTTATGTTCAAGCATTTTGTTTTGGGTCCTCACTATGTTGTAGCCAACTTTTGTGGATGCAAATTGAATAATATGCATGTTTTGAGCTAATAGTTTATGAATATTTCTTATTTTTTTGAAGCTAACATGAAGCAATTAAACCCTTAGCAGCAGATATATATGTAATTGATTATATCATTTTGGTGTATGTTTGGTGTGAGTTGATGTATGTTGTGAATATCAGAAGGATTGAAGAGCGATTATGCATAGTTTCACTTGTGCATGAAGGATTTTGTGAGGTGAATTAGAGTAGAATAGAGCATAATCAATCAGAAGTTCAAGAGAGTGATTGATGAGCCTAATCGGAACCGTAATCAGGAATTTGTAGATGCTAATTTCTTAGTTCAATCTTTGGATGTTATCCAAATATTTTTAAGGCAATGAGTCTTTCAATTTTTGAGCAGTGAGCTCTAGGCAGTGTGCCTAAATGCAAGTGCATTCCCATTTTGTAAATTTTCCTTTTTAGTATACTCAAACAATATTATGGATTGACCTCCACCGTGGTTTTTCCCCTAACATGGTTTCCATGTAAAAATCCCTGTGTTATGGTGCAGTGGTTATTTGTCTTATGTGCATGCATCTTTATTTTGGTTGAATGTTATCAGTACTTTAAGGATTAAATTAATAAAGATAAAAATTGCATAACATTGATTCACCCCCCCTCTCAGTGTTCCTTGATTCCAAAAATTGGTATCAGAGCTTTGTTCCTCAAAAGAAGTTTAAAATCTTGGGGAAGATCTTGGAAGGTGTTTCAATGGATTCAAGCAGTCTTCAACAACAACTTATGGTGGCCCTAGATGATCTTGATCAGTCAAAATCTAAAGTCCAGGAATTACAAGAAAATATCATGAATGCTAAGAGATTCATTGAGTCATTGAAAGAAAAAATCAATAAGTCCAGGGAGAAGAGAAGGGAACTATTTGATCAGATCAAGAAAGAAGATAGCAAACGCATTATAGATGAGCAACTAAGTCAAGCCATGAAGGAAAAGATAGAAGAATGTGAATTTTTTTCCAAAGATAATGTTGTCCTAAAGCATGAGAAGGAATCTATTATGATGAGGATGACCAAGGAGATTGAAGATAGGAAGAGGAATGAAGAGAAGCTTGCTCAATCCTTGAAAGAGAAATCTAAAGAATGCAGCTAAATTACTAATGGATTCATTCAGTTGGAACTTGAGCTAGAACAATCCAGACACAATGAAGAAGAGCTTGAAAAACAGATTGATGATCTTAGAGATGAACTTGCTACAACAAATGAATTCAAGGAGAAGTTCAAGAATAGCTCATCCAAGCTTGGTGAACTGATTAAAAGTTAGAGGACTGATGGTGACAAGCAAGGTCTTGGAGATGAGAAAGGAGAAAGTTTTGGATTTGGAAAAAGGAGATTTAGACAAGGAAATCTGATGAATCAACCTGGAAGGTATCCAGTAAGACAACCTAATGCTCAAAGATTTAATAGTAATTGTTATGTTTGCAATAAATTTGGTCATATGGCAGCTCAATGTAGAAGTAGAATGAATTCAAGTGGTCCATCATTCTTTGTTTAGTGCTTTAATTGTAACAAGTATGGTCATAAGTCAAATGAATGCAGAAACATGATGAACAACTCTTAGAGAGATGTTAGATGTTATGCATGCAATAGATTTGGCCATATTGCTAACCAATGCAGATCAAGAGAAAATTAATGGAACAACTAGACTGGACAAAGAAATATGGTGTGCTACAATTGCAACAAAACCGGTCATATTGCTATATTTTGTAGAAGAGGTCTATTAAATCAAAGAAGAAACATGCAAAAGGATGAAAAAGTAAAAGGGAAAGTCACTACAGATCATATTAGGAAGCAAATGAAGAACAAATGGGTGAAGAAGAGTCCCTCTATTGCAGGAAATGAGCCAACACTAGAATCAGCTTCTAGTAATTCCTCTGGGAATTAGATTAAGGCCTCTGGACTAGGGGGAGTTTTCAAGAAAATCCTTCAAACCCCTTGCCGGTAATTGACACCAGGATGTGGATGAGTGTAGTTGTTGCATTGATAATCTACAAATGTTGTTGAATAGTTGGAAAGAGTATTTATGCAGAATTGAAGGTCAATAAAAGAGTTATCTCTCATAGTGTATGGAAGCAAGGTATCCAGATGAGTTAGGTAAAAATCATTTATTGAGTCAAAAAGGTTAGGTGTGTGAATGATAAAAGGTCATTTCCATCTTTCATTTTTCACTTTGCATTTTGAGAAGATGTTGGAGAGATCTGAAGTGAACTTTGGTGAAATTTCGGAAGATTCAAGTGTGAAGATGATTCAAAGATCAAACCCTAATCCAGAAAAAAGGTATTTATCATAAAATATTGCAAACCTATGAATTTGTGACAATGGCTACTCCATTGGTAGTTGAAGTCAAGGATAGACCTCGTCCGAAATTCACGTGGCATTCTTTCAAATCTATTGAGACCAATCCCTTAGGTGCATTTTCGTTTGTTTCATACAGTGTATTGCATATCAAAGATATTAAGGCATACATTCATGCTAACATTGAGGAATTAGGGAGATCGCATTTCCTAAATTTATATTCCAATCATATTGTTCGAGAGGATTTATGTATTAATCATGAATTCAAAATCCTAGAGGAGAATAAATTCATGCAGATTGTGAAATTCCTTGTGTTTGATGAAAGAAAATGGGTCTGGTATATCTTGATTCGAGTTCATGCTGAATTTATGTGGTTGAGTCGACCTTTCAAGATTACAAAAGAAGCCATATGCACTATTATAGACTTAAATTCCTATAGTGGATTGCCAATCTTGAAGTCTGTGAAGAATCAAACAATCACTGATGCAACTGGTTTCGTATTTGATAGAAGAGTAATGAAAATTGATAGCATCATTGATGTGGATGTGAAATTTTCCTCGATGGTCATTGGCTACAAGATATATCATTCCAGCCAAGAAAATTTTGTATCTGGTGCAGCCATATATTCAACATATCAGATGGTAAAGGAGAATGTAGAATATGATTTATGTGAGTTGCTTCGAAGTCAACTTATGGAGAATCTTGGTAAGATCAAGAAAGATGAGAAGAATTCCTTTAAATATGGTAATCTATTGCTATGTCTATTCTTTTATTTCATGAATGAAGTTCTGGGAGTTAAGAAAGTGCATTGGAAAAATGATAAGCCCATAGTTGTTTAGATTAGAGATATCTTGTATGGAATTGGTGATAGTAAAACAAGAAAAATTGTTATCTAGGGATATTTCAAGAATTTTCACAATGAGATGCGAGCAAGAGAAAGAATTCCTACTTATATTATGGAGAAGTATAAGGATACAATTTTTTTTATAGTTGACATTGATCAATGCTTGATGGAAGTTGTAGATCCTAGAACCGTTTGGATTATGCCAATGGGTTATGAAGTTGAGGAAAGCATCTTGGAACTATAGGCACAACATTTGTTGAGTAAGCCTTTGGATCCCTTTGAAGAAAGGTTTGGAACATATGCAGATAAGGATATGCAAGTCCATGAGCAATTGAAGAAACCAATGATAGTCTGGAGAGTAAGGAAAGAAGTGGAAGTATTTGCAGAGAGAATGTGTATACCTGAAAAAGCTATAAGATAAGCCAGAAGGAAGAGAGAACAAGTTTAAGCCAAAAAAGAGCCTGCTAGAATTGAATCTGCTAGTTTGGCAGCATCCTCTACCCAAACTAGACCAACAAGAAGCTCTACACCCCTATCCGTTCATGCAAAGAAGTCAGCCCCTGTAAAAGCTCAAATTAAGACATCTGGTAAAAGGAAGAAGGATAAGAGCACAAGAGTGTATGTATTTGTTTCAGAAGATGAAGAGATAAAATTTGATGAAGAAGTTAAAGAAGTAAAGCATATGAGCACTCAAGCAACAATAGTCTCTAAGGACAAGCCTTCTGATGAAAAAGAGAAAGCCAAGAAGAAAGCAAAAACTGAAAAAACCAGGTATGTCTGTAGAAGAAGTTGAGAGACGCATAATCAAATATGGTAATCTTAAGCCCCTATGTGAAGTGTATGGTACCTTTGATAATGTTGGACAAAGAGTTCTTGAGGAAGCTACAATAAAGTATTTGAACAATTTCAATATGGCTCTTGTTGAGATAATAGCACAATTTCCTAAAGAAATGTATGAAATTTTGGAGATGAGGGGAGTAAGTGCAAGAACTGAAGAAGAGCAGTTGAGAGAACGCATTCTTGCAAATCTATGTCTGGTAATGTCTATTTAGGAAATGAAGAAACACCTAAATAAATAAATAAGAGAATTCAAGAGCAAAACAAGAATAAACAAGCTTATGATTGGTAGGATAGAAGAGGTAGCAAAAGAAACCGAAAAAATTATGAAGTTTTGTTAAAGAACAGAATTAATGTCATCTCTGAAGAAGTGCATGTTGGAGATATTTCATCTAGTCCAGAAAATGAAGAGGTTACGATTGAGGACACTCATATTCCTCCTAATGTGCATGATATTGAAGTACCTATGGAGACTAAAGCTCCTAAAGCTATGTCGGTTGAAGAAAAGGAGATATCAACTGAAGAAGTTGAAATTCCAAAAGACAAGAAAAAATTTGTGGCTAAGGAAACAGTGCTTGAGGAAAAGAAGGTTGAAGTTAAGGAAGATCTTATGAAAGCAAGAGACACTACAGAGGCAGTGAAGAAATTTCTAGAAGAACAACAAGAAGAATTTGACCTTGAATTGGGAGAAGGTCCTATTCATTTATCTACTTTGTCCTCAATTTAGAAAATGAAAGTTGCATCATTTGCCTAGGCTAAGGCTAGGGAAGAAATTTTGAAGTCTCACATTGAGGATAGTGAGTTATTGAGCCTTGCATCTGGTATTCTAGAGAAGATCATACCTACTCATGTTAAGGATCCATCTAGTTCTTCCTTCGGTGAGATGAAGAAGCTTATCAATTCTGTAAGTACTCATTTTGAGTCACTTGAGAAGTTAGCGTTGGTCAAGGTACAGAAGGAATTTGATGGCAAAAGGTTTAGTAGATTGAAAGGTATGATAGCTAATGATAAATCTTTGTTAGCTACTTGTGTGAAAAAATTTCAAAGTGCTCTATCTGAAGGTGGGAAGATCTATAATTTGTGTTTGTCTTTGTCAAAACTTACTAAGGACAATGAGAAGAAGATTAAGGATCATGAGAAACAGTTAGCTGCTATTTCTAATGACCTTGATCCTTTAATTATTTATGTTGGAGATCAAGAAGGTTAAGTTATAGCCCTACTTAACAAGATAAATATTTTGAAGCATGATAATGATAGAGCTGTGGAAAGAGGTTGTGAACTTAGAGGCCTAATTGGTTCAAAGATGGAAACTATGTTGAATGCTTTGAAGGAAGCACAAGATGCTATGGCAGTCAGTGATCTAGTAAATCTTGAATTTGCAGAGATGCAATCTTATTTATTCTATGGTCACAAGGATATTCTGGAGAGTCTCAAGAAGGGTTGGGACACAAGCATGAACCTAATGAAGAAAAATTTTGTAGATATTTTGCAGTTTGTGTAAGTTTTTGAAACAAGTCAATACATATGCAGTTTGAAGTTTTTGTTTGTTTTTAGAAGTTTTGTATGTGGATTCCCAATATTTTCCATTGATTTCAAAGGGGGCGAATAGAACAGTAAAAAATGTATATCCATCTAAGGGGGAGTTGTAGTTTTGAGTTGTGGATGAATATCTTTTTGGAGTTTTGGTGGCAATGTATTTATGTTGGTATTGATCCGACACTTAGTCATTTTTCACTAAGTGTTGCCATCAATGCCAAAGGGGGAGATTGTTGGCAAGAGACACTACACATTTTTTCTAGTGTTGTCATTGATGGCAACCCTTGTCAATAAGATGATTTGCACATCATCATTTGATCATACTGGTAGATAGATTGAAGATTAGTGATCATCTATTAAGTTAGAACAGAGCATCTGATAGATTTGTGTTCTTCGATTCATATGAAAATTTTCTATTACTATTTTGTATTGTAGATCTTAGGGATGATTGGTCGATGAATTATCTATGTTGTCTATAAATCTTGGTGCCTTGTATCGATTTGAGTGTAAGTTAGAAGATCAAGTTGACTAATTTTTGTTCATTAGTGTATGAAGGCTCACTTGGTGGTTGTAGCATGTCACGAATATTTGACGTGTTATTGTTTAAGTATTTTTATGTTCAAGAATTTTTTTTTGGCTCCTCACTATGTTGTGGCCAACTTTTGTGGGTGAAAATTGAATAATATGCATGATTTGAGCTAACAGTTTGTGAATATTTCTTATTTTGTTGAAGTCGACATGAAGCGATTAAATCCTTAGCAGCAGATATATATATATATACATGTAATCGATTATATCATTTTGGTGCATTTTTGGTGTGAGTTGATGTATGTTGCAAATATTAGAAGGATTGAAGAGTGATTATGCACAGTTTCACTTGTGCATTAAGGATTTTGTGAAGTGAATTAGAGCAAAAGAGAAAAATCAGTCTTAAGTTCAAGAGAGTCATTGATGAGCCTAACCGGAACTATAATCAGGCATTTGTAGATGCTACTTTCTTAGTCCAATATTTGGATGTTATCCAAATATTTGTAAGGTAGTGAGCCTTTCAATTTTTGAGTAGTGAGCTCTAGGCACTGTCCCTGAATGCAAGTGCATTCCCATTTTGTAAATTTTCCTTTCGAGTATACTCAAACAATATTGTGGATTGACCTCCACCATGGTTTTTCCCCTAACAGGGTTTCCATGTAAAAATAATTTTTTTACGTTGTAGTGGTTATTTGTCTTATGTGCATGCATCTTTATTTTGGTTGAATGTTATCAATACTTTAAGGATCAGATTAATAAAGTTAAAAATTGCAAAACACTGTTTCACCCCCCTCTTAGTGTTCCTTGATTCCAACAGCAGTACATTGTTGAATATGTCTTTCAATCTTCTTAAGTGGATCCAAATTCCATTTTAATAATGATATGTGTTGGATTTCATTGCCATCATTTTTGAAGAATAAGCTTTGAAGGAAACAAGACAAGGACAACAATCATTCAAAGATGAAATAGTTTTCCTCTTCCCAAATAGATGATTTCTATGATAATATGAACACTAAAGCACAAATGAATCAAGTTCAATTTTTGATGCATCAAGTCCAATTATGCATCCATCAATAAATAATATGGGAGCTATCAAGTCCTATTAGGAGCTATCATGAGTATTCACAAACAACTGCAGTGCACACTTTGATAAATAATCAATGCATGATGGTTTGAGGATATGCCAATGATCCTACAAATGAATGTAAGAAAGTCATGAAGGGAAGAATTTGAGAAGGTTTTGTTGGTAATCATGTCAAGGGTAGTCAATTCCATGCAAAAAGAAACTCAATATTAAAATGAAAGTGGCTATTTGGCATAATGGTGGAGTGTGATGGGACTCATAGCATTGTTTATAGTCATATATGGAAGACATCATACACCTAGTGTATGTTCTCAAATCATTATAGTAGACTTTGAACAATGAAGGACAGCAACAAGAAAATCCTATGACCCATACAAATTGTTCAGTGACGGTCAAGCACAGTCTCAGGATTGCCTTATGAACATAGTGGACAATCCATAGGAGCAAGTGTATTTTCATGTCACATGAGACAGCAATAAGGTAAACACTTTTTTGACTACACAAACACTCTTATCTGACTTTTCTTCAATGTGGATTTCGTGCATAATGCCAGATGTTTCCAAGAACCAGTTGTAAGGTGATGTAAAATCACAATCAATGTCATCAAGGGGAAGTGAAGAAGTTTAGATATAAGCTGCCAAATCATATCTCAAACTAACGAGGCAAGACTTAATCAAGACAGCAAAGGTATGTTCTTTCATTTCATGACTTTAGATGTAGCATTTATGAGTGTCAGTCCCAATATCAAAGTGCTTTGAAAGAGGCAGTGATTTGAGCAGATGAGAACCCTCTGTGGGTGAATTAGAAGCCATGAAATTTTCCTTTGTTCTTATGAAGAATACAAAGTTACTCTAGTGGGACATAGATGTATGAGTCCAAGAATAGGAATATTCATGTGGACAATGTATTTAGAGCCTAAATAGAGCACATGATTGTTACAATCATAAGAAAGCGCAGAGATTCAATAATAGTAGTATGCCAATATGACTATGGGCTAGGAGTAGAGCAGATTGAAGGTATGTGATAGTCAACATGAATGAGATATTAACCTTAGCAGAATTAGTGTTATAAGCTACACATGATAGTAGAATAGAAGTGGATAGGGTTATAAGATTATTTTCCTCATGATAGTCTATGGAGACTATAATGACATTCCTAACATGTCATCATGGTGACATTGCTACTAAAGTGTTCAAGAGATCAGTGCTATCTAGCATGAATAGCCACAAAGCTACAACAGTTTTGAAAAAAAGCCATGTAAAAGACAGATGGATAGTCATATTGTATGCATAAAAAAGAAAGAAAATATGCAGGCCTGTATGCAGTCATGAGTTTCAAAACTATATGTGTCACTTTCAATAAAGCAAATGTGATCTCAGGTTAATGAAGGCACATTCACTATGTAATTCACAAGGGACAAAAATTTAAAGAGAACATGTAAGAAAGTCACATATCAAGAGGTAGTCACTAAAGGAACAAGTACATGAGCTAGTTGTATATAGCTTATTAGATGTCAGTTTATCAAAGGTAGAGTCATGAACATGCTAGGGTAATCATATGCTCACAAAGAAATTCAAGCATAAATGACTCATGAAGCCTTATGATGGCAATGATATCACAATATGATAGTGGTTTAAAATGCATAGTGATATAGGCTACCAAAGGACAACACTTTCAAATGATAATGCCTTAGTAACCTAAGTGGTGAATGTAATACCAGGATGTTAGCTTAGGGAGATAGTTTGATACTATAGCAAAGGGATCCAAGTAGCATTCCATGAAAGAGGAAGAAAGGATTATCATTGGTCTTAAACTTTTAGTGATTCCATTGACCCAAGAAATCATTGCTTAGAAATCATTTTATATCTCTCTTTGTCAAAATCAAAAGAATGGTGAGCATTCCATCTAGGACAACAGTTTATCATTCAGCTTTGGGTGCCTATCTTATTTGTGGGAAGTCATCATGAAGAGATAAGACTCAAACCATAGTCCACAGTGTTATGAAAGCAATCAAAGAGAAAAAATACAATCCTTCATGGACTCATAACAGTCAAAGAGACAGTTTGACATGGGATAGTTATGACTTCAAAAGAAAACTGAGAAGCCATTTTATCACTAATGACAATACATCAACATGAAATACAAGCAATGGAGAATGTGATAGGAATAGTGAAAAGTATATTCAAATACATAGGTGATAAAAGGAATTTCTTCTATTTGTTGTATGAAAATGCTATTTTTTGAAGAATTACAAGTTCCATCAAAAAAAATTCTTCTTTTCTTGCAAAAAATATCATGGAGATTTTTAGAAAAGGAACAAAAATGCATTAAAACCCAGTGCATTCCTTCATGGTCGTGGCCTGAAGAATAGATTTTCTTCACAAAGTGCAAAGACCCATCTGGGGTTTGTTTCTAAAGTTCAAATGCAAAGGAAAAAACTAAAACTTTTCACCATTTTGTCACTATATGGAGCTCAAAATGAGCTTTGTTTTGCAGAAAGCAAGAGAAATTAATAAGGTATTTATAAGAAGAGAGCTTACCTGAGCTTGACTTGCTTGTTTTTCATGAAATATGCAAGTTACTTTCACCATGGGAAGCTTCAGGAAATTAAATCATGGTGGCTAAGAACAAGAAAAATATTCCACAAACAACAAAGATACAAAGAATGCATCAATAACATGTATTTGGTTGAAGCATTGATAGCTCGAATGGCTTTCAAATGAAGAAAAAAGCCAAGTTTTTGTTAAGTAAAAGCATTTACCTCATTTTTCCAATGAGGAATCTCCAAGAATCATTCAAAAATTGGCCATAAACCATTCTACACAGCTCATCATTGAAACCCCATGGCATCCAAAAGAGGAGCTTCATGAAGGTTTGATGAAAAAATGAAAGACTTTTTGCATTTTTTTCATTGTTTTGTGTTAGGGTTTGAAGCCCTATTGAATGTCGACCACCAAAAGGTATTTTTTACCTTATTTTTTAAAATTGCAAACACAATTTAATGTGCTTCATGGGCTAAGACTTCAAGTCTTATGCCTTTTCTTTCTTCCTTGTGATTGCCATTCTTCATCATATGTGCCTTAGTGAAATTTCATGTCTCTTATTACCTTGCATAAAAGTCTTCAAGACTTATGTGGTGCATTAGGCCGAGCCTTGTCTCCTAATTACATTAGGTTAAGTGGTCTGTCATTTTAATTAAGTGATGTTAGGTATAACACACTTAATGGTGAATGATATTTCAAAATGAAAAGTGATGATGAGTAATGCCTTGAGAGGAGATGGAGATAGGTTTGATGCTTCTGCAAGCCTTTAGGAGTGGTTGGGAGATTGTTATTATTTTGCATTTATTCTGAAATTGTAAAACATTATTCAAAGTGATGTGTCTATAAATCACTTTATTTTGATGTTATCCATAGTGCAAAATGTTGATGCATTGCAAGGAATGGTGGGGCCTATTATTCTACACTTTTATTTTGAAATGTAAAATAATTTGATTAAGTGATGTATTATAAGTTACTTAATCAAATTATTATCTTAAATGCAAAATGGAGTATTATGTTTTTGCAAAAAGCACCAAAGGTGTGGGTCAAACAGATTGAAGACATGTGTGAGCAAAAATGATGACTAGCCAACATGGAAAAAGTGTGTGAGGTTGTCTTTGACTGTTTTTGGAGGGAATGGGCTATTTGGAGGCAGTTTTGTCACATTTTTAGTGGGATTATGGTCTTGGCTTGACCTTACTTCATGTGGAGGATAGTTTGTAGTGATTTTAGAAGGTTCTTTTCGGCCTTTTTTGCTGCATCTAACCAGAATCTTCTAGATGGACTTGTGTGAAGGAGTTGTTTGAAATTTTTCTTCAGTAACTTCAAATTGTGTTGTTGAAGTTAGTTCTTTCTTTCCAGCAGAGTGATAGCTTATTTTCTGGAGTTATCTTTTTAGCAGGAGCAATATTGTAACTTAGAGATAGATTTGTATACCAATAATATTTTCCTTCTCATTTCATGCTTTATTGTGTGCATCTAGTGGTTGATAAAATTACTTGTGAAATTTAGCTTTTCCTTGTAATTTTGTCTCATTGTTAAGCACCTATTTTGTAGAAAAGTGTATTGTTGCAGGTTATAAGTTGTGTTAGTGAATGCAAATGCTTTTAGTTGTGAAATATTTTCCTTCTAGGAGTTTAGCTTTAAAACCTCCTTATAAAATACTTATGCAAGAATGCATGTAAAATGAGTTGTGTAAACCAGGATTTGTCATTGTTTTGAACTATGTGCAAGCTATTTGCAGGTCTTAGTTAGTTTGGTGAATCACGTTTTAGAAGTTTTTAGTCAAATTTTAGTTTATGCAACCCTCTTACTCTTTCCTTAGGAAATTATTAGTTTAGTAGTAGTTTAGGTGACATCCAAAGGGGAGCCAGCCTATAATCTAGAGGTCTATTTTCATGATAGGATATCCATAGCCTAAAAGTAGTCCCATGTTTCTCCAAATTTGTTGAGTTTCCACAACTTGGAAGAGGGGTGCAAATTTGGATGGTTAACAGCTACAAATCATTAAATAAAATGCAAGCCTAGAGAATTTATGCACTAGATGAACTTCTCTCTACCAATGGGCTTCATCAAAATATATGTTGGTTTTATATCACTGTGTATCTTGGCCAAAGATATTTGTCCTCCTTCCACCACCTCATGTACAAAGTGATATTTAATATCAATATGCTTTATTCTAGCATGATATGTTGACTCATTGAGTTTCATGCTAAGTGAAAATAAATTTGGTTGTCACAATGCAACACCATGTTGTCTTGCTTTTCCTGCAATTCACCCAAAATTCTATGAAGCCAAATTTCCTCCTTGCTAGCCTATCTTGCTGCCATATATTCAACTTTAGTAGTAGGAAATGCCACCAGTGTCTACAATTTTGATACCCAATTAACTGTACCTCTAACTAACGAGAAAATGTAACCTATAGTGGACTTTCTCTTATCTCTATCTCCACCAAAATATGCATCCGCATACCCATTAACATGAAGCCTAATCCCACTGTAACATATAGCAACATCAAAAGTGCCCCTCAAATATCTAAGAATCCACTTCACAATCGTCCAATGCTTAGTACCTAGATTTTCCATATAATGATTGACTACTCCCACTGCTTGTCTAATTTTTGGTCTAGTGCACACACCATGGAAAACATAAGACTACCAACTGTAGATGAGTACGGTACATGAAACATCTATGTCTTCTCTACTTCTATGCTAGAGCACTATTCTGAAGAAAATTTAATATGAATAGGAAATGGAGTACTAATTGGTTGTGCATTGCATATTGAAGTGTTGCAAAAGAATCTCCACATAAGTTTTTTGTGACAATCATATTTTCTTACTATTTTTTTCTTTATGTATCCTCATACCAAGAATCTTATTTTCTCTGCCTAAGTCCTTTATCTCAAATTCCCTAGCAAGCTGAACTTTCAAATGGATGATTTTATACATGTTAGGACCCGTTACCAACATATCATCAACATACAAAAGAAAAATAATAAAATTGTCATTGTATGGCTCTGAAAAATTGATTGTGAGCTTAAATCCTTAACAAAAACCACAAAACCGTTAGAAGTAAGCTATGAAATAAAATCCAAAAATAATGAAGCACAAATCAGTATAAAGAAAATTGAATATAAATAAACAATGCAAAGTATACCTTTATGTCATCATTGGTTGACCTCCATTGATCTTCTCTCCTTAGCTTTTAAAGCTTTGTGATATGTTCTCAATTTTTGGAGTGCACAAATTGTTTGAATTAAGACAATAGTAACAGAAAAAGTTCAAAGATAGTGGTTCCAAATGATAATTTTGGCAAAGATTCAAAGGCAGTGGTTGTTAGAATGAAGAGACAAAGATTGAACTTATAGACAAAGTTGGTAAGACAAACATACAAGATCGAATAAAATATCAAAGGATGAGATCGATTGAGATAACATGCAAAGGAAAGTTTCCCATTTGTGAAATAGAAAAATGGAAGAGTTGCTCATTGAAAATATGAAAAATGTAAGAAATATAGAAGGTAAAAGTGAATGAGGAAATAGAAAAATGTAAGAGATGAGTGGAGAGAACAACGGAAACTGGAAGAGTTAATTGAAAGAAAGAGGTAGTCAAGTGGAAGAAAGGGTGAGTCAAGTTAAAAAGGAAACAAAGAAATGGAAGAGTCGAGTGAGAGAAAGGGGTAGTTAAGTAAAGAGTAAAATTGTGGAAAGTTTTTTAAAATAAAATAAATAAAAAGTCATTTATTCTCAATGTCATGAATAATTAATTAATTTAATTAATTGTAGAGGAAGATTAGGTTAAGATGATTAAATAAATAATAATATTCATTTAATCATTGATGAAATTAAATTAGAGAATAAATAATCAAATAATTATTATTTAATCAACAAAATAATGAGAGACAAAATAATTAAAATAATTAAATAATTAGAAATATTTAATTATTGAAATGTGAAAAAGACCACAATTGAGTTCATATGAGAAATAGGGTTTAGACAAAATTATGGTTAGATGAAGAACTAAAGGAGAAATTAGTCACAAAATGTCATCATAGGCTCAAGACAATTTTAAGTGTCTACATTTTTCCCCTCTTTGATACAATGTGATTTTTGGTGTTGTCTCAAAGAAAAATAAAAAAAAAATCAAATTGGATCTTGCCCCAAAGGAAATAAGATTATGATGCCCCCTCCAAAAATTTGGTGAAAAATCCAAAAAAATGGGGCAAATTTTTTGATAATTTGATTTAATGTGTTTTGATAGAATAAATATTAGCTAGAAGAAAAGGTTAGTGCTACCTAATTGTGCTTTCAGTCCAATCAGGTTAGGTTGGGATAGCATTGATGCTTTCTACTTTGTAGAAGGAGAAAGGTACACAAAAAAAAATATTCTACTGAAGCTCTCATAATCATATTGATAATGCTATGAAATGAAATTTTCAATTTTCATTATGCAATTTTTTACCAAAAGGAGAAATAGTACACAAACATTTCACAAAGTAGTTGTTTATATTCATTACAAGAAGTATGTTTATAAGTTTCCCACACAAGTCGTGGGAATAACTAGATAAGATACTGTAATAAGAAATAAATTGAACATCTAAAAATAAAGAGCATATGTAAGAGGAAAGGGATCCATCATTGCCTGAATGATGAGCCCTAGTGTTGATCAGCTACATCTTCAACTCCTTGGTTGATAGCTCCAGAGGTATCTGAGCGGGATAAATAAGTAATGTTAGAGATTGGGATCCCAATTCTCTCAATATGTCAAATCAATATATTTTTTAGCCTGTTTCTTATTAAGCATCAGATCATATTCAAAGGTGCCTCAAAATTAGATACTCAATTATCATAAAGATCCAAGAAGAGTAAAGTTCATCAAGTCATCATAAGAAATTCTAAGCTTCTTAGTTTTCTTAACTTATTTGTTGAATATGTAGGTACAAGTACAATCTTATCATACAAATCAGTAGAGAAGTCATAATGTGAATAAGGATTCATGAAGACAATGTAAATGAGTAGCAAGTAATGAGATCAAGAATACAACCTTGTCAATGGAAATCCTTGTGACAGTCATGAAGTTGCATTCATGAGGTTTATGAATAGTGACCTTGGAAGTTAAAGGAAGACTTTGCACTTTCACAATCAAACCTAAATGAGGTTTTGAAATGCATAAGGGGTAGCTTTGAAGATCCTTGGAGGTGATCAACTAAAGCAATATTGTGATAGTCCATGTTACCTTTGGATGACACTAGTCATTTCATCAAGAGCAGTCCATGACTATCCAGGGACATTCAATAATTCCTAGAGGATAGCTAAAGGCTAGGGTGCCAAGGTGAAGGTAGCACCGACACCATGAGTAAACACTGCAAAGGTAACAAAAGGGTAAGCCCAATGTGTGATAGTCACAAGGGTTAGGGAAGGACATGACACATATAGATGGTAGAATGGGTAGTGAAACTGGACTATGAAAAGAAGAGAACAATCCAATCACTAATGGAGGACAAATGTGATCATAAAGTAGATCAAGCATCATTGATAGTCTAAAGGAGGACAGTCATGCATATGTGAATGGGCTCAACCACAGGAGTTCAAGGGATCAATGATCTTACATGGTAGAGTTCATATTGTAGCAAGGTGGTTAAAGATAGTTCAAGATTCAAGGAGAATCACCTTCCCAAAAGGATAAGATACACAGTCAATGAAGACAGCAAGTTGTGCAATAATCATCAACAACAGGTAGTGGCAATTCTTCAAAGGACAACTACATGTGCAGTGTGAGAATGCACACCTATGCATGATGGTATATTGTTAATTTCAATTGTGAGGATTGCAAATTTTATGGAGCTCAGCTTATGGTAAAGACTAAAGAGTATCAAATTTCAATTATTTAAAATCTTATTAAGGTTATCAATTAAAATTTTTTGACGAGTTCAATCCATAGAGGACTATCATAGTGTTGTATAAGTACAAAAAAAGATGGTAGTTTTAGTCATGCTTCTATAAGTTTATTGATACCAGTCATTTTATTAGGAGCATCCATCACTGTATAAGAACAATCAATAGTTCATGAGGATAGTTTTGGAGTCACGAAGTTGTGTTTCAAGGCCACATCCCTAATGATAGTCATTTCTTGCAAATTCAAAGACATTTAAATGGCAGTGCATTTGTTACCCTTAAAGTGAAGATCTCAAGAGGAAAAAAAAAAATTTAGAGGTTAGTTAAAGCATCTATGAAGGAATGGTTCACCTTGACTATCATTTGTGACAAGGCAGTTAATCATGAATGAAGGATACAGGACATGGCAATATTAAAAGAGAGCACTCAATGTTTAAGAAGGGTAGTGATCCTTCACAAAGGTTGCAATCAG
Source organism: Sequoia sempervirens (assembly GCA_007258455.2). Classification (NCBI taxonomy): domain Eukaryota; kingdom Viridiplantae; phylum Streptophyta; class Pinopsida; order Cupressales; family Cupressaceae; genus Sequoia; species Sequoia sempervirens. The sequence continues at coordinate 106,823,433 of VDFB02047230.1, forward strand.
GTGTCAAAACAATCATGAGACCATAGTAGGAATTCAAGCCTGGTAGATTCAAAACAAAGTGACATTATTTTAAAGGTGATGGTCTTGACACTCATGTTTTGGGTTTTAAGTTGCATGACACTCATAGAGTGGTGTTTTCTGGTGGAAAGCATATTTAAAGGGGTAGTAAATGAATAATGAAGGAATGTCATAAAGACAAAAGCACTATCATAAAATACAATAAAATCAGTTCATTAAAGGTCTTATGAGGTATAAAAGATAGCATATTTAGCATCTTTCAACTATTCAAAAGTTTCAAAGGCATAGTGAAAGAACGGGGATTTTGTATACATTCAAAGCACAGTGTTTGTTGAGTTGACAATGTCATTTGTAGGTCCTTGAAGAAGATGTGATAAAACATAGAGGATAGTTACTTTTTCCACAAAGTATTCATGTAATGCCCCCCCATGTGAACCCCAAAGGACAACAAACACTGCATAATTTTTTTTAAAAAAGCAAAACATTGCATAAGATAAATTTGAACATTCTTACATGAAAATAAATTATACATTTACAAAGTCATCTACATCCTCTGGGGTACACAAAATGGTCATTATGATTCATAGGCCTTTTATCAACAAAAGCGACTAAAAACCAAGATTACATAATGATGACATAAAACCATTAATGATCAAAAGAGAAGAAGAGATATTCATTATTTTATTACAATTCAATTCATAGATCCATAATACCATTGTGGAGCATATTTCCACAGATACAACCCATCATGATTACATTAATACATTACATAATGCTTCCCTTATAACAACAAGAAGAGTACATCAAGTACAAGAATAATTACACCAATGAAGAATAAGGTACAAGGTGAAGAATAGTCTTCTACAACGTGGAGCTCTGGAAACTCTACATCTGCTTTTGCATCACAAACACAACCTGGGAACCCAGTGGGGTGCATAGCACATTCCACCCAACCACATAGACCTGAAGGTCCACCCCCCATGCTAGTATATGACAAGAAAGGACCCACGACCAAGATAGACAAATAGAATGATCACAGGACCAAACTACAAGGTCAACCAAAACATAACATGTACAACAATCGCAATGACCACTTTACAAGGTGACTACTTCCGGAGGAAAAAAAGGAAAAACAAGGGAAGTATCAAGCATAAAAAAAAAAATCACAAACAAATGTGTGTGCAAGGCATGAACCATCTCACTCAAAGTCATAGCTAAGGTAAAAAAAATCATAGAACAGAGTACACCCATGAGATCTTAAAATAAGAATGCAATCAATGGAAACACAAAGGTTGAGTCATTAGAAAATTCAACATAAAACAGGTTTCTCATTGCCTCTAGAAGCCTAACAACCTACCACCCATGACTATCGAACACAGAAGTAACTTAAACATTTAGGTTCCCATTATATCCAAAACAAGAGGAAAAGCATGATCAACATGGAACCACAACATGCATAAGGAATCAATCCCAAAGAGCATTCAGAATAATAAATAACTATCCAAACATGTTCAAAATAAACTATAAAGGTCCATTCACTTAAACGTTGACACAAACCAATCCTTCTAAGGATAATGTAGAGAATAATTAAATAATTAAACTATTTTTAAATGCATTTCCACCATACAATTATTTTAATTAGATAAGCACTATGAAACCCTACAGTAGGTAAACCTTCAGATTTCTCTTAATTTAAGATTCGTGACTTATACCTTTATTTACTTCAAAATAATTAACATTAAAATGAAACATATATATTTGTGGTTTCAAAATAATGAATTCAATTAAAAGGTAGCATATTGGTTTACTACAAATAAATGAATTTAATCATAATATATCCTATTCATTTATTACTTCAAAATAGTAAACTTAGTTAAAATGAAGCATATGGGTATACTTCAATAGATAGATTTAATCAAATATAACATTTGCATTTGTTAGCTTCAAACTAAATAGATCTAATTCAAATCCAACCTAGACAATTTATACGCAAATCACAAATCTAAGATTAGAGGAATTCGTAAATAATTTTAATTTTAAATAACTAGTAATTAAATCTAATTTTTAAATTTATTTGAGAATAACTTAAACCTAATTTTAAATGCATTTGAACACAAATATGATTTCAGCAACTTCAAAGATTGCAAAATGAAGTTATAATGGATCACATCAACATTTAATTATTTACAATATAAATAAATCAATTTTTAGCTTACTTAATTTCTCGATTATTCGCCTACAAATCACTTAAATTCACTAAGGTAGAAATGTATTCCTTCATTACATGGTGATACAATTCACAATAAATAACTCTACTCTTTACCATCTATTTACCCTACACAGTTCTTTATAACAATTTTCTCTATAATGATCACAATACACACACACATATATAATGGATCACATCAACATTTAATTATCTACAATATAAATAAATTAATTTTTCGCTTACTTAATTTCCCGATTATTTGCCTACGAATCACTTAAATTCACTAAGGTAGAAATGTATTCCTTCATTACATGGTGATATAATTCCACAATATATAACTCTACTCTTTACCATCTATTTACCCTACACATTTCTTTATAACAGTTTTCTCTATAATGATCACAATACCTATATATATATATATATATATATATATATATATATATATATATATATATATATATATATATATATATAATGTAATTTTAAACACACCAATGCTATCTCTGAATAATACCATTAGCTGCAATTATACTTCATTATCTATTTACCTCCTATCAACAAACTTATTATCTTTGCTCTAACAATTGCTAATTTAATCCTAGTATCCCTTTACTTATATGTAGTACTTCTCTTACTTCTTCCACTTTTAACATATAATTTTATATAATAATTCATTCTTTATTATTAATTACTGTTACATATATTTCACTTAATATTTTTACTTTTCTTATTTACTTTATATTTACCTTATCATACCTTTTTCACCTTATTATTAATTTTTCACTTACTTTTTAAAATTCTTATTTCTAATATGTAATATAATCAAATAATCAATAGACAACATTTAATTGCCAAACACAGACTCATTCTTTCTCAATAAATGTAAATATAGTCAATATTCCCTCTTATACTTAATTTAATTTATTTAATTAAATAATCTTCTTTAAAAGTAATCACTCAAATTATTATATAGAGGAAAGATATTTATTCATTTTTAGATTACCCATGTAATATTAAATTTAGAAATTCCTTTATTTATATAATTTTCCCTAATATGCTTATACTCTTAATCTTCAAATTACATATAAAATCATCATAATTCTCACTAAAATCAATCCTTCAATTACCTAAGTGTAACTAAACCAATCCCTTTTCCCTCTAATTATTTTCTAATTCTCACTCATCTAACATACTCCTTTGTTTCCCATTTAATCTATATTTCAATTAAAAGACTCTTTATTTCTATAAAAATAAATCAAATCCCTTGATTTACTCACTTACCTATAAAACCAAAATCAACAATTAATTCACTCTTTTAACTAAATTCTTCTAGCTACTAAATACAATCAAAATAGATTTTCATATTACCATTTACCAGTAGATTCTTACAACATTTATCTATATATTCCACTAATTCATATAGGTAGAATTATTCATTTTCTTAAAGAGCCAAAATTATACTTCTTTTCCAATGTTCAAATATAAACACAACTACTTACTAACTGTATAATCTTATAATCTACATGCATTATAATAATATATATATATATATATATAATCACGAATATTCTAATTATATATAAAGATAATATTATATTTGATCATGAATATTCTGATGTCAGTAAACCGTCTGTATATATATAAATTATAAACAACAACACATAAGGTAGAATCAAACGCAAATCATACATATCATCAAATAAAATTAATATATTTAATATACAAACACCTATATGATTTTAGGCCACTGCAATTATAAGGCTACTTCTATAATTACACTCCTCATTGAAATAAAATGATATTACACAAATGTAACACACTATATATATAATGAACTTAGGGATTAAAAGAAAACTTATAAACTTTCAATTTATGTGATGCAAGGACTCAAAGCATGCATAATAAACTTAAAATAGCAAATATGATAATATAATTATAAGATCAACACTTACAGTAGAAGTTATGAAGGCGGGAAGAGAGGTGCTAGGTTGTATCTACATTTCTCTCCAAGAATGTTACAAGAGGAATTATTCTGAGAGGTGTGACGTGTTTCCCATCCTCTAACCGGTACCAAACCTCCTCTCCCACCCAAAACCAAATAAGGTAGAATTATTTCCGATAAAACCAAGGAATAGGTGTCAAATTCATCTTTTTTTCTTATCCAACATCTGGTATTTTTCCTTACTCCCCATTTACTCCCCATTTCCACCTGTAGGTAAATCTCATCCTTTTGCAACAAAATAGAAACATACCTCCACTATGGTTTAGTTGCATCCACGGGAGAAAAAATTTCATCTTTAATTAATATTTTACCCACCACCAAAAACATTATTAGATTAAATTAAATTAAATTAACTTAAATCTACCCCCATTTAACATTTTATTGGGGAAACATATTACCCTTTATAAAATTAATGAAGAATTCTTTTAAATAAATATGTATATATATATATGAAAATTTATTCACAAAAATATTTGTTTTTTTTTTTTGAGTAATCTTTAATAACAATTAAATAAATAATATTATTTAATTAAATAAGCAATATTGTTTAATTAATTAAATAAACAATATTATTCAATAGCTAATTGAAAATTACAAAGCTGCAATTAAGATATTATTCTTTTAATTTTACAAACATAATTTTAAATTTTCAAACTATGTTTAATTTTTAATTAAATCCTCGGTAATTTCACAAATCACCTTACTAATTAAGTTTGATGCTTAATTAAATTAATTTCAACAATAATAATAATAATAACCATTACTAATAAGGATAACGCATTAGAATCAAACAATTAACATATTAAGATTAACGTGTAAAATGAATGACATAAGACAAAATGATACCAGACAAGACGGGGTACTGACGAATGACATGGTCAAACAATGACGAGATGACGAACGCGGACGAGGATGCTTTCTTGTCAAATCTGTTTTCACTTCATACCCATTGGGAATTCATGAGGCTCACCCTGTCCTACTAGTGCAGGTGGAATCGAGGCCTGGGTACCTACAATCATGCATAAAAACCAAGTGTCAAAACGACATATATACATATATATATCCAATGCCATACACACCATGAGAGAGAATTGCTTTGTAGTAGGGTGCTCACGGACGAGTGATGCAACACCATCCCTCTCACCGACTCTCAACAATAACACATCATCATAAATATCCTGAAGCGAGCATTAAACCATTTACGTAACCACTGAAATATCGCATTGCAACATTATATCATCAACACAATTATCATAAATATCGCATAATCAAATAAAGGCGAACACCATGCAACATTATATCATCAATAGAATGAAACAGTATTATGAGCATCCAAAGAGAACACACAAGTCAAATAGGCGAAACAGTCACCATCATAATCTCAAGAATGCATCAAGCATAAACAGTATCAGTTATACATAGAAAAGTATCATAGGAGTACAGTAACACAGGAGGCATTGCAATTCATCAATAAACTAGGAAATATGACAGCCAAATACATTTGAGGACAATCTTGTGAAAATCTAGTTCATAATACAGAGAACAATCAAGGTTGAATCAACAAAGTAGTCATGAACAATGTTATGATAGTCCTCAAAATGATAGATAGGATCTCATATCTTCAAAAGTTCCCATAGACCATCAATGATAATGAATATCAAGAAAACAATTAGGACTTCAGGTTCACTATGCAAGAATAGTCAAAGTTGAGTCAAAATGGATAGCTTTTGATAGAAGATAGTCCATAGTCAAGTTCGAATGACAAACCTCTAACAGTAATAGCAGTCCATGAGAATGATAACATTTTGTAAAAGGGGTAGTCTTTGACAGTGCAAGGAGGATAGTCTACAAAGCCTTGGGGGGTGATGATGAACAATCAAAATGAAGGAAGTTTCAGACTTTTGCACCAAGGGTTGTAGTCCAACAACTATAGAGGCCATCTCAAAATAGGGTAATTCCTCTCAGACAGATATAGAAGGCAGAGTTTTGATCAATGGTGAAGAACAATGATAGTCAATGCATAAGGATCAAGCACATCAAAAGATGGAAATATAAAGAATATAGGGCAGCAGTTAAGATAGAGGCAAGAATGCAAATGATGATGCCACATTGTCAGCTCAATCACATATAGTGTAAAAAGGGTAGTCCATAAGGTTCCAATCCTAAGTATATGAACTTTCAAAGAGAACACAACTTCTAATCAAAAGAGCAAACCTTGGACAAATCATAAGAGAATAGCATGTGAGAGAAAAGAAGGAAAATTAAGGGCATAGCCATACTTCAAGAATGCAGTATATTGTGCAATTAAAGGAGGCACTCAATAAGGATTAATTGTTTCTTTTTTAAATCTCTATTTTTTCTAGTTCAAAACAGTCAAGTTGCCATTGTGAAGATAGCATATGCAGGATGGCACAGGTCATTAGCAAATCAATGAAGGCAGAAAACCACATGAAAATCAAACCTATTTGCATTTTTCTCACAAACCCAAGACTAAAGAAACCCAAAAAAAAGAAGGGTTTCATCATTTCTTTCATGGAAAAGCCACAAATTAGCACATATTTCATCATTTTTTTTGTTACAATGCAGAGAATAGGGTTTTTTCACCATTTTATTTTTAGAAAATATAGAAGTATCTTCCATTTCAGCAAGACATGAAGAGATAGAAGCGATAACAAAGAATATGTCACATAAATACACAGATTTCATCTTTCTGTCACAAATAGAGAGCCTGCAAAGTTTATTTCAAGAAAATGAAAGAATCTCAACTTTTTCAAGCAAAAAAACAACTTACCAGCAAGGCGGAAACTTTCCACAGTCATAGAGGAAGTGAATCTTCAAACCCTTGGCAGCATAGCATGAAGGCACATGTAGAGGAAAATGAAATGCAAATGAGCTTGTGAGTTCTTTTAGGGCTTATTTTTTGAGTTTCTCAAGGAAACCTAATTTTGGCCGACCCAAGGGATTTTTTCTGCTTTTATTTCATAAACTTGCATAAAGATTAATGCCTAGGCCATAGTCAAGGTCTTAACATTTTCCTAGTGGATGACTTATTTGGCATGTTAGCCCTTTTAATGTCCTCCTTCAAGTTTTGGCACCCAGCAACGATGTAACCTGCATCTTTGCATACATATAAGACAAATATCAATTTATTCTAACACTTATTAGGGTAATAAATAATTAATTACCTTAATGCTTGTTAATTATTTGTAATTTTAGTTTGTGTTAATACTTATTAAGGTAAATAATTGTTTGAGTTACCTTTAATATTTGTTAAAATAAACTAATAAGTGCCCTCTAAATATGCAAAGAAGGGGAGTTGAGTCTTCAAGTCAAACTGGGGTGTTTTTGGAGTTCTCTTTGATTCAAACCACCATTTGAGGAGGATTTTAAGATACAAATGGCAGTCCTACATCATTTTTGAGGTCCCACATGTGTTGACCATAACTCAAAGGGAGTTTTTTATAGTTAATCACACAATTTACTCCAGTTTTAAGGCCTCTTTTGCATGATTTTCAAGCTTACACGACCAAGAAGAATCTTTCACATGCTGAATCAAAGAGATCATCTTCTTCAAAAAAGTCATGCAAAGGAGATGACAAAAAATTCATGCACAGGAGATGACACAAAATCCATGCAAGGGAGATGACTAAAGTCATGCAAGGGATTTGACTAAAGTCACACAAACGAGATGATTGTAGTCATGCAAGGGAGATTATTGAAGCAACCCATTCCAATCAACTGAAGATCATTCCAAGCTTCCTTTCAACATATATTGCAAACTCCAATCATTCTTAAGGGGGTTCTTGATTCTTCTTCTCATTTTGAGTTGAGAGATATTATTGTAACACAATTTTTTGAGTAATTGTTAGTTTATTTTCATGTAGCAGCAACTTTTTCTTTGAAATCAATGAAGAAAAGAGTTATTGGTCCTATTTGGAGCTTTCATTTTGCATTGTGGATGTATGTTCTTGTAGTTTTCATTGTGGTTCATGTGAATCCTTTGTTTTCTTCATCATCTAAGCTATATATTTTGAATGTTTTTTCATAATAAATCAGGTCATATGTTGTGAGCCAATTTTGAGCAAAAACTTGATGTGTAAACTTATTTTACCTTCAAAGAAAAACTAAAAATTGAAACCATCACGTGAAACACTTATGATTTTATGCAAAATCTAAATTGTGAACATCATAACTAGAAAATTTTGATTCAAAGTTATAAGTCAAGGCTTTAGTTAGTTTTTTTAATTCCAAAAGCATTGGTGTATCACCTCCTAGAATTAAATTTACATTTCTAGAGCATTTGTCTATCCCTTTTCCAATCATATCCATTAGTTTTTTTAGGATATTCAAAGGGGAAATAGCCCATAATATGGAGGTTCATCCTCATAATAGGTCACCCACAACCTGAGTTTGATCCCATGTTGCACAGGCTTGCTGAGTTTCACACTTAGCTAAAGGGTGCAATCCTTCGTGACAATAGTTAGTAAGAAACAAAGAACAGTTAGAAGGGAAGGGAAGAATAGTTAGTAAGATGAATGGATGTAGAAAGGGAAATGGTGAATATATTGTCATAAGCCTTGATAAGTGCACATTTATCATCATTGAGCATTTTTATTTTGCAAGTAGATAACGTACACCAAGGTATGGAAATACTAAGGTTGGAAAGGTTACCCCTTTGCATAGACAGACACATTGCAAACAAGGAGTGTCATGGCTCATACTAGGAACTTAATTACCCTAGCCATATTGTCAAGACAAACCACAAAAAAAAATCAAATAGAAAAAGTCATGATCCATCCTCGCTCCTCTAATCACTTGTGGATATCCTCAAGTAGCATAAGAACATGACAAAAGATAAATCAAGTAAAATATAAGACTTACTAGACCAAACGAGTCAACAACCATTTAGATCTCCTTGCCAAAGACAAAGAATAGAAAGAGTGTCTAGTTTCAGGAATGAAGCACCTTGTGTAAGACACCTAGTCTAGTTTCAAGGAATGCAACTTGTATAAGATAAAAGGCAATAGACAAGGATGGAGATGAAGACAAGAAATTAATCAGGTAGACATGAAGACTAGCTTGATACTTCATCTATTAGTGCAGGATTTATCAATCTTAGTGTTTGAAATATTTTCTATTTGTGTTTAGAAAAAGTGTTAGTGTCAGCAAGGGATAGTTTATTATGGATAGTGGATATTCATGGGTATAATAAAGCTTATTATGGATTATGAATTGTTTATTAGAGGAGGTGGATTGTTTATTATAGATGGTATACTATAAGGACCATGACAAATGTATGTGAAATATACACACAAGCAAGCATGCACAAGGATACAAATACAAACATGATTTTTCCCCTAGTCAAGTTGAAAACCAATTAATTCATTGATGATTGGTTGATGATTGATATGATAATTGATTGATGATTTATTGATATGGGAAGGACATATCCCAAAAATAATGTGATGAATGGGAAATACATAGACTAGAGGATCAAGGTTTGCAGCAAGGATAGGAACAAAACCAAGGAATGTTTTAGATAAAACACTAGATTGCATAGAAAGATTGTATGGATTAGGATTGTTGCATTTGGAATGAGTAACCTCAAGACAAGATGGATTATGGAGGGATGTTGGCTAGGTGGATTATAATCCTTGAACCATTGACAATGACAAACCAAGTCTTTAATAGGGGTGAAAGGATAATGGATTGCTTTGGTAAAGGATAGGAGACATGAGTATTATTGGACAAAGTATTTAGTATATGATCTCCAAGGAATATGTCACATAGGAACAAAAAAAAATATTTGAGATATGGGGTTTAAATAACTAGTGTTATACGGGCTATGGCATGAGATTGGATAGCATATGACCAAGGGATTGACATGTCAAGATTTTTCTAAAGCATGGTTTATGTTTGTGCTCCAATCCTTATTAAGATCAAGGTAGGTAGGGAAGATGGATGGAAAGGATATGGATTGGATACATAGGTGGAGATGATATGAGAAAGGTATAGAAGACGAGACAACTTTCCCCCAAGTGTAGTGCTCCACATAGATAATTGCTCCTATGCATAATGCCTATTTGCTAGGTTTTCATGATGGTACTTATCCAGAGCACCACTAAAGTGGTTTTGACTATTGAATGGAATTTTTCTCTTTACTATTTTTTTTTTCATTTTTCAAATTTTAAATTTTTTTGTCACACAAGATGCTCTTTTGTAAAGTTTCCATCAAGGTGATGATTTTCTCTTTTTCTTTTTCTTTTTTTTCTTATTTTTTTTATATTTCCATATGTCCTTGATACTTTAGATGATCACCATCTATTATGAATCCTTCGATGGTGTTGATGTAGATACTAGTGCCATATTGATATTCCAATAATGGCCTTTATGAAGTAGTTGCCTTGTTAGGATCATAGTACTTGCATATAACTGATTGATTTCATTGTGATCCTTTCTTATACTAGGGTTGGCCTTATTAGAATACACACATCATGATAGAGTACCATGAGATTCCTTACGATAAAGAGTTGTTGCCAAGATGCGACAAATTTGTGAAGTAGGATTTTTAGACTTTAGGCAAGATGTAGGATTATGATAGATGATGGTATATGTGTTTGGAAATTTAGATGTAGGAATTTTCATTCGCCAAACTTGGTATGATGCATGATGGATTTTGGATTTTTGATTGGGATAGTGTTTTGAACCAACACTCTTATATTCCTTGTGTGATGACCATTTTGAAGGAGCTGGACATTTGTTATATGTGGGAAACCTCTTTTCTTGTGTCTCCACATTCTGATTGACTATTAGATTCGGACCATTTTCTTTACTTGATCTTTTTTTCTTTGGGATCCATTTTAGATTTATTTTTCCACTTGAATTTTTGTTTGATTCAATGGCATTTCAAATTTGATTTTAAACTTTGGATTTGTAAGAATTTTGTTTTTTTAGTTCTAAATGGAAGGTTTAATGAATTGGGAATGATGGTTTATGGTGTGGATGGAAGGAGTGTTGGCAGCAACCTTATGGTAATAACTACTCATGGCCCCCATTTTGAAGTTTTTATCAAATAAAAATACCCCCAATATCGTGGAAGTATCGCTAGCATAACTTGATTTGTTGATTGAAGAATAACCAAGACCTTGATATCAAATATTTGCACAAAACTATACTAGTTCTAAAATGCCTTACTCATGTAGACCTAATCCTCTTCCTTGATGCTACATGCTCTAACAAATTTTGTTTGTGATGGGGTGTTTGTTGTTTTGGAAACAAGATGCTTACCCATCATTGTGTAGCTAGAAACCATTAATCTTTGGTATTTTCTCATCTACAAGAAAGCTTACTTTGATAAAAGTGGATGATCCTAGTTGATAGGATACTGTAGCTTCATTGATATGTGGGATAGCTTCTTGATTGATATTTTTGGCTTGATTTTGTGAAATATTGGATTTTGTTGGTTCTTCAAAAGATATCAGTGCTTCAAATTTGATATAGAAACTTTCTTCATGGTCATCACCATAAATTCATGTGGATTCAGCTATAGCTTGGTCATTTGCAAATATGCCTAGAGTAGGAGACTCTTGTTATGGAAGAAGATCATCTATGTATCTAGTGGAAGAAAGTGTATCATCTGTGGAAATGGAAGTTGTTGGAGTTTGGATAGGGTCAACGTTAGCTTTTGTATCATGTATGTCATGAAAGGGAACAAAATCTTGATCCAAGATTGGACTACCATGGATATCATGATCATCTAGAGGGGTTTCTTGGGTAGACTCAAGGATTGGATTATTGTGGATGCTATGAATAGGATATTGATCAAGGATTGATTTATCTTGTATATCATAATGATCTATAGGGACCTTTTTGGTAACTTTCTCTTGATTTATATTGGAGTTTATTTCATCACAGTTTGGGATTTTCTCTTGAAATATATCCAATGGTTTAGACAAGGGAATGTTATCTTGGACAATGATAGGATTTTCTTCCAAGGACTCAGGATTTTAGCATGGAAATAATGGACTTTTGATAGGAAGATCTATTTTGAGATTGGTAGGTTATGGAGGGCATGATGGTAGAGGAGGGTTGGCTGGTGTAGGATTAGCAATGTGATGGGATTGTCCAACTTTTTTTTGAGGAAAATCCTTTGCTAGTAGTCCCCAAAGATCATTACTAGATGTTTCTTTATTGAATGGATTTGTGGATTGAGATGGAATGGATGGAAATAGCTTAGGGAATGAAGGATTATGAGAAGAGGTGGAGGCTAGAATAATAGGGCTCTGTGATATGGTTCGTTGTTGAGGAAGTCTTTGAATGGAAGATTGGTTTCCCTTGTCATAGTTAGGATAAGGGTTAATAATTGAAGCAGTAGAGGGGTGAAAAACCATTCAATATGTAAATCAAGTTGTTATCAACTAGACCTCAAAACAAATCAGATGATTTCCTCAAAAATTCAACTTTTAACTATGTTTTTCCTTGTAGCATACACAACCCGATTTAAGGGATTTTTAAACCAAAACTTCCCAAGAACTTCACAAAATAATCAATGATCTAGATACCCTTTTCATAGTTACATAACATATATGAGAACTTCCATTGACTCATTTGGACCAAACTTGAGAACCAATAACATACCTTTGTCCTAGGCAAGTGAATTAGCCCTCTTTTACAAAGAGAGTGCCACCTATTCACTTGTTATTCATCCAATCACCTTGGAAAGTTTTTTATTATGTCACAAAACCATATATTTCAAGATTATTTTGACCATTTAAGGCCTTTATAATGTTGTTCTAGAAAACCCTCACTTTACCATGCAAAGGCATAGGGTTTATAGGAAATCACACCTCGAGGGCTTACCCAATCTAAAAAATCTTCAAACACCTTCCAAATAACCTGCAAAAACTCACCAAATCTTCACAAGACTGATTCTTTCATCAATTTGTCAAAACCCTATCATGGTTCCTCATTTTCATGGTCAAATATCACTACCTAGCCCTAGGGCTTCACACCATCACCAAATTTCTTTGCTCCCTTAATTACAAAGCATTGAAACATCTAAAATAACATCATACAAGCCAATCTATTGAGCAAAAATATTAAATAGTAGGTGGATTGGTTAAAACATTATGTTGTTTCCCTAAAAACCCTTAACTCAACAAAATAGGGCAGTCACAATGAAATGGAGATATCTCTTACAAAATTTTGAGTTAAGACTTCAAATAATATTTAAATGAGATTATATTCATATACCTACATCCACAGAAGCTTTTAGACCATTTCACATCTATATGGGTCCATACAGCACAAATAAACTTTAGGAAAAATCAAGAAAATACAGATTTGAACGTTGAAACTTAATGAAATTGCTTCCAAAATATGATCAACAACCTTACAAATGCCATGGAGAGGCCTTTAAATAAATTTTCAATCCAAAAAAACCTACCCCCAATGTCTCTAACTGATTTTTGAATACTTAACCCCTTATCACTCCCTAATCTGCTTTTAACAACTTTGATTGACATTTTATTTGCACTCTTGCAATTATTTTCCTTAATTGACACCTAAGACATAAACATAAACTTATTACATAAGAGATGGTCTTCAAAGACCTTATTCAACATGAAAAGACTCAAAATACCTTAATCTACCCTTGACACTTCCCAACAACCTTTAAGCATTCAAATTTATCACTAAGGTGTAGGTGTTCCTGCACCAATAAAGAATGTTGGTTGGGAATTATTAGTATGTATTGTGTTAACTAGTTTTCGATATTGAGGATAGATGGATGGATGACGAGGACTCATAGGTTTCTGGTAAGTATTTTGGATGGATGGGATACTAGAGCTTGTAGGTTGTTTCATTATGGTAGAGGTATCAAAACCTGCAAGAAGCCTATCTCACTTTTGTACAAGTTTTAAAAGGTATTTGGTGGGATCTTCGGCCATGATTGCCAACATTAGAATTTGAAACTTAGGATCCTCTTATGCTTCTTTGACATATTCTTGATAACTTTGTTCTTCTTGATATTCAATATAGTCCTCACTATCATTATGGGGTAAGGTATATTATGATTTGTGCTTGGTTTGGGTTATTGGGGACTGTCGGTATGAAGGGTTGACAAATGGCTAACTAGGGATTGTGGGTGATTGGAAAGGAGGGTTAGGTGGTATTTTTGCACTTCTAGCAATGGGATAAGGATATATTTCCTCTATTATGTATTTCCTTTTGAGTCTAGAGGCTTCTATATCAAGCACCAGTTGTTTTAAGGCTTGCACTTATTTTACTAGCATTTCTTGTCTTTTCAATGAGTACATTAGAATGGTATTTTCTTCAGCATTATAGTTTAAATTTTTCATGGGACCCATGGTTGGGTTTGTGTTTTGATAATTTGGTGTTTGATAGATAGGTGTGTGGTTCTAATTAAGCATGTTCAAATACTGATATTGTGCCATGGGTTGTGTTGAGTTTGGGTTTGATGTGAATTTACGAGTAGATCCTTAGTAAAGATAAGCAATCATAGACCTTTTTGGTTTTTGGTTTTGGTTTTGGTTTTCTAGATTTTTTTGGATTTTTTATGTTTTACAAGTTTATGCAAATGAGGTATGATATATGGTGAATGGTATATGATTATGGATGGTTAGGGATAGTGAGGATAAGCGATGGTGATTATGGTTTAGACTTTGACCTTGAAAGATAGTGGTTAACAAAAGCAATCAAAAGAGGATATCTAGATCTCCAAAAGATGAAAGTGAGAAAGAAAATAGACAAGGGTTGACCTTAAACTAGACTTGTGAGATTTAAAGCCAACCATTGGTGAAAAGATGAAAATACAAGCCAACCCCAAAGGGTGACAAAGGTTGAATCACAATCTAACTAGGGAAAATTGATAATGGGTGATTGGTGAATGATAATGAGGTATGAATGGTGATAGACCTAAGTATTCTAAAGAGAAGCCTAGAATCTCAAAATATGGAGATGAGAGACTAGTCACACTCAAACTAGACTTGTGAGTTTAGGGAAACTATGGACAATGCAATGAGAGTTGGATGATATTCAAGACACCTAAAAGAGGCATCTAGGGTCTAGTAATGATGGTTGTATTAGTGTATGATTTATGAGTGATCAAGTGGATGATTGAATAAAGTTTCACCTATGGATGAAATACTAACCAAGTTTTACCATATGGATGCAAGGATTAATTTGAGGAAGGACTTACCAAAGATTAACCTAAAGTATGACAAACTTAACCAAAGATTAACCTAGGGAATGCAAGACCAACCTAAGGTCAACCCAAGGATGAAAAATCAACCAAAGATCAACCTAAGGGACGAAAAACTTAACCAAAGCTTAACCTAGGGAAATGAAAGACTAACCTAAGGATGTAAAGACAACCAAGAGTTAACCAAAGAAGGATAAACAAACCAAGGATTTGACCCAAGGAGGGAGACCAAAATTTAACCTAAGGATGCAATTAAGGCTTGAAATGCAAAGGTGGATGTGGAAAGCTAAACTAAATAAGTTTGATAGGTCTCAAGTCACTTAAGTTCAAAAATTGTATTTGGATTGAAAGGATAGACCCTAACTTGTTCAATGTAGACTATGGTTGTCTCCATAAGAATAAAGTGTTTAGAGGTGTTATTAGTGTGAGGTTTTCAATTTTAAGATAGCATACACTCAGAAAACACTTGGAAGACAAAGTAGTTGAATCTTAACTAAAAAGTGTATGGATTAAGGACCAAAGGCCAATGGATTCATGGGTATATCACAAATAAAGACACTCTTATGACAAGAACAACCTAGTTATTCAATTGGGTGTGTTCATCTAGTAGAGGCCCAACAAATTTGTGTGTTAATACAAATACAAGGAGTGGATGACTAGGGTATGTGTTACACCCCATTGTGTGTTTACCTATTTACTATTACTATGTTAGGGTAAATTATTACATTTGTGAATGTATTTCGAATTATGATTGGAAATATATATGTGGTTGCACATTTTTTTATCTAAATCATTCGAAAAGTCTGAATGAATGTTTATTTCACTTGATGTTAGATAATGGAATGGAAATATGGAATGAATGGTTATTGAATTTGATATTCTAACTATGAAATTTATAATGCAAATGCTTGTTTTGATGAACGGATGACTACCATGGAAATGTGTTAAGTTGGATGCAGGTTTAGAGTCAATCCTTTGAAAGTGAGGGGAAGTATCACTCAGGAGAATAACTTGGTTAGGTAACTTGTAACAAAACCTAACTGAGCTTACACACACACACTCACTTATAGAATGGTTGATTCAAGTCATATTTTTGGGAATTGGTAAGTCATCTTTTAGTATGATGTGTTTGCATTAGGAAGGATCATGACTTTTGTTAAGACCATTCTTGGATTATGTTTAGTGCTTGGTACATGTAAGTACTTCGTATTACTATACTTGATGTTGCAAGATGGTGTGCCCCTTGGTCTTCCTTGTGTAGCATGGTGCTTGGGTTCATTACATGGCTTAACCACCTCCTGTGGATCTTGTATAAATCTAGCAGTTGTATCGAGCATTAATAGGTTGATCTTTTGGTGCAACCGCAACCACCAATGTAACAATTGGTATCAAATATGAGGTCACAGGTTCAAACCCCTCACTTGCGCTAGGGGGATTGTTGCAAGATGGTATGTCCCTTGGTCTTCCTTGTGCAGCGTTTTGCTTGGGTTCGTGACATGACTTAACCACCTCCTATGAATCTTGTATAAATCTACTAGTTGTATCAGGCATTAATAGGTTGATCTTTTGGTGCAACCGCAACCACTAATGTAACACTTGATTGATGAGATATATATACAAAGAATGTATATATATGTATACATTTGCATGTCGATGATAACCCATACACATGAGATAATACACATATGAGAGTACGTACGTAGACGTACCTACGCACACTCATGGATGGGTTACTCATGGGCATGGTGATATTGAGAGGATAATGAGACATGAATGTATATATATATATACATCACATGTATGTATACATATCAATAAGATAGCATTTTCTTTGTGATTGATTGTATAATCGAATGTATATATATATGAGATATATGTAAATATACAGATGTCAATATATGTGTATGTGTTGACAAATGGTATTGTCCATACGATTATGTCGATATATGTATATGTACGTATACATGAATATAGATATACATATACAAACAATATTGTATATGAAATGTTAACTTGATCTCATTCAATCAAATATCAAGTGGAACATTTAGACGGATATGGAAAGATATCCTATCTTACGAAAGTTTGTGGATGTGTTTCCAGAGGAACTACCTAGACTACCACCTAAAAGGATTTTTAATTTCCCCATTGATATAGTGCCAAGATTGGAACCTATTTCCAAAGTGCCTTAAAAAATGACAGCAACTGAGTTAATGGAGCTAAAGGAACAACTAGATGAATTGTTATCTAAGGGATTGATAAGACCTAGTGTATCACCCTGGAGAGCACTAGTAATATTTGTAAAGAAGGATGGTACATTGTGCTTGTGCATAGATTATCATATGCTTAATAAATCTATGGTAAAGAACAAGTATCCATTGCCACACATTAATGACCTTTTTGATCAAATGTAGGGATTTGTTGTGTTTTCTAAGATTGATCTATGATCTAGATACCACCAATTAAGAATCAAAGATGAAGATATTTTTAAGACTGCTTTGAGAATGAGATATGGGCATTATGAGTTTACAGTTCTACCATTGGACTAACTAATGCACTGGAAGAATTTATGAACCTAATGAACAACATATTTAGGGATTGCCTAGATAAGTTTGTTTTGGTTTTCTTGGATGATATCCTAATTTATTCCAAGAATGAGGAGGATCATTGCAAGCATTTTGAGATAGTTCTACAATGACTGAGAGAACATAAGTTGTATGGGAAACTCTCTAAATGTACCTTCTTTTAGAAGAAAGTGTAGTACCTTGGACATGTGATTTCGGTTGATGGTATTTCAGTTGTCCCAACCAAGATCAAGGTAGTGCTAGAATTGCCAGTCCCCAAAAATGTCTATGAGGTAAGAAGTTTTATGAGTTTGGAAGGATACTATACGAAGTTTATTGCAAACTTTTCTATAATAGATTTTCCTATTACTTCTTTGTAGAGGAAAGGGAAGAAGTTTTAGTGGACAGAAAAATGTCAAGCAACATTCGATCTACTTAGGGAGAAATTGACTACTACTCTAATTTTTAAAGTACTAGATCCCGATGGTGACTTCATTGTTATCACAAACGCATCGGGAGAAGGCTTAGGTGGAGTTTTAATGCAAGAAGGGCAAGTGATTTCTTCTGAATCAAGGAAGATGAAACCTTATGAACAAAATTATGCTTTGCATGATCAAGAGTTAGCAATAGTTATTCATGTATTACAAATGTGGAGGCATTACTTGTTAGGAAATCCCTTTGAGATAAAAATTGATCATCACGGTTTGAAATATCTATTTACTCAACCTAATCAAAATGCACGACAAAGAAGATGGTTGGAGTTGATATCTTATTATGATTTCAATATTAGGTACATCAAGGGAAAAAAAATCGGGTTGCCAATGCCTTAAGTCGTAGAGACATATTGCCTCAATAGTGACAATCCAAACTAATTTTAGAGGCCAAGTATTGTAGAAATGTAAGGAGGATGAGTACTATTTTCAAGTTAAGCAAGCACTCATGAGCAATCTGCAAGATGTAAGGTATGAGGATTTCATTTTGAAACCAATGGATTGCTTAGGTATAAGGGAAGAATGTATGTGTCGGACTCTAAGGAGTTAAGAAATCTTGTGTGGAAAGAAGTTCATGAAGCACCATACTTGGTACATCCTGGTGTGACAAAAATGTTAGGCGATGTGAAGTCATTATATTTAAATTGGAAGGGGATGAAAGGGGACGCTGCTAGATTTTTGGCTAGATGCTTAGAATGTCAAAGGGTAAAATTTGAACATCATGATCCTACAGGTTTACTATATCTACATGATATTCTAGAGAGTAAGTGGCAAGTCATTAGTATGGACTTTGTGCAAGGATTACCTATGTCAAGAAACAAGCATAATGACATTCTAGTAGTTATAGGCATGCTTACTAAGGTAGCGCATTTCATACCTGGGAATCTAATTGTTGGAGCTCATGTCATAGCTCAAAAATTCATTCAAGAGGTGTTTATACTACATGGAATTCTTGAGAAAATTATCTTGGATAGGGATGCACGTGTGACCTCAAGGTTTTGGCAAACCTTATTTTTTGAACTTGGGACTCGTCTAAATATAAGCTCAATATATCATCTAGAAATGAATGGAAAAATAGAAAGGGTGAATCAAGTACTTTGATTTGGAGTAGGGTGGAAACACACAAACCAACTCAATCAAACCCTTCACAAATCCATAACACCTCAAACACAATGATTTCCTTCACAACTTAACACTATACCTTGTAGCACAGCAAATAAGGTATTTTAGGCATAAATTTCAGATAATACCTCCAACCCACAACCTAAAACCTATTTTGGATACTCATTAATCCCTTTTAAAATATATTCAAAAATTAGGGCTGGTTTTTTTGGAACGACAAAGCCAAAAAATTGTTGCTACACTTTGAAAAGGCCTAATTAGGCTTGTTTAAATGACTCCCAACAAGGTTTTCAAAACCTAGACCACAAATCTTCATACCAACAGCCCAAAAATGTTACATATGGTCTACACAAATAATTCCCATCATCTATAATGGTCTCCAAGCAACTCTTCTACAAAACCCTACTTCTATGCAACTTTTTCACCCAAAAACAAGAGGTTTTCACCCTAGGGCATCACCTATTCTTCATAAAAATTCCTCCCCTACTCCTAAAAAACCCATGAAATAAAAATAAACCCTATATAACCCCATTCCACTGATTCTCAAAGCTTTTCATCTGTGGAATGGTGAGAGTTCCATTATTTTGCTCTAAAAACCCCAAAACCTAGGTTTTCTAAACCAATTTTAATAAATCTACTATAAAATCCACAAATATCAATGAAATCTTATGATACCAAAACCAAAATGAAGCTAACTCATCCCTTCATCAATTTCAATGCCAAAGAGATCATCTACAAGGTGTACAAGAGCCTGTAGCAGCAAATTTGCCTCTAAAAACGTAGAAAATGATGAATTCTTATTGCTCAAACTTCCAAAATGTACATCGAACCCCTATTTCGACAATTACAAATCATTTTTAACCTTTACCATCCATATCCAACTGACTACAACTAACTTTTAACATCCTAACTATTCAACTTCCCATTTACATCACAAAATGCAAAAGTGCAAAGTTGTTTTGACAACTTTTGTAACTTTTGTGCAACTTTTACAAACCTGATCAAATGGACTCCAAACCACCTAATACAACTTAAAAACAACCTAAAAAATATTAAATGGTCTTATAGACCTTATTACAAACCAAAAACATGACTTCTCATCACAAACCTAGCATTTGCAACATTTAAGAGCCATGGTGCCCTGCACCATACTTGAAGACCTACTAAGACTGTATTGCATAGATCAGCAATACAAGTGGGAAGATTACTTTCCTTTAGTGGAATTTTCTTATAATAATTCCTATCATTTTACAATTAAGATGGCTCCTTTTGAATCATTAAATGGCGAAAAGTTTCAAACCCCTATAAGTTGGGATAAACTTGAGGATAGGGTAAGTCTTGGGCCAAAGATGTTGGTTGAAATGGAGGAAAAAGTTAGAATTGTTAAGCAAAGGTTAGCTAAATCCAATGATAAATAGAAAAGCTACGTAGATGCGAAGAGAGTACCCAAGACTTTTACAATAGCTGATAAGGTCACTAGTACATAAACAACAATATATGATTAAAAAAATACTAAAAATGGCTATAAATGACTAAACATGGTCACGTGATCATTAGTATTTTATTGCCAGTTATTTATAACGCAACCAAATTTATGACTAAACCATTTTTAGTCATTTATTAGTTGTTTTGATTGATTAATTCAATAGTATATTTAGTCATTAATTTGGTAGTATATTTAATCATTGATTGTTGTTAACTAGTCATTTATTTAGTCATGGTAGTCATTTATTTAGTCATTGTAATCATTAATTACCATCAATTGGTAGTATATTTAATCATTTTTATTCACTAATTTCACTGGTCATATATTTATTCATATTTATTCACTATTTTTTGTCAATTGGTAGTATATTTAGTCAATTTATTTATTAATTGACATCAATTAGTAGTATATTTAGTCATTTTAATTGACTGATATTTGAGGATTTAAACATAAAACACAGAAATACACATCAATCATCAATTGCACACAATAAGATAGTCATTGAGAAGGAAAACTCATTGAACTTTATTAAAAGAAAGGTGTTCTTACAGCTTGCACAAGTCTAAAATATCTATCTTGCTTCAAAAATGCTTAGAAATAGAGTATTACAATTTTTATTTTCAGTCACAAGACTGAAAATCTGAGTTACAATGCATGGAAATAACAAGAAAGAAACTTCTCTAAAAAACTTATGCAATGATGGAAATGCATGCTTGGAGCCCTTCAATGGGAGCACATGCCCCTTTCATCTCTTAAAACTTCTACAACATGGGAAATATTCCTAGAGCAAGCTATAATGTGTAGAATCCAAGAAGGAGAGTGTTGATTGTGTCTCATATATGAAGCTCTCCTTCAATGCAATCAACAATAACCCTAGAATCTTTCCTCATTTATATGCAATGTGCCATCTGATATGAGCAAGAGGTTGTTGCCTTTTCTTTCATGAATGAAGTTATGCCTCAATACAACCAATAGAATTACTATTAGTCTCAATTCAAAAAGAATAAAAGTGCATTATATATTGCAAGTTTACAAAAGTAAGTCCAAACACAACAAAAAGATAAATCAACTAAAAAACTATAGGAGACATATCACATCCACAAACATGGGAGAGCTATGCAAAATTGGAGAAATTGGCTTGGAAAATGAAGGAAGCAGGGTATTTCCAAATTCAAGAATTTTACTTAATGTTGTGGAATAGAAGGAAAAAGAATCATTTATCTGCCACCATAGTGAAAAGTTAGCAATTTCATTTGGTTTGTTAAACATGGCCCCTGGTACAACTATTAGAGTTGTTAAGAACCTTCAAGTATGTTCTAATTTTCACACTGCAACAATATGAGAAAACAAATATTAGAGTTGGATTCAACAAGATTTTCACACTGCACTAATATGAGAAAACATGGCCCCTGGTAAGAGAAATTGTTTTGATTCAACAAGATTTTCACACTACAAAAATATGAGAAAAAAATAATCAGCAAGATTATTATAATATAAAAATTGCCACAATCAATAGAAATTTTAATTCACAATAAGAATGCGAAGAGATGAAAACACAAGTTAAAACTAATACAAATTTGTTCATTGATAACGGTTGTGGATACCTTATGGTCTTAACTTACAAGAAGTAAAAATTCTCATGGATATTTTGATAGTATCTGCATCTTTCCATTACAGAATCCAGTTCCTGCTTTTAGACCCTTATTTCTAAAACTCCTTAAATTCACCTATTTGTTTCATACACTACAACCTTCTCCTTCCCTTTGTAATAGGATGTAAAATAGTAATTTAGAGTCAAAGTCTTGTCTAGTACATACTACAAATTCTAGTGAAATTAACTCTTCCAAGTAATACATTGGTAGACTGTAGCTTTATACTAGTGAAGTTAACTCACTAAGTAACTATGATCCTAAATGTTTATCTATCCTAAATATGAAAAAATAATTATAATGCAATGAGAGAAAAACACAAAAGGACGCCTCAAAATTAGCCTAAGAAATTGTTAACACAAAGAGAAATAGATGAAATTGTGCAAGTGCTTATACCTTCTCCATGTTGATGAATCCCTTGGTTGGCCCTTGTGAATGTAAACTTGTGTGCTCCTTAGATGGCTATGGATATTACTAAATGCAAGATTGACAATATGATGGGATGCAAATACAAATGGCTAAAATGGCTTAGCTAAATGAGTGAAAATACTTGTGAATTGAGTGCTCAAAATGATAGCATAAGGATGCTAAAATGACTAAGTGTTTTAAATTCCTTAGAAGAGTGGGTATTTATAGAGAATTTTGAATTCTCTAGAGAATTCAATGGTTGAGATTAAGCCACCAAGGTCAAGATGAAAGGCTATGGTGAGTTTAGGACTCACAAGCCCTCACATCTTAACATGTGGAATGTGAGATGGCCTAGGATAAGATGATGTGGAAGTGAGGTGGAAGGGAGGTACATGATGTAGAGGAAGGACAAGTACCTTGGGAGGTGAGAATATTTCCTCAAAAAGGAACTTTTTGTCCCCAAGTGAGGATGAAAGTGACATTTGAGGAATTTTGGAATTCCTCAAAAATCTCCATTGGAAATGAGAAAGTGATTGAAGAAATAAATGTGAATTAAGACATAAATGTGAATTAAATTCACATTCTTGGGAGAATCTAATGGATAAGAGAGGGTTTCCAAAAAGGTGGGAATTTGTCACATGTGAGTGAGGTGACAAGTCAAATGTTCTAGAAGTTACATCGAGATAAGGCAAGCCTTGGAAAAATAAAATGTGAATTAAAAATTCACATGGGGAAGAGAGGGACCTAGGATGAATAAATGTGAATTAAAAATTCACATGGGAAAGAGGGTCAATGCTAAGAAAGGAAAATGGAAAGGTTGACTAAAAAGGGATGTTAAATGTGGCTAATGACTTTGATTAAGGTTGTGAAAATACATGATTAGGATAATTAATGAGAGATTAGAAGCAAGTGGAAAATGTAGGAGGATGTGACATTAATCCTTGATTAAGAGGATGCACATCCTAATCATGAATTAATTAAATTAATCCAGATTAGAAAAAGGGTTATAGAGGATGTGACAAGGAGAGAGAAAAAAGAAGAATTTTAAATTGATTTTATTCAAAAAGGTTAAATGACTAAATTAAATAAATTCATGTATTTATTTAATTTAGAGAGGAAAAAGGTGTAAGGTAAAGCATTTAATTGTTAAATTAAATACTTTAAGGACTTTAGGAAAAAAGTGTAATATTAATTAAATAAATTAATATTGACGGAATGGATGAATAAAGAGGTGAATTTGATCATATGGGGGTGATCAAATTTAGATGTCTATATTTTCCCCATCTTCGAAATATTGTTAGAATAACAATGTTTCAAAGAAAAATAAAATGCAGATAATGAAGTGATAGGACTTGATGCCCCAGCATGAAAGAGGTTGAATGAGCTTCCCAAGCGGAGGGAAAAAGGGAGGGAGATGTCCCAGTGACTATGCCAAAGGAAAGGAGGAACAATGGTAGGGTATGCCCTCTCGAGAGGGCGGTTGAGGAAGAAAAGGGGCCCCAGGCGACTTTTCGATAGGAATAAATGGAAGGCACCATTGGATAGAGCTCAAAAAATTAAGCAACTTTAGTTTTTTGAACGGAGTCAATCGAATGCACGGTTTGCAAATGGTGGCCCCGAGAAGTTAGGGAATGAGAGAAAAACACAAAGGAACACCTCAAGATTAGCCTAAGAAATTGTTAACACAAAGAGAAATAGATGAAATTGTGCAAGTGCTTATACCTTCTCCATGTTGATGAATCCCTTGGTTGGCCCTTGTGAATGTAAACTTGTGTGCTCCTTGGATAGTTATGGATATGACTAAATGCAAGATTGACAATATGATGGGATGCAAATGCAAATGGCTAAAATGGCTTAGTTAAATGAGTGAAAATACTTGTGAATTGAGTGCTCAAAATGACAGCATAAGGATGTTAAAATGACTAAGTGTTGAAAATTCCTTAGAAGAGGGGTATTTATAGAGGAATTTGAATTCCTTTAGAGAATTCAATGGTTGATATTAAGCCACCAAGGCCAAGATGAAGGGCTATGGTGAGTTGAGGACTCACAAGCCCTCACATCTTGACATGTGGAGGGTGAAGTAGTCTAGGATGTGATGATGTGTAAGTGAGGTGGAAGGAGGGTACATAATGTGGAGGAAGGACAAATACTTTGATGTGACCTTTCAATGATCACATGGGGAAGGGGAAAACTTTGGGAGAATAAATCTTAATTTTGAATTCACAATGATTAGAAGAATCTAATGGATAAGACAAGGTCCCAAAAGGTAGGAACTTGCCACATGTGAGTGATGTGACAAGTCAAATGTTCTAGAAGACTTACATGGTAAAGAGGAAAACCTTGGAAGGATAAATGTGAATTAAAAATTCACATGGGGAAGAGAAGAATCTTGGGTGAATAAAAAGGAATTAAAAATTCCTTGGGGGATGGGGAGACTTGACCAAGGTATTGATTAGGCTTAACTAATCAGTAACCAAAGGATAATTAGGGGTAATGAGGATTAGAATCCAACTTGAAAAAGTTGGAGGATGTGACACATCCTAATCAAGGATTAGGCATGTGCACATCCCTAATGAAGAGATCAGGAGATGGATTAGGATTAGATGAAAATGACATGTGAGGGATTAAATAAATGTATTATTTATTTAATTCATTTGATGAAAGGAGGATTAAAGAGATAAGGTATTTAATTATTTAACTAAATACCTTAGGGGTTTAGATGAACTTAAGGATATTAATTAAATAATAACAATATTACTTAATTAATGCAAATGAGAGGATATTTAGACGAAGAGAAAATTTTGGACAAATATAAATGTCCAAATTTAGGTGTCTACAGTAACACAAGTAGATTACAAACAAACTAATAGTGAAATTAACTCTCAATGTTATACTTGAAAATATTTTAGCCACTACATACTAATATATGTATTTACAGAATCTAGAATAATATCAGTAAGGCTAAATACATCTGCATATAATTACAAGTGTGAACCTTTGAGTTTTACCTATTTTAAAGATGCAAAACAACTAAAATTTAATGTAAACACACAAAGAACACCTCAAAGATTAGCCTAAGGAATTGTTAACACAAAGAGAAATAGATGAAATTGTGCTAATGCTTTCTCCATGCTGATGAATCTTTTGGTTGGCCCTTGATGTTTAAGATCCTTGTGTACTCCTTGGATGGCTAAGGAAATGACTAAATGCAAGATTGGAAAAGTGATAGGATGCAAATGCAAATGGCTAGATTGGCTTGGCTAAAATGAGTGAAAATTCTTGTGAATTAAGT
Organism: Sequoia sempervirens; assembly: GCA_007258455.2. Classification (NCBI taxonomy): domain Eukaryota; kingdom Viridiplantae; phylum Streptophyta; class Pinopsida; order Cupressales; family Cupressaceae; genus Sequoia; species Sequoia sempervirens. The sequence continues at coordinate 106,849,898 of VDFB02047230.1, forward strand.
GCTCAAAATGATAGCATGTGGGTGTAAAAAAGACTAAGTGTTGAAAATGCCTTAGAGGGGGGTATTTATAGAGGAATTTGAATTCTCTAGAGAATTCAATGGTTAAGATTTATCCAACAAGGCCAAGATGAAGGGCTATGGTGAGTTGAGGACTCACAAGCCCTCACATCTTGACATGTGGAATGTGAAGTGGCTAAGGGTATGATGATGTCTAAGTGAGGTAGAATAAGGACAAATGATGTGTAAGAAGGACATGTACCTTGGAAGTAAATTGGGAAATGAGAAGATTATTTGGAGGAATAAATGTGAATTAAAAATTCACATGCTTGGGAGAATCTACTAGATAAGAGAGGGTCTCCAAAAATGTGGGAGTTTGTCACATGTGACTTGATGTGACAAGTCAAAGATTCTAGAAGATGCATAGGAAAAGGGGATTCTAGGAGGAATAAAATATGAATTAAAAATTCACATGGGGAAAAGGGGAACCTAGGGTGAATAAAAAGGAATTAAAAATTCCTTGGGGGATGGGGAGAGTTGACCAAGGTACTAATTAGGCTTAACTAATCAGTAATCAGAGGATAATTAGGGGTTAATGAGGATTAGAAGCCAACTTGCAAAATTTGGAGGATGTGACACATTCTAATCCAGGATTAGGCATGTGCACATCCCTAATGAAGAGATTAGGAGATGGATTTGATGAAAATGATATGTGAGGGATTAAATAAATGTCATATTTATTTAATTAAATTTGATAAAAGGGGGATTGAAGTGATAAGGTATTTAATTATTAATTAAATACCTTAGGGATTTGGCATAATTAAGGGTATTAATTAAATAATAGTAATATTACTTAATTAATGCAAATAAAAGGATGTTTAGACGAAAGGGGATAAATTTGGATAAATTTATTGTCCAAATTAGGTGTCTACATTTTTCCCCTCTTTGAGATGGTGTTACGAAGTAGCATCATTTCAAAGAATATTAGAACATAGAACCCAGAAGAAGATGGTTAGATTGGAAAATATGCCCCAATCACTCAAAAGATTGGGGTGAAGATGAAGATTAGGGATTGAGGATGCCCCCTCGAGAGGACATGCGGGTTCAAGAGAACACAGGTGTGCTCTCGAAATGGATGAGATGATGCAATGGGAGATGAAGAAGATGATGCAAAGGAGTGGAATGATAAGTAGTAGGAGATGGATGAAGCACAAATGAATTTAAGGTGATTTTGCCCCAATCAAGCTACAAGCCAAAAGGGGTTGATGATGGATAGAGAGTTGTCGATGAGGGAATGAGAGATCCCAAAACAACATGAGGATAGGACAGGATACATCCCAAGGAGTGGTATTGATGAGGGAAGGATACATCCCCAAAACACCACTAAAGGATAGGGAAGGATACATCCCGAGGATGATGATGATGATTAAAGAGATGATGATAAAAGATCGGATGGATAGGGGAGGGAGATTGATGAAGGATGAATGCATGGATGGGGAAGATGAAATGCAATCCTAATGGAATTTTCCATCTTTGGAGCACTGATTTTTAAGACACCAAGTGCCAGGGTATGTGGAACCAAGGTGAATTAGTGACTAATGCATGAAACAAACACAATAGACAAGAAGGTTATCCCAACACCCAAAAGTTTCCATGACTTTGGTCGGGCCAGGTATTGGAATAACCACAAGCACACGAGGATGCCCCAGCGTAACACAAGACCACAAGGATCTTGGTGGGTATTACGTGGGACAACCAAGAAGACACAAACAAACAAAAGATCAAGATATGCCCCTATGTGTACCAGTCAAAGCACACCATGATATGATGGATCAAGGCGGCCTTGACAAGTGATGATAAGGAGCTCAAATGATAAAAAAAATCCAAAAGCATCAAAAGATCACAATCAAATTCAAAATTCCTTTGCCATAGGATCAAGGGAGTGGATGGGATTGATGAGGTATGTTAGGAAGGATGCATCCTATTGAGACCGATGATGGATTCAAAACGGATTGGATCTATTAATACTAGTGGATCTCATTTGTTAAGAACCAGCTAGATAAGGGAATAGCTTGATGACATGACACAAGGGAGACAAGACATGAGACTGACACACCCTAAAGACCTAGGGGCTCGGGGGCTGACCAAAGATTAGCCTTGCCTACGTGAAAGCACAGAGCCCTCGTAGTTTGATAAAAGGCTGGCGACAGACCACGATGGAGACCTTAATGGATGATAAAGATGGGATGGGAAAAAGGAGCAAAGTGGACAATGAATATTGATGATAGATGATAAAAGAGCCCCGGGGTGGATCAAATGATTGACTTTGCCTACGTGAAAGTGCAGGGATGGCGTAGTTCAACCAAAGACCAAAGACAAATTAGGGATAAGGACCAATGTGATAACCCTAATAAGAGGATAAAAATATTGGACTGATACGATGAGACAGGATAGACCTAGTGGATTGGATAGGACAATGGTGATTACACTAAGCTCAGGGATGGGATAGTTATCTAAATCAGCAAAAGATGAATTGGGATGATGATATGATGGATAGATGAATGATGAGAAAGGATAGGACATTGAAAAGATGTGCAAAAGAAGCAAAAGTGATGGTGATAAGATAGATGGAATTGGATTGCATGAGGGGAAGCCTATAGATAGATACCAATGACAAGGGATTATGAGATGGGATGAAGATGGAGTTAAACGGATAGGAAGATAAGGATGGGGAGATGGAAGGGATGTTATAATGGATGGATAGGTGGATAAGGATAGGTAGGAAGATAACAATGGGGAGATGGAAGGGATGATATGATGGATGGATAAGGGGATAAGGATAGGTAGGAAGATAAGGATGGGGAGATAGAAGGGATTGATAAGATTGAGGAATGATGTCTCCAAGGACTTATGTCACAAAGGAAGTAGATGCCCCCACTCTAAGTATGTCATGTTGATGAGGTGTGAGGGATGGAAGACAAGTGGATGGGAAGATAAAGGAGGTAACTAGAGGAGGATAGGATGGGTGACTAAGGAATACGATAGAGCATGGATGAAGGGAATGTATACCAAGAGGTGTCCAAAGCATGCATAGATAGGTGCCCCTATTTTGATCAAGATCACAAGAAGGATGGAGGGATGGGAGATAAATGGGATATGATGGTAGGATGTGGAAGATAGGTGGGATGGAGGGGATGGGTGAAAGGGATGCAGGTGCCCCCAAGTGTAGAAGTAAACTGGATAGGGGATTTACATATGACGCTTGTATGCCAGGTTTTCATCATGGTACTTATCCAAGGTGCTTGTTTGCCAAGTTTTCACCATTGTATGAATGATTTCTCTTTACTATTATTATTATTTTTTATTTTTTTTATTTTTTTATTTTTGACAATTTTTTGCTTGTTTGTTGATTTTTTTGGATTTTTGGATAGAATGCGGGTGGAGATGGATAAGTATAGGGAGGTGGATAAGCGGATGTAGAAGACATGTGATAAGGATGTGGATGAAGGACTCAAGCATCAAATTCCATATGAAGTATTAAGAGCCCATGTCTGAAACGACTATTGGATGTTGGTACAATCTTAGTTATGACAATGGAGGAATTATGCAAGGGCAGGTATTAAAGGGATTTGATGGGGGAGGTATGTGGAATAATGGATGGGATGTTGGAAAGTGTATGGATGGAATGATGGAGTAAACGTATGATGGGGAGGTGTGTTCAGGACCAACATTGGCACATGTGGTGGGGGGTGTGAAAGGATAGGAGGATTAATGATTGCATGATGTGGGGATAATGGAGGGTGTAACGGAGGATGTGGAGATAATGGAGGAGAGGTGATAACAAATTTTGGGACATAAGGACCCAAAATGGATTTAGGAGATGGAGGATTTGCATGATTAGCTTTTGGAGTAGCAAATTTGGATGTGTGTATCGATGCTTCATTTGAAGGCATTGCATCTTTTTTCTTCGGGATCCACATGGTTTTGATTTTTGCTTTGGTGGGCCTTTGTGACATACAGAGTTGATTTGGATTTTGGATTTGATTTCTATTTTCTTCAACATGTCTTTTAGAGGGGACATGAGGAGCTTTTGATTCATGTGGATGTTTAGATTTATGAATTTGTATTTTGGCATCCAAAGTGCTTTTAGTAGCAATGGGATGGGTGCGAGCGGATGGATGATGTGGAGGGAATATGAATGGAGGGATGGAGGTAGTATTTTTAGGATGATATGTGGATGGATGATATATAGGTACGTTCCTTTGTTGATCCTAATTAGGGAACATGAGAGTGGGATAGTTATGATGGGTGACATGGATAGGTGATGGATGGATAATAGGACAAGATGGAGGAGGTGATTTCAGGATGTAAGGGCCCAAAATGGACTTAGAACCTAGAGTATATGTGATGGGGCACAGAGGAACATAAGGACCCAAAATGGATAGAGCAGATGAAGGAGGAATATGGATGGTTGTTTTGAAGTGATGTGATGGAGAAGGGGGGATAGCAACAAACGATCTGGTGGGGTTATGGGAGGAGCCTCTTATCTTTTTAGAAGAGGATCGAGGAAGATGTGTGGAGGTTGTACCAACATTCTTGAATTGCGAGTTGCAAGTAGTACATCCAAGACCTTACATATACAAATGTTCTTTAGCTTGGATGGGCTCTATAATACCTTGCTCATGAAGGCCTAAACCTTTTCCTTGATAGTTCATTCTCTTGAGCATTCGATCTAGGACAGGGTTTTGGTTATTCTGGAAGAATGATGCAAGTCCATTATTAGGTAAAGAGGAGGGTTGGTGTATATGTTTTGTTTTTCTTCTACGAGGAGACCACCATGGAGGAATGAGAGAGGACCAAGGGGATATAGAATAGGTAGTGATGGAGGATTATGAGATGGAGATGATGGGGTAGCAACATCTTGATCGGGCAGAGTAAGCGGTAAGGGATCAGGAGAGGAATTAGGTGATATGATAGGATCGAGATTCATGGTAGCAGGTGATAAGGGCCTGTGGGATGGAGTGATTGGATCTAGAGTGTCAAGGGGATCATGGGTCAGAATGGATGAAGGACTATGAGCTTGAGATGGATTGGATGGGATTATAGGATCTTGTTGTGGAGGAGGGGATATGGTGGTATGCTTTGAATCAAACTCTTGGAAAGACTCATCTTGTGTGGGTGACATGATAACGGAGTGTTGGAGGGACTCTTCAAGTGGGGGAGATGAAAGTATGGAGGATTCATGAGGTTCATGGAAATTGGTTTCAGTGTTACTAGGAGTGGGAGGAGTGGATTGGATTTGGGTATCTTTGATGGAGTGGGTTGATCTAGGACTAGAGGGAGTGGATTGGACTTGGGTGTCTTCAATGGATTCAGTGGCTCTCAGAGTAGGAGATGGGGGTTCAATGGATTCAGTGGGTTTGATGGTTTGAGTGGTGCTAGGGGTGGTAGCATCAATGATAGGTGTGGGATGGAATGGTTCCACAATTTCAAGTGATGGAGTTGGGGATGTCTTCTTTGTCATAAGTCCTTGGAGAACTTCTGGAGTGAGGAACTTGCATACTCAAGGCTGAGATGGCTTGATAGGAATAGATGAAGGATTAGGGACAGCTGGAGGACTAGCATTATGGATTGGTGAGCTAAGGTTAGATGGAGGAATGGGATTGGATATAGGACTAGGAGTAGATGGAGGATTAGGATTGGATGGGGGGTTAAGGTAGGGATATTGGAATGGTGAATTAGGATATGAGGACGTGGATGGTACATTAAGACAAGAGGATGCGGCTAGTGGATTGTAGTAAGGATATTGAGATGGCAGGTTAGGATAGGAAGATTGAGATGGTGGATTAAGATAGGAAGACGTGGATGGTGGATTAGGATAGGGAGATGTGGATATTGGATTAGGGTAAGTTGATGGGGGTGTAGGATTAAGATAAAAAGGTGTGGACGTAAGATTAGAATAGGTTGATTGGTATGGAGGATTAGGATAATGGGACATGGATGAGGGAGTGTAAGAGGAGTATTGGGTTGGAAGATTAGGATAAGAGGATGTAGGTGTTGGATAAGGGGACGATGTAGATGAAGGATATGATGAATATGCAGACGGGAAAGATATTGGACATCCTTTGTCAAAGGTAGCATAAGGAGCATGCTTAGGCATGGGTGAAGACATAATGGGATAGCTTGAAGGGGTGATTGGATTTTTGGAAGTGGGTGGAAAAATTTTACTAGCGATGACAGCATCAAGGGGATCTATGTCATATACCTCTTGATCGACAAGAATTTCATTATTGTCATCGACGTAATTAGGGTTTCCCTTGACTACTATTGATGGAGGATAAGGGTTCATGATGATGAAAGTATAAAGAGGAAGGATCAAAGATTTCATATGGAAACGGACTAAAGCTCAAGTCAGGATTTAGGTCAAGCTCAAATTAGGATTGGATTAAAGATTAGATTATGATGATTGGATGATGTGATGGGATTGATTCTAATTTAATTATCAAAGGATGACTACGACACCGAATCTACCTCAAGATGGAAGTAGATTGATTGGGTCGAAGGTGATCGGATAGGGATGTGACTAGATTGGATTGGATAAGATCAATTGATGATTGATAAGATCGACTGACGGATTAGATAGGATGATGAAAGGGACTATAAACCCTGTTCCAAGATTACCCTAGGTGGCTTAGGATACTGATTGATCGGATTAAAGGATAAATGGATGATTGCAGCACCGAATCCACCTTGAGATTGAAGTTGAATTGATTGGGCTGACGATGATGATTAACTTAGGATGGATGACAATCCTAAGTAGATGTTGATGATGACTATCAATTCAGACACTTAGGTCAATTCGGATAATAACCTGAAACAAAGTTCAAGGGATTTGGATGGGGAAATGATAAGGGATGTGTAACCTAGAGATTCTTGAGGATGATGTATCGACACGATTTGGATGATGAATGAATGAGCTCAGAAGAATGCAGATGGACCAAAGCTCAAATTTGGGATTAGATTAAAGCTCAGATTAGGATTGGATTGAAGGATATGATGGGATTGGTTCCGCCGGTCAGATTTTGGAACTGGATCTGTTTATTGTTTTTTTGCCAATTTTTTGTTGCAGAGGGGTTAATTTTCCCTTCCAGGGCAGATCTGCCCTCACAGAGCGGCGAATTTTCCCTTCCATAGGGAAAGTTCACCCCACTGCAGGGCAGATTCGCCCCACTGTAGGGAAAATTTGCCCCATGCTTTTGGACTTTCTGAGCGGGTAAATAGGCTGTTAGAATGAAGAGATGGGTGATTGGAACAAGGTGTTAGGTAATCAGATTGAGGAAATAGATGATTGGATTGGGAAAATGAATGATAGCAGTGGATGAATAAGCACTCAGAACTAGTAAACGATTGCTTAGAATGGACGAAGGACTCTCAAGTCACAGAAATGAAAGCTCAAAATGAGTAAATAATTGATTAGAAAGGATGAACAACTCTCAGAATGAGGAGATGGATACTTGGAATGGATGAAATATTACTCGAAATGAGTGAACAGGGGATCAAAAGGGATGAAAGAATACTTGGTCAAATAGATGTTTGGAATGGTTAAACAAAGGCTCGGAATGATTAAACGAATGTTTGGAATGGTCAAACAAAGGTTTGGAATGGTTAAACAGAGGTTTCAAAGGTTTAGAATGACAAAACAGAGGTTTGGAATGATTAAACAGAGGTTTGGAATGATTAAACGATGGTTTAGAGGCTAAACAGAGCTAAACAGGGTAATTTTGACTATTCAGGAGGGAAAATTCGCCCCACTGCAGTAAACAGGAGGGAAAATTCACCCCACTGCAACAAACAGAAGGGAAAATTTGCCCCACTGCAGTAAACAGGAGGGAAAATTCACCCCACTACAGCAAACAGGGACTTGGTTTAGATGAAAATGACTATGGTAGGGACTTAAAATGACAACAATAAGGCCAACTTGTCAAAAATTTTACTGGTTTCTCACAAGAAAGCACTTTCAAAAAAGCACAATCCTACGACTAGTATTAAGAGTATGGCCAATAAAGGTCTTAATCTAGGATGCACAAGGTGTCTAGGGAGTCCTCAATATACTCTCGGTACATGAGGCACAACCGTGAACACCAGCCCATCACAAGCGTGATTTGGGAACCCTGACGAGATACTGAAGGGCTCGGACCAACTCTTCACGTCTATCTAGATATCACCAAAGTGTTAGGGTTAGAGATGGCAGATCTAACAATTAAATGCAGATTTTATATAATAATTAGAGAAACTAAAACATACACAGAATAAATCATAACACAAAGAATTTAACGTGGTTCACCCAATCCGGGCTACATCCACCAAACCGCAGCCATCCAATCCTTTTATTATCTAGTAAAAAACCCTATTACAATCTTGCGAATAATCGCATTTTTCATCATACTGAAATACCCATCCGAACCCCTTTTTACCAAGCTTAGAAGCTTCTAGATTTTAGGGTTCTACAAAATTGGATTTTTCTTTTTTTCATTGATTTTTCCCTTTTTCGGTGATCAGTATACCAGGGTGTACAGTATACCATGGGCTATACATTATAGCATGATCAGTCGCCACATACCAACACCTAGCTTCGATGCTCTACCAATTACGACACAACTGGATTGGGGTACAGCTTTCGCTCTCCCCCCTTTGTATACCCTGCCGATACATGTGGTTGGAATCATCCCTTGGGGTGATGAAATCCCCAAGTAGGTCCCACTAGAAAGAAAGCGCTAATCATTTCCAACTACTCCCTAGCCTCACACGAAGCACAAGGGGAAAGTGAAAACAAACTAATGCCTCCTTTGGGTAACACAAAAAGATAGACACAACAAACAACAGATATTACTTCCCCTTATTAGACTATGTTCCTAGATTAATGAAAAAAATAAGGATGACTTTGGAAATCTATGCAAACAAAAGGTCCTGCAAGCATTGTTTTATCCTTCTTTATTTGCCAATTACACAAGAATATGCTGCAAAATGTTAGAAAAAACACCAATATCCTTGCAAAAAATAATGTTAGGGGGTTAGAATCAGAAAACGACAAAAAACTGGAGCAAAAACTAAGCTAAAACGATCGTTTTACCTCTCAAAATGTGTTGTTTTGGGGCGTATCCGCCCCTCTGCAGTAACTAGGAGGGAAAATTCGCCCCACTGTAGTAACCAGGAGGGAAAATTTGCCCCTCTGCAGTGACCAAGAGGGTGTAGTTGCCCGCAGCAAATTGGAGCAAAAACTAAGCTAAAACGATCGTTTTACCTCTCAAAATGTGTTGTTTTGGGGCGTATCCGCCCCTCTGCAGTAACTAGGAGGGAAAATGCCCCACTGTAGTAACCAGGAGGGAAAATTTGCCCCTCTGCAGTGATGTAGTTGCCCCTCTGCAGCAAATTTGTTATAAACAAAATATGAAAAAGGGCGTATCCACTCCTCTGTAGCAAACTTGTTAGAAATAGAATATGGAAGAGGGCGTAGTTGCCCTTTTGCATTCAAATGGAGGGCGCAACTGCACTTTTGTAGTGTATGGGAGGGCATAGTTGAACTTCTATAGCAAACAGAGGGCGCAGTTAAACTTTTGTAGCAAACAGAGGGCACAGTTGAACTTCTGCAGTGTACAGGAGGGCGCAATTGAACTTATGCAGTGAACTAGAGGGCGTAGTCGCCCTTCTACAGTGAGACAGAGGGTATAGTCACCCTTATGCAGTGAACTAGAGGGCGTAGTCACCCTTCCGCAGTGAATCAGAGGGCGTAGTCGCCCTTCTACAGTGAGACAGAGGGTGTAGTTTCCCTTTTGTAGTGAACCAGGGGGCGTAGTCGCCCCTCTACAGCAAATTTGTTAGAAACATACAATGGATATAGGGTGTAGTTTCCCTTTTGCACTGTACAGGAGGGCACAGTTGAACTTTTTCAGCAGTAGGAGGGTGCAGTTGAACTTCTGCAGCAACAAGAGGGCATAGTTGAACTTCTGCAGCAAGAGGGCGCAGTTAAACTTCTACAGCAGCAAGAGGGTGCAATTGAACTTCTGCAGCAGCAGGAGGGCACAGTTAAAATTTTGCAATAGCAAGAGGGTGCAATTGAGCTTCTGCAATAGCAGGAGGGCGCAGTTACCTTTCTGCAGTGAAATGTTAGCAAGCAAAATTCCAACCAGGGTGTAGTCGCCCTTCTACACTAAAATGTTAGAAAACAAAGTTTAATCATGGGCATAGTTTCCCTTCTACAATGAAACAGAGGGCGTAATCACCTTTCTGCAGTCAAACAGAGGGTGTAATCACCGTTCTGTAGTGAAATAAAGGGCATAATCACCTTTCTGCAGTGACCAGAGGCCGTAGTTTCCCCTCTGCAGTGAACCAAAGGGCGTAGTCACCGCTCTGCAGCATATAGGAGGGCATAGTCGCCCCTCTACAATGACCAGAAGGGCATAGTCACCCCTCTGTGACCTATTCTTGCAAACAATCTCAACAACAGTAAACGTTAAATAGAGGAGCCCACTTGTGGGTACCACCAGGCGTGCTAGAAATGTGAACCTTTGAGTTTTACCTATTCTAAAGATGCAAAACAACTAAAATGTAATGTAAAAACACAAAGAACACCTCAAAGATTAGCCTAAGGAATTGTTAACACAAAGAAAAAGTTTTACCTATTCTACAGATGCAAAACAACTAAAATGTAATGTAAAAACACAAAGAACACCTCAATGATTAGCCTAAGGAATTGTTAATACAAAGAGATAAAATGAAAGAAGATTGCAAATGATTATACCTTCTCCTTGCAGCTGAAATTCCTTGGTTGGCCCTTGATTTTGAGTACTTGTGTTCTCCTTGGATGGCTATTGATATGACTAAATGCAAAAATTGACTATATGATAGGATGCAAAATGCAAATGGCTAAAATGGCTTGGCTAAGTAAGAAGAAATGCTTGTGAGTTGAGTATTCAAAATGACAGCATGTAGGTGCAAAATGACTACGTGTTGTAAATTCCTTAGAGGGGGGTATTTATAGAGAAATTTAAATTCTTTAGAGAATTCAATGGTTGAGATTGAGACACCAAGGCCAAGATGAAGGGCTATAGTGAGTTTAGGACTCACAAGCCCTCACATCTTGACATGTGGAATATGATATGGCCAAGGATGTGATGATGTGTAAGTGAGGTGGAATAAGGACAAGTGATGTGTAAGAAGGACATGTACCTTGGAAGTACATTGGGAGATGAGAAGATTCTTTAGTGGGAGAATCTAGTGGATAAGAGAGGGTCTCCAAAAAGGTGAGAGTTTGTCACATGTGACTTGATGTGACAAGTCAAAGATTCTAGAAGATGAATGGGAAAAGGGGATTTTAGGAGGAATAAAATGTGAATTAAAAATTCACATGGGGAAGAGGGGAACCTGGGGTGAATAAAAAGGAATTAAAAATTCCTTGGGAGATAGGGAGAGTTGACCAAGGTATTGATTAGGCTTAACTAATTAGTAATCAGAGGATAATTAGGGGTTAATGAGGATTAGAAGCCAACTTGCAAAAGTTGGAGGATGTGACACATCCTAATCCAGGATTAGGCATGTGCACATCCCTAATGAAGAGATTAGGAGATGGATTAGATGAAAATGATATGTGAGGGATTAAATAAATGTCATATTTATTTAATTAAATTTGATAAAAGTGGGATTGAAGAGATAAGGTATTTAATTATTAATTAAATACCTTAGGGATTTGGCATAATTAAGGGTATTAATTAAATAATAGTAATATTACTTATTTAATGCAAATAAAAGGATGTTTAGATGAAAAGGGATAAATTTGGATAAATTAATTGTCCAAATTTAGGTGTCTACAATAAGAAATAAAACATGTGAGATAGTTATGCAACTACAATGTAAGAAATAAAATATATAGGTTAGTTCACTGCAACCCCGCTAGGAGGAAAGCAAAGGCATGTGGTAGTGCAGTATACATCTAGAATAGGAGCAAGTGGAAAAACTTTATCCCCTTCTTGGAGTTTATCAATACATTTATGCAAAAACAAAAAAAATACACATTATATCTGAAGTATCAAGAGCATGACAAGGTTGATGTTGTGGATTGTGAACAACTACTAGATGTTGTAGAAATGAAATTTTGTAAGTTGTTTAGCTTCTACAAGTTTTCCAATTGATGAGATTCCTATGATTCAAGGAGAGACTAATAAATGACATGATAGTTGGTTGAATTCAATATGATAATGACCCTGGGTAGTTAGAACGAGCAAACTTGTGGAGAAAAAGGAAATCATAACAGAGAGTGGTGTAAAACCATCAAGAAAAAGGATAACCTGTAGATAAGGAAAAATCTTCTAAAGGTTCAAATGTAGAATTCATTATGAGGACAATCCATGTGACTGTAGGACAGTATCAAATTCAAACAGATTTAGAAGATGATTTTTAGGAAGGGGCGGTCTTTAACAATTTAGAAGGGCATTTTTTTATGAAAACACAGTCACCTCAAGGAGACAATCCACCATGTATGCTCATGTAGGAGATTTCAAAAATGTAGTGAGCTCAAGGAAGGGATTGTGAAAAATCTCATAAAGAGCAATTTGAAGGAGTTTGTACAATCATCAGGCAAGACAGAGCATGAAGACAGTGCACTAAGGGTAGTCAAGTCACCATGAAGAGCTTAGTATTTAAAGTTCAAAAAAGAATTACATAACATGGAAAATTATTTGATAGTGGTGATAAAGGACAAGTTTTAAGGAGTAAAACTTGATGATTTCATTGTCAACAGTAAAAAAACCTTGAAAGTTCATGAACAATATTATTTTATAAATGATCCCTTTATTTAATAAAAGTTCTAATTAGAAATGCTAGTTATCACTTAAGAGTTAAGACTTGGAACCAGTAACAAAAACCATTTCAAGTTCAACTATATTTATTATCAAACAAGTTAAAATACCAACTTCCACCATGCCATCATGAAACTATATATCTACATACTCCTTCATCAGTATCACTATTTTTTTAATTTAGAAAACAACAGTAACCATTGTTCCATATAGTCCCCTTTTAATGTGGATAACACACTCATTGATATTACAATTAAAAAGGGTAAAACCATACAAGAGTCTTGAATACAATGATAAAGGGTAGTCACAATTTTTTTGGATAGTCACTAACCATCATGAAAAAGAGGGCATTCATCATGACTATAAGGCATTCCTTTAGAAGAATGAAGTGAAAATCAAGAGTATAGAAGTTGTTGTCCTGTATATTATCTGAAGGTTACAATGATGAGCAATATATAAGAGGACAATCCATCATGGGGCAGCATTAAAAGAGGAAAAATTCCCATAAACTAAGAAAGGAATAACTATAATAACAATCCAAGGATTCAATGACAATCACCTTGCATAAAATAATGGTATTCAACTAGAAAAAGATGACTAACACAAGGAAAATGACATTAATAAGTGTGGAAAGAATATATCAAGAGACATGAACGCAATGCTTACTATTAATGCATAATGAAGACAAAGTCTTTGGAGGGAAAACTTCATGAATTTTGTATAGTCATAAGACATGAGGACAAAGCATGAAGACAAGGTGGTTGAGCTCATGAAACCATGCTAAATGCAGCCAACCCTATGATTGTCAATAGTTATATGCATGAAGAAAAAAGTTGCTTTAATGAAATCAACAAAGACACCATAAGATAGGTTTGAGAAGAAAAAGAAAGTGCAGACCCATGGTAGAAAGTATGACAATCATTATGAAAGTGCAAACCCATGGTAGAAAGTATGACAATCATTATGACAAACCATAACAAGACAATCTCAACATGCATGATAGTCAAGGGTGAGATTTATTAGCTCGATATGAGATCAAGAGTCATTTTAATGAGGACAAAATTTCAAGGTTAATAAAGAGATTTATGCAGAGAAAAAATGAAAGGGGCAGTCATTGTCACCTTGAAATGAAGACAACATTGTCACCTTAAAATGCTAAGGAAGGTAGCCACTTCACTAAAGAAGATAATGCAGTCAACATATATGAAGAGGACAAACCATTAAAGTACATGCCATAGTGAAGTAACTATCATGAATATCACTCATAAGGTTTCAGACCTTTTGTGGTAGTCACATTCAACTAGTCAAATGAAACCATTATTTAAAAAGAAGGGAATAGAAGACATACCTGATGGAAAATCAAGAGAGAAAGGTCTTAAGGAAAGAGCACAACTACATATAAAGAGTTTTAAGAACACTATTTTCTATGTAAAAAATGAATAGTGTAGAGACAAGGAAAGAGCAATGACCATTCCTTAGAGGGTAGTCAAAGAAAGACCTAGGGCATACCATGCTAGGAGTCACAATAATTGGTGAACAAGAAAAGTTGGGCCATATCAAAACACTCAATGAAAGTAATAATGACAATGAGCAAGGTTATAGAAAATATACTCTATATTAAAGATGTCAATGACAGTCAATGAGGAGTCAAAATTGCAAACTTCTAACAAGGCTTCATTCAAAGGTAGTTAGTTTCCCCAAAACAAGTATACCTACAAAATTTCCTTTGTCCTACTTTCCAAAAGGATACCTTGATTTCATAGAGGAGAAGGATAAACCCGTGTACATATCTATTGGGATTCTTGGGAGGCTTTATAGAGTAGTCAAAAACATATCAAAAGATAGTCCTTGTGTATCAGTGTCTCCAAGATAAGATGCCCATAAAGCATATGATAGAGCTCTTGAGGTTGAAGGTATGAGGACTATCTAAAAGATTCATTAATTTATAAAATTTGGTATAAGGCCAAATGATCATAGAAGAGCAGAGCACATAGAGTGAAATGGCATTCAAGAGAATTCATGATAAATTTTCAACTAGCAGTAAACTATGTATGAATATATGAAAGGACAGTCTATACCCTAGATACATGATAGTCACTATAAAATAAAGTCATAAATATGAAATAAAGCATGATAGTCATAATGAATCACCAAAGTAGATAGATAAATAATGAGGATTATGAAGGACAGAGTGTAAAGACCATGCTGCAAGTGATGATATTAAAAGGATCGAGTTTAGATAATGGTATGCATGATTGAAATGGACTATAAAGAAACAATGGAAACCTTCAAAAAGAAATATTTATCATACTACCCTAACACAGTCTCTCAAAGGACAATCACTAAAGAGCGATGAAATTGTGATTGTCCCTTTGAATAGGATAATCACACTAAAGAAGCACAACCCATAATCAAAAAATAGAATGTCAAAATTTATAAATACAACCTAAAACTCAAAGTTAGATACCATGTGCTTTCAAAATTTGTAATATCTTACTTCCTATCACACTCCTGACTTGAGAAATTCCATGGGAGTCATGAAGAATTACACCAATTTGTGATGATGTCAAACCCTTCTTCATGAACTTGCAGATATTCTCCTCGACCTGAAGAAGAAAAATTTAAAATATAAATAAAAGCACAAAATATTTGATGCTATCAAAGCAAACGGAATCTTATAGAGATGGAGCGTAGGATCGAAAATTGATGCAAACGAAACAAGGAAAATCTATTTGCTCACCTTCTTTAAAAATAAAGAATAAATGATTTAAGGGAAGGTGCAAACATTCTAGATGAACAGAGATAGTTGGCAACTTTCCTTTGTCTTTACAAGGAAATGGATTCAATTCTACACATCCAAATCAACTTTCAGTGACTTGCATGGTTAGACAGCAATTTAATGGTATTCATTTGTTAATCAATTTTCTTGTAACATGTCATTACAAATCCCCTTTGTACGATTACACTACAGATCACACTTCATGTCAAATGGGCACATCGACAGGTTACCTACATAACCAAAAGTTCATAACCACTCCACTACACACTACCTGCGTGCCATGATGACAAATCAACATCTACCTTTCATTCACTATGTGGACCTAACCAACATCTGAAGAATGCATTTATCAACTTAAAATTCCTTTTCCTAAGTAATCTGAGTTGTTTCAAACACAAGGATAGGTTGATTAGGGTTATTCTTTAATGATCCTGCCAATTTACAATATTATGCTATTCAAAACCTGATTCTCATCATCCACATTTATTTTATAGCTATAGTATTGGCTACTGGGAAATGCATCCCTTATGCAAACTTTGTCATTTATCTAAAAAGCTTTATCCCATGAGTTTTGGGATGCAACCTAGATTTGGGAAAACTAATTTTCTTTCTAATAAATTTCTTTCATGAGCATAGGAACCCTCAGCTATCTCATCATGATAGTAGGTCTTGCTATGATGGTTTCTTGACTTATTCCCTCTCGGTTTTAAACATTTTCCCATTTTGCAAAACTACCCCTCCTTTTAGTGGACTTTCCCATTGTAGGGTTACAATTTTTATATTGTAGCCTGTAAATAAAGTTTTAGGTAAAATTCCCCTTTCAAATGCTAATATTCTGGGCTAAATGATTAAATCTTTTTCGAAGAGGTATCCGAGTTCAAATAAGTTGCAATCATAAAAAAGAGTAAATATATTGATATGACATGCATTATTTATTACATACATTGAATACATTCAGACTGTTTCATTGGTCTATGAACAAAAATCTCTAAGTCATATCATGTACCATAGACCAAAAATATATATTACAAATTAAGGCACTAATTTGCTTCTTCTTTCCTTAAATTGTTGTTTTCTCAATTATCTACTTGCCCAATTAGCTAAAAAGCTTAGTGTTGTTGCTATCTAGAAATGAGAAGATTTATTTTCTAATTTAACTTCCTTTATATTCTCAACATGAGACTAGCGGTGAATGCTACTTGACCATCTCCCTCCTTGATCTAAAATTCTTTCTCCTTGAGTTGGGTTACAATGTTCTTTTGTAGCTTGTAAATAAGGCTTTAGGGAAAATTTCCATCACAATGTCATATAGCCAAAGAGGAAATTCTTGAAGACTTATTACAATTTGTTGCCAAGAAATCAAAATGTAATCATTTGTGTGGCCTAACTATCTTATAGTTTCTAGCTACTTGGCAATGCATCCCTTCTACAAACTCAACCATATGGAATCATTTACTTGTCCATTTGGATAAAAAGCTTTATCCCATAAGTTTTGGGATGCAACCTAGATCTGGGAAGACTGTGTCTTTCTTATATATTTCTTCCTTGAGCCTTGAAACTCGCAGCTTTTTCATCATGATGGTAAGACTCGCTATGAATACTACTTGACCAACTCCCTCTCAGTTTAAAAAACTTTCCCTTTCTACAAAATTGGCCCTCCTTTTAAATGTAATTTCCCTTTGTAGGGTAATTTTAGGGAAAATCCCCTTGCAAATGCTAATACTTTGGGTAAATGATTAAATATTTTTCAAAAAGGTGCTAGGGTTTTAATATGTTGCAATCTTACACTACTAAAGAGAGTAAATCTATTGATATGAAATGCATTCTTTGGAACAATACAATACATTGAAGACATTTAGACTACTTACAAAAATCCATTTCATAGGTCTATGAACAAAAAGCTCTAGCTCATATCATTTAAAAGTACCCTTCATAGACCAAAAAGACAAATTGCACATTAAGGCATTGATTTGCTACCATCTTTTTAGGGAAAATCCCCCTCACAACTTCATAGTGTTAAAGATATTAAATCTATTGATTTGGCATACATTTTCACAAAAAAGATACCATAATAAAATCCCCATATCACTGGTTATTTCAAATCCACTGTAAAAAGATCTATTATTTAAAGAAATCCCTTGAAAAAACACACTAAACATTAAGAAATTGCTATCATCTAGAAATGTGTTTGCACAACTTTGAAAAGACTACACCAAATCCATCTTGTAAACACTCTTGCGAGATATTATATGGTTAAAAGATCAAAACCCAGATTATATAAGTATCCATGCTATATAATTAAAACTTATGTCTGGTACAGTACAGTATAGTGATGTCTTAAAATATAATAACATTAGCCAGATAGTGTCTATATGAAAAATGCCCTTGATTGTGCATAGGGCTTCATTTTCATAACATAATATTAGAAGGTTTTCCAGGGATTCTAGAATAAGCCTATTGAAACCCTAATTATTGGAACTCAAACGCTAACCCAAGGACTATAGTTTGCATAATGCTAGAAATTTTACATGACATTTTAAACAAAAAACCTTACATTTGGAAGCTTTACAGGTATTCTCAATATAAGCTCAAAAAACACCAAAATACAAGAAGTTTGCACTAAGTCATACTACATTACTGATATCCTTGTGTCCTAAAGTTATACTTGCTGAAGAAGTCCTTTATTCTCCATCAAACGTCTACAAAAAGGCTCAAGCTTCAAACCTTAATCCTCTTCATACATGGCAAACTCGTTCATTAATGAGCATCCAATAAGAGCAAGATGAAGGATTTTTTGTACTAAAGATATCAGTTGAATCTTACATTCCTTTGTGAGGCTCTCGGCTCAACGAAAGGACAACAAAGGAAATATTTGCATCCCACCAATAATTTCTCAATTATATCAATGGAGAGGAAATGATTAGCATCCCACCAATAATTTTTCAATTCAAAATAATTTTTTTAACTACCCACTTTTATTTGTGTGACTAATTATTTAGTTATTTTTATTTGTATGAATAATTATTTAGTTGTGTTTTTTACTCAATGATCAAATTAGTCATTTATAGTTATGTTGCAAAAAATTAGTAGAATTTAGTCATTTTTAGTTGTCGTGACTAAAAGTATTAGTCACGTAATCATTTATTTGCCAAATTCTACTAGTGGGTGTTGTTAAGGGTTAAACCTCATAAGAGTTCCATCAAGTTTGGAAAGTCATCCAAACTAGCTCCACGCTATGTAGGTCCTTTTGAGATTCTTGAGGAAGTGAATCGTGTAGCTTACCGAATTATGTTGCCACCAGCTCTTGTCGGGATGCATAGCATCTTTCACCTTTCTTACCTAAAGAAGTATATACTAGGAAATAATCATGTAATTGATTGGAATGATTTACAAGTACAAGATCCCATAGTGGTATCAATCGAGCCTATTAAGGTGCTCGGAATGCATAAGCTTCACTTGCATAATAGAGAGGTTTTGTAGTGCAAATTCTAGTGGGACCAATATGCAAAAGATTCTGCTACTTGGGAAGACTATGCTGAGATAGAGAAAAAGTTTCTACATGTCTTACGTGCTTTTGAATGTGCTTGAAAAAAATGTTTTATTTGCTTTGTTTAGTTTATGTTTGCTACATACAATCATTGGGGACAATGATTCATAAGGGGGGGTATGTTACACCCCGTTGTGCATTTACCTATTTACTATTACTATGTTAGGGTAAATTATTGCATTAATGAATGTATTTGGAATTCTAATTGGAGATATATATGTGGTTGCACTTTGTTTAACTAAATAATTGGAAAATTATGAATGAATGTTTATTTCATTTGATGTTAGATAATGGAATGGAAATCTGAAATGAATGGTTATTGAATTTGATATTCTAACTATGAAATGTATAATGCAAATGCTTGTTTTGATGAGCGGTTGACTACCATGGAAATGTGTTAAGTTGGATACAGGTTCAGAGTCAATCCTCTGAAAGTGAGGGGAAGTATCACTCAAGAGAAGAACTTGGTTGGTTAACTGTAACAAAACCTAACTAAGCTTACACACACACTCACTTATAGAATGTTTGTGTCAAGTCATAGTTTTGGGAATTGGTAAGTCACCCTTTAGTATGATGTGTTTGTGTTAGGAAGGATCGTGATTTCTACTAAGACCATTCTAGGATTATGTTTAGTGCTTGGTACATGTGAGTACTTCTTCATATTACTATACTTGATTGATGAGATATATATACATAATATGTATATATGTATACATTTGCATGTTGACGATAACCCATACACATGAGATAATACACACATGAGAGTATATAGGTAGACGTACCTATGCACGCTCATGGACAGGTTAGATAGTATTTGTTTTGTGATTGATTGTATAATAAATATATATATATATGCATATATACATCTATATACACATGTCAATATACGCGTATGTGTTGACAAATGGGACTGTCTATAAGAGTATGTCGATATATGTATATGTATGTATACATGAATATAGATATATATATACAAACGATATTGTATATGAAATGTTAACTCGATCTCATTCAATAGAATATCAAGTGAAACATTTAGACAACTTATTTGTCAAAGAATATATATATTTGAATATATATATACACATATATATAAATAGCATTAAATGTTATTCATTGATATTATATATATGTACATACATATATATATTTATTTACATATATTATATATATATATATATGTATATATATACTTATGGCTGATTTATAGAATATTTTCCATGATCAATATAATGTGAATATAGCGCTATACGTAATAGCGCATTACTAAGTATTAAACCCCAATTATCATTACTGCTAATAGGTGATGGAAATACATAAGTATTAATCTATTGTGTATAGTTTATTGAACGCAAAATAAAGTATTGTGCACTAAATAAATGTAACGTACTGAGTCAAAGGATAAAGCCACACTATTTTGAAGGTGGTCGACTCTTTGAAAGGTGTTGATTGCTTAGATTGGACCAAGTCAACTATGTGAAATATAGCCAGATAGAAACTAACTTATTCCTCTATTTTAAACAACAAGCATGTAAATAGGAAATGTGATGAATAGGTGCTGCCATATTATGAATTATGTGTTTCTCTTACAAGTCTTTTTAACTAGTAAGTCAATTTCCAGATTGAAGCATGTGTTTTATGAACCAGTCAAACTATTGTGGGCAAGCATAGGATCGATTTTCTATCCTATTTTAGTGACTAATGATATAGAAATCTGCCACCTTTTTACTGCTAAGCTGATTCAATGGTATATTGCTCAAAAGTGTCATAGTATAAGCCTTGTTTGTAGCCTTAAGGTGTTGGTTTTTGGGTATAAATATGAGGCATTCTTCCTCATTTGTAGACATTTTTTTATGCATCGTTACGCTACTCCATTCTGTCGTATTTTCATTGTGAGATTCTTATTTTGCTAAGAGTTATTGTGATAGATTTTTAGTGAGAGAAATAGATATGGATTTGTTGCTAAGTTGATTTTAAGAGGAGGCCAAGTTTGAGATCCATTGATCCAATTGGAATAAGTGATTAGCAGGCATGAGATTATATTCTCTTCATATTTTATCTTTTATCTGAAAGATTGATTTCCTTGTGTTTAATTTGGAATTGTATTAGTTTGCTTGAAATAGAGTAATATTCTATTTGCTTATAGGAAAGGAAAATTATTATTGATGTTTTTTCATATAAGTGTTTGTACTAACTCCATATTAAGGAGTGATTGATTATCGTCTCTAGTATTATATACTAGGATTGAAAAATTAGAAATAGCTTGTTAAGTTATTTTATGCAAAGTTATTTGTGAACTTAGAAAGCTCATATGCTATACCTAGGATCAGGTTATCCATTGAAGGGGGTAACTTATGCCTTTGCTTATGTTTTATTGGTAGAGGTACCATTGTATTTTGGGAAAAGGGAATAGGTTAATCCTGAGGTTAATGATTACCTATTGAAGGTTTACCTATGCATAGTTATAATGGTATAAAGTCAAATTGAGCTAGGGTAGTGTATGTGAATAGGATGACCGTCACTCGAAGTAGTGAGAATACTTTGGCCAAAGTAGTGAAATAGCCTTTGGCTCCACTGTCAATTCACCGTGTTCCTTTTTATGCATACTAGATCAGGATTGTAGGGTCTACAAGTTCTAGTTATGTAGGGCACAACACTAAGCTCAGTATGGCTATAGTTATGAGGTTACTTCACCAATCTCTTTGTCGAAGGGTAGGGCCATCTATCAGATGATAGATGTGTGGGGGATCACATTTCAGTCAGTGGTTAGCAGAAAAGTGCTTGAGTGATGCTTCTCCTCCTCAGCTGGCAACCAAGATTTGAAAGGAAATTCCTAGACCTTCATTATCTATTGCTATGATGCTCAGTTGAGCTATGTATGTATTTTGTATACAATCTTTGGGAATATTGTAATATGTGGAATTTTATATTGGAAATGAAATCAATGAATGGAATTTTTTATGTTATTTATGGTCATTTTTCTCCTTTGGAAAAGAAAATTTTCATTGCAATGATTGTGAAACATGGTTTATTTACTTGAAAGTGAACTTAGGAAATTTACTTGCGTGAAAAATTGGCATGTTACAATATTCCAAGGTCATGTACCACTTTAACACCCCTCTCTCTTGAAAAGGACAAGGTCCTAAAAAGAGACAACAATTACCTCAACCAAGGATTGTACACGGTGAGTAACTTCACATGACGATGTTATCACGTTGCACCCTACCAAAATTATGGCCGAAAGGACTTTAGGCTTCTAAAACAAATGGTTTGTAGTGGATTAACTTATGTGAACACCATGGCATACACAAATAGGAAATAAAAACATTGAACCTTGTGTCTGAAATCACCCGGAACCATAAAGGACCACCTGGTATGGCACAAGTGGATTGATCTAAAACTTTCACTCTCACCCCTTTGTCTAGCCTATTGGAGAAACATGCTTGAGGTAAAACCCTAGGGTGATGAAATCCCTAGGTAGGCCCCCTACTAAAAATAAAAAGGAGAATAATGTGTATTTCTTGTTACCCAAGATCACACAAATGCACAAGGGGAGGGGATATGTACAAACTAGCTCAGGTTGACACACAACATGCAAGTGCACCAAACATGGAAAATAAAGTTCTTTTTAACCCAAATAATTTGCATGTTACCTAATCTAAAAAAAAATACAAAGTTTCAAGATGAAGTCTCTAACAATCAAAACTTCAACAATCTAATTAGTAGTTTGAAAGAGAGCTTTGACAATGTCCCGCAAAACCAACTTTGTTAGAAGTTTTAATTTTTAATTATTTTTGGCTCTTGAAAAGGTGCTATGCCAAATTATTAGTGAAAACACTCAAAAAAATATTCAAAACAAAAAACCAATCACACCATTAGAAATTCTTTTGAAAATTTTATGGATTTAAAAAAAAAAAAAAAAAGTTTGTGTGTTCTCATTTGAAGTTTAAAATTAAAACATTCAATTTAACTAATTATACCTACTTTCTTATTGTTGATCTAAATAAATAATCTAATCCATTGCATGCACATCAAAAGTAACTTTCCAACACCTACAAAAACTTGAAAATCTAATGAGTAGTTTACAAGTTACACCTATTTTATTACAGGTTAGTATTTTCAGAAATCATGAAAAAGATGAATAAACACTCTCACCAAATTATTCAACTTTTGTAAATTGATTTTCTAATCAGAAAATGAAATAAAATTCATTACCAATAGAATTTAAGATTATGCAACAACAAAATTGCAGTCGAAAAGTGTAGATTTGTACAATCTATAGATTAACAAAGAAAGTGCTTGAAAATCACATTTTTTTAAGTTTAAAATGCTATTGTGTACCAAAATATGGGTATAATATATGAAAATTCATCCCTCAACCCTTCCAAATGCAACTGGGATATCCGTTTGTCCTCAAATGACCCCTAAAAATTCTAATTTTCACAGCCTCTTGAAAGTACTACAACCTGCAAGACATAAACACCAGAAACTTGCACACAAGAAGGTTAGCCAAAAAGAAAATATTCTTCACATCAAGTTCACCAGATTGTATAGAACTGAAAATTCGATTGTGAGATTAAATCTTTTATAGAAACCACCAAACCGTTAGAAGTAAGCTATGAAATCAAATCCAAAACAATGAAGCACAAATCAACATAAAGGGAATTGAATATAAAAAAATAATGCAAAGTATACCTTTATGACATCATTGGTTAACCTTCATTGCTCTTCTCTCCTTCACTTTTAAAGCTTTGTAATATTTTTCTCTCAGTTTTTGGAGTGTACAAATTGATTGACTTAAGACAATAGTAATGATGAAATTTTGAATATAGTGGTTCCAAACGATAATTTTGGAAAAGATTCAAAGATGATGGTTATTAGAATGAAGAGACAAAGATTGAATTTATAGATAAAGTTGGAAAGATGGACGAAAAAGATTGAATATAAGATCAACAGATGAGATCAATTGAGAGAATGTGCAAAGGAAAGTTTCCCATTTGTGAAATAGAAAAATGGAAGAGTTACTCATTTGAAATATGACAAATGTAAGAAATATGGAAGAGAAAAGTGAATGAGGAAATAGAAAAATGTAAGAGATGAGTGGAGAGAATGAAGGAAAGTAGAAGATTTAATTGAAAGAAAGAGGCAGTCAAGTGGAAGAAAGGGTCAGTCAAGTGAAAAAGGAAACAAAGAAATGGAAGAGTTAAGTGAGAGAAAGGGGGACTTAAGTAAAGAGTGAAATTATGTAAAAAAATTAAAAATAAAATAAATAAAAATTCATTTATTTTTTATGTCATGAATAATTAATTTAATTAATTATAGAGGAAGCTTAGGTTAAGATGATTAAATAAATAATAATATTTATTTAATTATTGCTGAAATTAAATTAGAGATTAAATAATTAAATAATTATTATTTAATCGACGAAATGATGAGAGAGAGAATAATTAAAAAATTAAAATTATTTAATTATTGAAATGTGAAAAAGACCATAATTGAGTCTAGATGAGAAATAGGGTTTAGACAAAATTTTGGTTAAACGAAGAATTAAATGAGAAATTAGTTGGAAAGTGTCATCGCAAACTGGGGACAATTTTAAGTGTCTACAGTCATCATCAAACCTTTGAAAATAGGCACAATGATCAGCCTCACATCTGCTAAAACCAAAACTCATTATGAAGGAATCAAACTACTTGTACAAACATCTTGAAGCCTATTTCATACCATACAACAATTTTCTCAACCTACAAAGAAGATTCTCCTTGTCCCTTTCTTCAAAACCTTCAGGTTGTTGCATATAAATCTCTTCTAAGAGATCACCATGCAAGAAGGTTGTTTTTACATCTAATATTCTAACTCCAAAACAAGACTAGCTACAAGAGCTAAAACAACTCTAATAGTACTTAACTGTACAATGGCTGAAAAAAATTCATCAAAATCAATACCAAACTTTTGTGCATAGCCCTTGGCCACCAAACAAGCTTTAGACCTTTCCAGATTATCATTAATGTTCCTTTTCAGTTTGAAGACCTACTTATTCCCAATAGATTTTTTCCCTTTAGGCAATGGAACAAGCTCCCATGTCTTATTCTTATGAAGAACTTCCATCTCCTCTTCCATGGCAACTCTCTACTTGCTTGTACATTCAAATTCACAAGCCTCCTAATATGAACTAGCTTCACCAACATCAATCAATAATGCATAAGAAAAATTACAAGTAGGAGAGTACCTTTCAAGTGGTTTAGATACTCTAGTAGATCTCCCTACAAGGGGTAGTCTATCACCCTATAGTTCATTTGGTTGTTGTTCATCTTGCTGATTTTTATTTGGTACCAGCAAATTATCATCATAACTTTCCACCTCGACTAAAATAACTTTTGTACTTTGTTGTTCTTTACCTCTTTACATTGAATTTTCATTAAAATAAACATCTCGGCTAACTATTATCTTGTGGGCAATAGTATCCCATAATCTATACCACTTTGCACCTTCTACATAGTCAAGAAAAATAAACTTTGTGGACTTCACATCCAAATTATTTCTATTCTCTTTAGGAATATGAGCATAAGCATCAAAAAAATACACGAAGAAAGGTATCAATAGGTTTACTTGTTTATACTTCATATATTTTATTATCAAGAGTTGTAATGGGTGATCTATTGATCAAGAAATAGGATATAGAAATAGCCTCAACCCAAAAAAAAATCTTTAAACCAACAATGCTCAGCATACATCTGGCTTGCTCCATAATTGTACAGTTCATGCATTTAGCAACACCATTTTGTTGTGGTGTCCTAACAATTGTCAATTTCCTTACAATTCCATACTCACTACAAAACTGGTTAAACTCTCCTAAATAAAATTTTCCTTCGTTATCAATTCTCAGACATTTTATAGTCTTACCCTTTTGATTCTCTACTAGAGCTTTAAACTTCTTAAAATAAGAAAACACTTCAAAATTCTTCTTGAGAAGATAAATCCACAACTTATGAGAATAATCATCTATAAATGAAACAAAATATGACGAACCCCCAATATATGTTATCGGAGCTTCCCAAGTATATGAATAAATTAATTCTAAAACTTCCTTAATTTTGGTAGTACTTCTAGAAAAACTCAATCTATTATGTTTTCTAAACAAACAATATTCACAAAAATTTAAATCTCTACATTTGGCATTTGGGAGAAGATTTATATCTAGTAGTACCTTGAGACCACATTCACTCATATGGCCTAGTTGTTTATGCCAGGTTGATATGGAATCCATTTCTACATCAAACACCACTACAACCTCTCCACTGCTAGTTTCCCCAACCAACCTATAGATATTACCAACTTTTTCTCTCTTTAGCACAACCAACACACCCTTTGTTACCTTGAGACAACTATTTTCACTATTGAATTGGTAACCTTGTTCATCAAAAACTCCAAGTGATAGAATTTTTTTCTTTAATCCTGGTACATGTCTAACATGTTGAATAGTCCTTATCACTCCATCAAACCAATCTATTTAGCTAAATCAAAACTTGAAGTAAAAGTGTCTCTTAGGTTAGCAGTTAATACCTCTCTATCTTCCAATTGTGTTTGAACTTTTGTTGTGTTTGCCTCAAATGTAGACCAAGTAAAATTTTATTTTCTTTCTTTTTGAATCATGCAATCCCTTTTGAATTGTCTATTTTTCCATAGTTTCAACATTTTACTCTTTTCTACCCCTTGGATTTGGACCTAGTTTTTCCATGCTCAATATTTCATCTTTCCTAAGTTTTGCCTCTTGCAAATAGGGTTTCATTAAAATAAGATCCTTGAGATGTCTTCCACCTTGAATCTTCAGAAATTATAGTAACCACCACATCTTCAAAAACCAATTTCCCACTCGGTGTTGAGTTACTAAGAGCCATAACCAATTGATCCCAAGTTTCAGGAAATGAGAATAATAAAATTGTTGCCTTATCCTCTTCTTCAATTTTCACTCCCACTAAAGTCAACTTGCTTTTCAGTGTGTTGAAATCATTTAGATGATATGTGATAGATGAATTGTCATGCATTCTCAAATTATATAACTACCTATGTAAAACAAAATTTCCAATGATTTTGTCTCATACAACTTTTCAATCTTAGTCTACAAGTTATGTGTAGTTTTCTCCTCTACAACATTGAATAGTATTGAATTTGATAGAGATAATTGGACTATTTCTCTGGCCATGATATCCTTTTCATTTCAATCTACCTTGGTCATGGCTACAGGTTTTGATGCTACCCCTTTGAGAGCTATGGCACATCCATCCTTCACCAATAAAGCTTGAATCTTTAGCTTCCATAAATAAAAACTAGAACCACCAAAATTTTGCACCTCAAATCTCGTAACTATGCTTCTTGTCATTGTTTACTTCTCAAAAACACAACTTATGCACAAACAACTTCACTCCAATACCAACTATAAGAAAAATCATAGTGCAGAATAATAGAGAAAAATAATAAACACAAATTTGACACAATATTTACATGGAAAACCTGGTAAAATTATACTAGAAAAAAACCATGAGCAAAGATCTTTCATATTTTATTTCTCAGGAAATTTGCAATTATAACAACCTTTAAAAGTTACAAAAATAATGAATTCAACGAAGTATAAGAAATCTGAGTTGCAAGGTCCTTGTTGAATAAGACTTTCTAAAAATAGTTCATGTGATGAGCATTAAATTACATTTCAAATATTTTCCAAAACTACCAAAAATAGGATAGAAGTGCAAGAACTCAAGATGGCTACATAGGAATAAGTAGTTTACTTTCTCTATGACAATATATTCCTTAGGTTTGGAGCACAAATATCCATTATCATTGATCAAGGATCTCAATTCATGTATAAATTGTTGTTTGCTTTCACTAACCACTTCTAGGTGAGTCATAAAAAATCATCATCATATCACCCATAAGAAAACAACTAAGTGGAAGTAACCAACTTAGAATTAGAAATCATTCTCATTAAAATAGCATCAATAAGTAGAAAATATTGGGCTAGTAAATTGCATGAATCAATTTGGGCCTATAATACCACCTAGAAATCAACCATAGTATTTACACCTTATGAATTAGGTTTTGCTAAGGAAACCATCTTGCCCATTGAGTTTGAACTTTAGACAATCTAGACAACTATGGATGTGGTTATGGACTTGAATAGAGTTCAAAAAGAAATAATTTTACGACTCAATTAACTGGATGAATTTGAATTGGAGGTAATATAAAAAATAGAATCAATGCAATAACAAAGGAAGTCTTGACATGTCTACCATATGAATGGATGTTTCAAAGTAAGGATTGGGTATTACTATTCAACTCCATATATAAGAATCTAAAAGGAAAAATGTACACACATTGATTGGGCCCATGTGAGGTGGAAGAGATCTCTAATAATGTAACTATATGATTGAAACTAATAGATAGAGATATGAGAGAATTGTTGGTAACTAAGCATAGGCCATGCCTATATTAAAAGGTAACAAGAAAGGAATAATTTATCAAGATGATCAAAGGGAAATAAAATATTATATTTACTATGTGGATGGAATACTCAATAGAATTTTCCCCTTTGTGAACATCCTTTCAATGATGTTCTAGAGCTGATCATATTTTCCCTCTATGAACATCCTTTCAACAATGTTTCAAATCTTCTTATTGTTCCTCTTACCTTTGATGTTTTCCAAAATAACTGCTTCATCACACATTCACTAAATAAATATAACTTCATGCTTCTACATTTATTTTACAAATACAAAGGATGTCCCATCAAAATAATCAAACCCAATATTCATCATAATTTTCTTTCCATTGAAGCTATGCAAAATAAAAGATCCTTGATGACATCAGTTTTAACTACCAATATGCACATGTATTTTAAATTAAGTGAATAATAATTATTTTATTGATTGATTAATTGAGAATTACTTAAAATGAAAATTATTAACTATCCAATCAAGTTATCATCATAACCTTGTCATCATTACAAAATCCAAAAGTTATTGTAACATGATATTCAAGAATAAATAGTTATCATAACTATGAATATTATATTTATTTTTGAATTTAAATGGTGATATGTGTTGATGGGTGTCTTGCACACTTTCTCAACACAGGAAATGCATAGGTGCACTACCTCTCTTGAAAGAAAATCTCCAACTGCAAGCTGCTGAAAATTTCCCCAAGGTCTCTCGGGTATCAGGTCATGACTTGCATGGAACTCCTCAGTTGATGTTGATGTGATTTTGCTAGTAATCACAAGGTGGACTTACATATTTGGATACGAAGTAGATCTTCAAATCCAAAGTTTCTAAGATGGAGGTCAAGTTTCACTTTGCTGGAGGTTTGGACAGCGGTCCAAAACTTCAATGTTTCTTCAAATTTGGCTTTACAATGTGCAATGAACCTTAGTATAGGCTATTTTTAAAAAAGAGGAAAAAGAGCAGGGAAGATGGAAAGTTCCTGGACCTGCAACCAAATGTGAATAGTAATCATGCAGTTCCTGCAATGGATAGCTTCCTTAAAACAAGATTTCACTTAACCAGAAATCTCACAGTATCATGAAATTTGTGCTATCTTCTAAGGTCTGCAAATATTTCACCTTTCATTCACCATACTCATGCATGAACAAAGATAAAAGTGTGGAGAAACTTTGAATTTAATCCCAGACTAACTTTACACAGTTATTTACCAGCAGCAAACAGCAAAAAGTATGGACTAAGAAGGCATCTACACAACAGGAATTTTCACAACCACAGAACAGCATTTCTAAAATCTATCAAAGCAAGAATACGACTAACTAGAACAGCAATATAAATCTAAGTAAAGCATCTAACAATGGAGATTGAACCATGCAACATGTGAAGAAATCAGAAAATGCACCAAGTCAATGTATTTTCATTAGAAATTTCAGCAGCATGTCTTTACAACAACTCAACTCCCTTTGCAAATGAGAGGAGACCCCTATTTATAGTGCCCAAAAAGTCAAATGAATGGCCAATATTAATTCTCATTGTGTGGCCAAGATTCATTACAAAATAGGGTTTCACCAACCCCCAATATATTACAATTTAAAATTACATTCTGTCTCCTTCCCTATTTTGTCCTTTAGTGACAGAACTGTAGCATTTTTTGTCTTTTGTTGATTGCTCTTTTACTGTAGCTACTCCTTTGGGGGCTCTCTATTGATAACAGGGTTGTCCTCTTGCTTCTCTGAAGCTGTATATTCCATGAATTTTAGAATGACAAGCTAGAGCTTGTCTACCTCAATGATCTCCTATCGCAGCATTTGGTAGCTCCATTCCTTTGCATTATCTTCAAGCTTCTTCTAGTCCTCATCATACTTTACGCCCTGATCTCTGAACAACTCTGATTGGTCGAAGGCACGAGTAGAAAAACTCATGAACTCCACTATTATTTCACCAGACATCCCATCCTCCATCTTCTTATGAAAGTAAGGTTTTATTTTCTCTGGATCCATCTGCACTACGGGCATGTCATACTCTATCACCAGCTTGAGATAACAAGCGCATTCCACCCTAATTTCCTTGATCCATTCGATGTATGGATCCACCTTACTCATTATTTTCTCCAACCTTTCTTTCCAGTTGTCAAAATCTCGCTTCCACACATCCATCAGCCAGTGATCATCCCTTTTGAATGCAAGCCCCTTTTCCCATGTGGCTTTTGGTAACTGGAGGATGGCCTCAATCTTTAGATAGGTGGAGTCGTACGTGGCAGGGAAGTCAGTGTAGAGCTTTCTCGTGCTTTCGAGAGACTGTTGTAGGTCCAAGAACTTGTTGGTTGTTCGAACATCCTGGCTAATACCCATGTTCCTGACGTACAAGACCTGTCGAAACCAGCTCTCTATAGTCTTGTCCAAGTTATTTCTTCTCTCTAGCTTGTCAATTTGTTCTTTGGATAGTAGTTGGGGTGGAGCCGCGGATGTGGTGGGCAGGTCATCAATTAAGGACCAATGTTGGATGTAATCCATCAAGGTGGCCACCTGTGCTTTGAGCTCATCCTTCGAAACCTTGTCTTGTTTTATCAGGTGCACCATTGTAGCCACTGACTCCTCAAGATGCCCCACTTTCTGCTCCCTAGTAGTAGTTCCTAAATCAAGGGTGGAGATGTTGTAGCTTACACCAGCCTGGCCTACCATAGGCATTGCTATCTGCACAGCTCAAGACCTAGAAGCATCCATTGTTACCTTGGATCTGATCTTAGGCTTCTTCTCTTTTCGAGTTGTGATCTGTGCTCGGGCTAAGATAGCCTCTAGCCTCACTCTTGGGTCCTTTGGTACAGGAGTTTTCTTTTCAAGTTGTCTTTCCAGCCATTCAGGCATAGCAAACTTTTCCCTAGGTGATTCATGATCACCCTCACCCTCCCCGACCAAGACCTCTATTTCCTTATCCCCATGGACCCTTTCTTCCATTTAGCAGCATCTCCTTCCTCTTCATTGGAGTCCTGGATGAACACAAGGCGCTTGATGGGAGGCTTGGTAGGTAATTGCTACCAGGGACTTTCTTCTTTCTTTATTTCCTCCCCCTTCTTTTCCTCAGTTTGCTCAACCTCATGCACATGCTCCTTGGGCTGCTCAATTTCAAGGCTCTTGATAGCTTGAGCCTCACCCTCAAGTTTATCCTCTTCTGGATTGTCTTCTTTTTGTTGTCCTTCTTCTCCAAGAGGTGACCTTTTTGCCTCTTCTTCAGTGCCCTTCAGCTGTCGAGCCATCTCTTCCTCAAGATCATCGTCAAAGGCTTGCACGATGACCCTACCACTAGCATCTTCCTCCTCATCCTCGCTCTTGGAAGAGCTTGTTCCTTCTTCCTCATAGGCCACCTTGTCTATTGTGCGGTGTTCATACTTTGGGTGCTCGTGGTATTCATCGGCCTCCTCCTCAAATGACTTCAAGGCTTCTTTCTCCCATCTCTCCCACTCCTCAGAGATTAACATGGTGGCCTTCATAGCCGGTGATTCTACCGAGGGATGTGAAGGTTTAGCAGTAGCGAGGACCTAAGCTAAGGAAGCCTGAAGAGTGGGGTCCATAAGGATCTGGGAGAGCTCAGAGGGGAGACTCTTCATATGCTTCTAAAAGGCCTCAGGCAAGGCAGAAATGGGTATCAGTGCCGCTATAGTAGCTAATGGGAGCGATGTGGTAGGTGACATTACAGCAGAGGAAGGAGGAGTAGTTACGGCAGAGGAAGAATCAATTACTATTACAGGCTCGGTCAGAGGTGAAGGAGCAAGATGGACAGAGATTTCCATTGTCGGTGGGGATGTGGCGACCATGGCTAGGGAGGTAGATGATGGGGCATTCGAAACAGGGAGAGCCAAAAGCAGTTTTAATTAATCTGTAACTTTTGCTTCTTCCTCTTGGATCACGGGCTGCTCCATGGTGCCCCCTATTTTCTTGAGCCTTTTGGAAGGTGAGCCTCCTGGTTCCTTCCTTATGTAAACCTTGGGATCCGGAGACTGCTCCATCTCTGTTTCCTTCCTCTTCTTAGATCTGGTGATCAAAGGGGACTTAGATGTCCCACCCATTGAAGTTGTGGCAGCAACCTCCTCCGTGGCACTTGGCTCGCTTTTGAGCCCTTCATATGTCAGGATCACCCCTTGCCGCTTCAGTTAGGCTACCTGTCCATCAACCCACTCCTTGGTACAGGCCAAGATTAGCTTGGTTATAATATCGAGGTCATCAACCTCCTATTCATCCCAGTCTATTGTTGGTATCAGCAAGTTGGTGACTGTAGGGTATCTGGGGTCCATTACGGTGCTTTCATCCTCCTCAACCTGATTGGGTATGGGAAATGGTTGCACCCTTCTTATAAAGCATGCAGTCATCCGCATGTAATGCCTTGCACGCACTTCCTTGTTGTCCTAACAATTTGCCCAGAAATCCTTGACATTGTGTAAATGGGTGTACTTTGGCCCTAATGCCTTCCTTACATGCCCATACGGGTCCATCCATGGGTGCGGAGTGTGTAATTGGAAGTGGTATTCCACTAGCTCCTTTTCTGAATTCTCAGCGCACTGGGAAGTTTGCAGTTTGTACATGCCCCGACCAAGGGTCAAGGGATAGGAGATTCCTATCAAGTGCTTGCCACTGAGGATTGATTGTATGTGTTGGAGCTGTTGGGAAAGTTCCAATAGGATGATTCGGTCATTGGGGTATTGGGGTAGTCTGTTCGGTCTTTAAGTGAAACCCTGGGCACAAATGTAGGTAAACTTAGGGAACTAAAGGAATAGGAAGGCGTATTGTTTCAGAAACGCCTGCGCATTGTGAGAGAATCTTCTCTCAAAATCCCCTTCAAGAAATCGAATGACGTGAACAATGAAGGCATGATTTACCCTACAGTACTCTTTCTTAAAGTTTCAGAACTGGAGCTGGGGGTACTTGTCATAGACCTCTAATTTTCGACCCTGCTCCTCATCGAGTGCCACAAACAACCCATTGTACTGTCTTTGGTCTGCCAAGGAGTAGATGAGATATGAGGTCATGTAGACCTTGGAACTTTTCTTGACATTGATGAATTGCTCATGAAAGCAGTCGCTTATTATGCCTCCCCAGTAGAACGTGAATTTTTTGGTGACGTCCTCATTCTCGCGGAGGATCTGTTTAATGAAGTACACCATCCACTCCTGAAAGAAGGAAGCAGTAGGAAGATCCATCACCCTACTTAGCATAGTGACTAAGTCATGGTAATCTTCATGAAAATCACTGCGGAAGAGTTCTTGAGGAACCTTGTAGCACTACCTCATTTCTCTTTGAGCCAGTGTTGATTTATCAGCTTCTTACAGCCAGTCGGGTTATCATCCCATCCTGCTTTGCATTCCTCTATGGCAGGCGTCTCCATCTCAACGAAGGTGGGAATGTGGAAGGTTTTTGTAATGCCTTCAGCTAACATATCCACTAGAATATTACCATCCCTGTCGACGATGGTCCTTGTCTCAGTTTGATATGCCTATCAACAAGCCATGACTAGCTCAAGGGCAATGAGAGATGGGGGGAAGCCCGTAGCTTTTGCGATTCCTCTTTTCCTGATCAGCCTTGCATTCTTGGTTGTTGGGTTGATTCTGACCCTTTGTGTAAACTCATCAATATCAACTTGGCCAATATTGGTTTCTATTATTTATTTCCAGTCTGTGGTGATTTTTTATCATAGAGGTTCACCCTGGAACTGGAACTTCATCTGGTCCTTGTCCTATTTTCTACGACTCTTTCCCAATTTATTTCCTTTGTCTTTTTCCGCAGTTGCCCCCGAGGGTCCTACACCCGATTCCATGTATCTTGCAGGTAAAGGCATAGTCAGTGCAATTGATCATGAAAGCTTTGACGTTAGTTGAAATCCCATAGACAAGATCAACTCTAGACATTTTATCATTCATAAAATCATACTTCTACTTCTAGATGCTATTAGTCTTTTAATTGAGGGCTTTCGGACAATCCGGGCCTAGAGGCCCAGACTTCCCTAGTAGGAATGTTGTCTTGGAAGGGAAAATGGGGTAGAGTGATCCAAGACATTTCTCCCACCTGAATTTTGATGGTTCAAAAGGCTCGTAGCGAAGAGGGCCGAATTTGAGCACATGGGTCGAGATTAGATTTCAAATTTGAGGTCATTTGGATCGATTTGGGAGCATCCGGAGGTACAAGTCCAGAAAGTCGTCTGAGGTTAGCCGTTTGGAACGACCAAGCAGAAAAAGAGTTTCGAGGACAGAACTTCAGGGTTCGGGACCCAATGGGTCCAAGGGCGGCTGGTAATTTTGCAATTTTAAAGTGTT
This sequence comes from Sequoia sempervirens, assembly GCA_007258455.2. Taxonomy (NCBI): domain Eukaryota; kingdom Viridiplantae; phylum Streptophyta; class Pinopsida; order Cupressales; family Cupressaceae; genus Sequoia; species Sequoia sempervirens. The sequence goes on from VDFB02047230.1 coordinate 106,884,867, forward strand.
TGGGCCTAAGGAGCCTGGAAGCTGTCATGCTTTCGCCGTTCAAAATGGCGATCATCGGACGGAAGTTCGAAGGAGGGGGCCCGGTGAACCGGACCCGGCACTTAGGTTGGACATAATATTTTCATTTTGAGTTTCCACGACGAGTAGGAAGGTGGAGCCCGGAGGTCGGAAGGGAGCAAGGTGGCTATCATTTTGAAATTCATCTTGCGTACAGATGGCTGAGGGGACCTCGGGGCCTGGCAGAGTTCTAGCACAGGTTTTTTGTAGGAAATAGCGGAGTCTAAATAGAGTTCTGGAGGGCGGAGCCCAACAAGGGCGAGGATGCCAAGGTTCGACGATTTGGAACTCTTGCGGAAAAAGGTTGTTCGAGACCCGGGAGGTGGGAAGTCATCGCAGATTCACTGTCCAAAATGGCGAAGACCCCACGGAAGTCCACGGACGAAAGTCCGCAGACCAGGGCCCGGGTTTACGACGGGTGGCCGGTTCAAGATAAACGCCAGAGGGAAAATTGCAAGGCGGGACCCGGGAATCAGGCAGACTGGGTCCCCTCGCCGTTCAGAATGGCGAAGGCTTGGCGGAATCCCGGGAACGGAATTCTGAAGGCATAGGCCCGGGAGGCAAAAACGGAGGCTGACTTTTAGAGCTTAATTTTGTGATGCTGGACGGCGAACTGAAGGTAGAAACCCGAGGATCCAGGCCTGAGAGATGGCATAGCCATTTTGAAAAGGATAGTTATATTGGTAAATCCCACCGGCGAAAGAAGAGTCTGGACCTGGGAGGGGCGAATGCCCCTACGTGAAGAACAGTCACGTGCGGGCTAACTTCCGGATCAATCTTAAGGGGAGCTTTGGACGTTTTTAAAAGATTTTATCTCATGGGTTTTGTGTGAGATCTTATGTTCTATCATTTAAATGTATCTTTAACCTGGGTTTTTCATCACTTTAAGCTTTAAAATAATGAAAAATTGTCGGGAGGGAAAACGGTAAACCTACCTCAGAAACCCGATGCGGCAAGGCGTGAAATCCACTAACAGTTGGCAAGTGATGACAACAGGTGCGAGGGTGACGATCGACGAAGACAATGATCCTCTCTGACAAGCACTTTGGTTTCTCTCTACAACCCTAACAAGTGAAAATGACAGGTTGGGCAAGATATTTATACTCCCACCGCCATTAATGGCTTCATTAAATGCAAGTACAGAAAAGCATATGGTGAGTGAATTCAAATTCACGGACGGTGGTGGGAGGCCCGGGGCCCGGAGGCCAGAAAGACGCAAGGCGACGGCCGCTTGAAATTCATTTCAGAAACCACCAGCGGCGAAGGAGAACTCAGGGCCTAGAGGGTGGAGTTATGTCAATGATTTGTCATTGGGAACGATGAAGTCCGCACGGAGTTCCGGGAGTGGAAGTCTGGTGGTTTGGGCTCGAAAGGGGCGAAGGCAGCCGAGAAATATTACAATTTTCACCGGACAGAAAACAACGAGCCAGGTCCCGAGGACCGGGAAGGCGGAAGCCTTCCACCGCTTGGAATGGCGAAGTCAAGGTGGAAACCCAACCAAGGAAACCCAGCAGGGCGGGCCCGGCAGGCTCCAAGGCCGCTGGCAGAGGCAATCTGCCAAGGAGACTCTGCAAGGCACCAGAATTTGACGAAATTGGAGGGGTGAAACATAGTCGACTCAAGATAAGACTTTGGAGGTACATTAACCACCCAGGACATTAAAAATAGGGCACGCAAAATGAGGCGGTGACAAAAAAAATGACCCGGTAAGGTGAAAGAAAAAGAGGATCCCCGTTCTGAACAGGGCGTGTGTGCAGAGGGCACAACAATATGTAACATGCTTCAAATGTGGGATAAATTTTGTTTTATGTAGGTTTGTGAGAGAAGATGAACTTACAACATATTAAAGGCCTACCTTGATGATTATATTTGTGGAAACTATTCAATAAAGATAATTACTCGTAAAATCTTAGGAGTTGGATACTATTGGCCATCCATGTACAATATGTTAAAATATATCTATGATAATGTGATGAGTGTTAGAGAGTGAGAAGACCAAAAACATCTAATGAAAGGCTTATCTAACCTCAAATAGTTTCAAAAACATTTGAGAAATGAGGATTATACTTTTTTAAACCTATTGACTCACCATCCCAGGAAAAAAAGTACATATTAGCATATACATATTATGTCACAAAATGGGAAAAAGTACAAGCACTCAAGATGGCTAGAGAGGAATATGTAGTTGACTTTCTTTGTGACAAGATATTCCTTAGGTTTGGAGCACCAAGATCCATTTTCATTGATCAAGGACCTCAATTCACATATAAATTCCTCTCTTTTTTCCCTAACTACTTCCAAGTGAGACATAAAAATTCATCACCATATCACCCATAAGTAAACAACCAAGTGGAAGTAACCAATTAAGAATTAGAAAGTATTCTCACTAAAATAGTATCGATAAGTAGAAAATATCGGGATTTGTAAATTGCATGAATCAATTTGAGCCTATAATACCACCTAGAAATCAACCATAGTATTTACACCTTATGAATTGGATTTTGGTAAGGAACCCATCTTGCCCATTTAGTTTGAACTTTAGACATTCTAGACAACTATGGACATGGGTATGGACTTGAATAGAGATCAATAAGAAATAATTCTACAACTCAATGAGCTAGATGTATTTCAATTTGAGGCAATACGACAAATAGAATTAGTGAAACAACAAAGGAAGTCTTGGCATGATCGCCATATGAAAGAGAGGAAGTTTCAAAGTAAGGATTGGGTATTGTTATTCAACTACATATATAAAAACCTAAAAGGAAAAATTTATACATATTGGTTGGGCCCATATAAGGTGAAATATATCTCCAATAATGGAGCTATATTATTGAGACTAATAGATAGAATATGAGAACATTACCCGTAAATGGGCATATGATATGTCTATATCAAAAGATGACAAGAAAGGAATAATTTGTCAAGAGAATGAAAGGGAAAGAAAATATTACTATGTGGATGGAATTATCCCTTCATCCTTGACATATTAAGGTAATTAATATATATATATATATTAAAAAATTCCCTTTGTGCTTATCCTTTCAACAATATTTCAAAGCTTATTAGTGTTTCTCTTAACTTTGATGTTTCCTAGAAGAACTTCTTCATCAAACATTCACTGAATAAATATAACTTCATGATTCTGCATTTATTTCACAAGTACAAAGGATGTACCATCAAAATAATCAAACCCAATATTCATCATAATTTACACACCATCTGAGCTCTGCACCATAAAGATCCTTGATGACGTCAATTTTAAATACTAGGTATGTACATCTACTCTAAATTAAGCAAATAATAATTATTTTATTGATTGATTAATTGAGTGTGACTTCATCCAAGTAATGAAAAGTCTTAACTATTTGATCAAGTTATCATCACAACCTTGTCATCATTACAAAAATTCAAAAGTTATTATAACATGATATTCAAGAACAAATATTATCATAACTATGAATATTATATTTATTTACAAATTTAAATGTTGATATGTAATACAGTTCTATACTAGCACATCATTTTTCTTATTTTGAAATATTTTTATTCTGTTCCATGCAAAACACTCTCTAACACCATAGCCATCTATGTTAGAAAATTACCTAAGAATTATGTCCATCCTTCATGCTCCAAACTTATTGAATCTAGGAAATAGAAAACTCCATGGTTACAACCAAGTGAATGGATAATGATAAGATTCAAAAGGAAGGTAGAACTAGATTCTACTCAAAATCTATTAGAAAATGAGGAGGTGGTAGATATCTTTGAAGTAACAAGGTGACTGAAATTCTTGTGCAAATATAAAGGTTAAAAAAGTCGATCTTGTTGATGAATTTATTCAAAAAATAATAGATCAGTCTATTATTTTCTAGTGTAGGATTAAGATAAGTATCAAAACTATCTCCAAATCATCTAAAGTTATTGTTGAAGGTATGGATGTTTTTAATTCTATGAAAATTTATTATACTATGATTTCAAATTTGTTAAAGGGTAATCAACCTCAACCTAAGTTTTTATTCAGAAAGAAATGGGATAATAAGGTAATTCTCAAATATACTCTTCAAGAACACTAGAAAATAGTTATGGTCTAGATCATGAGGTTCTTCGCCTATGAAGGATAATTTGACATAAAAGGGGGTTCAATATTTTAAATCCTCATCCACTTCTACCATGGAGCTAAAAACCCTAGCTTGAGAGTAAATATAGTGACTTATATATTTGAGTCCCTAAAATCATGGTCAAAATATATAAAAGGGAAATAGGGCCCCTCAAACATCATGGGCTTATCACATTACTATATAAATATAATGGTTTGAAAAATAGAACAAGTGAAAGGAAGTGGATAATATTTTTGGGAAATTTTGATAAAAGATAAAAACAAGATATGAAATCAAGCGATATAGCACCAAAAATGGTTAAACAAGTTGCCATAAATATTGCTCAGCAAGCATCTGCTAGCTCTAAAATAGAGAGAGGCGCTCAAGGGAAATAATCCTTTCAAGTAGTAAGAGAGTATTATGTGGACATTGTGACCAGTTTCATAGTGTGAACTAAATATGTTAGTTCCATACATATTTAAACCCTATTTAATCCCCTAAGAATTAATCCCAATAAGATATTCAATATCAAAAAAACAAATAAGTCATTATACTAACATGCTAAAAACATGAAATCTTCACAAACATCTATTCTATAACCTTGAATCTTATCCTATTGGGGGAGTGGTGTCGCATTTATGTGGAATGATGACCCTTTCCCAATCCCTTGGATAATATGAGCATTTACAGTTGATTTTATTGATTAAAATTGATGGAAACTGATGAAAATGATGAGAGATGAAAAAACATGATAAAAAATAGTTTAACATGACGAATGCTAAGATGCTTGATGTAAGTGTATGAAAATCTATGCTAAATGTGTACAAGATTCAAATATGCAAGCCCTAGATTCCACAATATGCTAAATGGATGCAAACTAAGTTACCATGGAAGCCATTAATGGATGTTTAAGCTAACTATGCACAAAAATTAATCTAAAATGCTATTAAGCATGAAACATGGATGTAAATAAGTGTGATTTTCAACAGCATAAGTTTTCTATCAAAAGATGGATCCATTTCTCTCCAAATAGTGATGTATTTATTGGAAAGCAAATGAAGAATCAATGATTGAGATTGATTTTCTAAATCAATGGTCAATATTGAATGAAGGGTGAGCACATGGATCAAAGATTCTCATGAATGGATGAGAATCAATGTTCACATGGATCAACAAAAGATCAAGGGTTGAAAATAGTTCAAACAAACACACTTTGTAACAACTTTGAAAGTTTGTTACAAAGTTTGTTTGAAAGAAATCATTCCAATTTTGGAGCCAAATAGGAGAATATTCTTTTGGAATATTCCCTATGCAAGTGGATGGAGGGAAAATAGCAATTTAGTTTAATTAAAACTAAATTTGAATGTGCAAGATGGAGAATAAAGTGATATTCATTAATTTATTGATTTTCATGAAAAGGGGAATGCAATATGATATTTAATTAAATAGTTTAAAGTTATTTAATTAAATAAGAGGACTTAGTGCTTAGATTAAATAATTTGTATTTTTTAACTAAACAAGATGAAATGTTAGTGCGGGAGGGGTGAATTAACCCAATTAGGTCAATTAGATTAATAGATGAACATAAGTCATTTGATTAATTAACTAGGTTAATTTAATCAATCAAGCGAAAGGAAGATGGGTTTAAGGACGAAATGATGTTAATATATCATATTCAAGCGTGTAGTATCATTCAAGACATTTTTAAGTGTCTACATTTTTCCCATCTTTGAAGCAAGGTACATGTTAAGTTGGTTCAAAGACTGATGCTTTTCGAATTAAAACTGTTGCTTAGATCAAAAAATTAAAAATTCTTGATTTTTTGGATGCCCCACTATTTCCCCAACAAAAGGAAATAAATTGGTACCCTACCCTCTCAAGAGATTGGGTGGAAATTTTGAATTTTGGGTTGATCTCTCGACAAAGGTGAAATATTGATTCAGGGGCAGAAATAGGCTTTGGGTGCAAGATCAGTTCAGCTAAGAGAGGACGAAAGACACTTCTTAAAAAGCTTAGATGTTTTATGTAGACAAATTTTATGATGTATAGATAGTCATCGACCATGGGTAGCCTCATGTATATTTTGATATATATCACACAAATTTGATACTTGGATAGAACTGTTAGTAACGATAGACAAATAAGAAGAATAAGATGGATGGATTTGACCATTGATTTTGAGATTGATTCAGAAGTCCAACAAGTCCATGATTCATTGAGACTTTATTAGATTGTGGTGATGAGATGGATGATCTTCTCATATTTAGGATTGGGACCTTTTTCCATTCCTTATTGTTTGATATAACACATAGATACGACACATCATGGTATTGATAACCATGATGGTGTTGTATCTAGTGTGATGGACTTTGACTATGCAAATAGATAGGATAATCCTTGTTCACACCTTCACATATAGAAACCTCAATGGAATGTAGTTTAGAAGTTTAGAATATCTTGGACCAAAGCAAATACAATAGTCAACAATCTACTCCAAACGACCTCCCTACACACAACTAAGAAAGTATGCACCAAGATTATTTTACAAGAATACCCCACAAGCACAACAAGAAAAAAGATAATGATCAATGCCCCATTCCTTTCTCTCTAAATCATTTTCATAGACATTATCAAGAGGTCCTCATAATGTGTCAACAAGATAAATCATAAGACAAGATCAAAATAAACAGTCAATGTTATCTATATCTCTAGCCAAAAGGTATGTTTTAAGGATAAATATCCAAAGTGATTGCCAATGATAATGCCCATTATAGGAAGGATGCATCCTAGGATGTGTTATCAGATGTTGGCGGGTTGATAGGTTGTTTGAAATGTCATTGATATAAGGTTCGACTAACATGTTTGATAATGATCAAGAGTATGATTTTTTTCTTTTTAAAGTTTGCTTTTGACGAATTGTTGTACTTGTTTTCTGTTTGTGTTACCAAAGGGTGAGTGTAATGACTAATTTATTATGGATGGAATTTTATTGCAGGTGAAAGCAAAATGGGATGGATGGTTTTGGTCTTTTTGAAATATTTCAATGTTTTTGGTATTTTGTAATGTTTTGAGGTTGTTTTTGATCTTTTTGAGAGTTTATGTGAATGTTTTGGTTTTTTTATTATTTGAGGTTTTTTAGGGTTTGCCAATGTTTTCCAAATGTTTTGGGTTTTCAATTTTCAAATGTTTATGTTTTTTTTTTTAGTTTTAAAATGTTTTTGGGGTTTTTTGAGTTTTGATGAAGAACCTAACCTAAAAGACAATCCTTGGGGCCTTGGGGGCTTATCAAATATGAGACTTGCCTATGTTATACACACAAAGACCACATAGTTCAACTGACTTTGACTTATTATTGATGAGATATGAATACTTGATGGATTGCTAGTTTATTATGATGGACCTCTAAAGGACTGACCTAGGGTGTCTCAGGGGCTCATCAATAAATTAATAATGGCATTTCCTACATTCAAGCTCAAAGACAATGTATTTCGACATGGTTCTGTTTTGGATTTTCAATGCTTTGACCTTTCTAGGGATTTGATGTGTTTTTAGATGTTTTGGATTTTGACTTTACAACTTTTTTGAATGTTTTTGGATTTTAACTGATGTAGTAGGGGGAGGCTTGCAAACTCACCAAACATAATTCCAAACAACAATAACAATTGTCAATTCACAATTTCATCATAACCTCTTCGTTTAGCAAGATCACATTGTTTCCTTGTAGCATAGCAATTCCACTAAATCGGGTATTACTATACTCTTACACCCTTGAAATTCACAACACAACACACATCAAGGACCCATTATAGATCTTTTCAACCTATCAAACAATCACCAATAGTTACTTTGCAACAAATTGCTCAAATCAGGCTTTCTACCCTTTTTAGGGCTCAAATTAGCCCACTTTTACAAAGGGACCCCCTTCAAAACTTATCCAAATATCTTGAAACCTTGGGGAAGCACTTAATACCTATCAAAACCTCATATTCCATCATTATTTCATAGAAATTCAATCACTTATTACCCAAACCATAAAACCCTATCTCTAGGCTTGGAAACCCTAGGTTTTATTGAAAGTAGCACTTCCCAACCAACTTAAATCTTATTAATTGCTCAAAAAAATATAAAATATCCTAATCATGAGTAATCCATCATAAAATAATGCTTCCCAATATAAAAACTCAGTTTCACTCTCTCAAACCTCTCTTTTTGCAAGTAAAACTCAAAATTTACTCAAGATTTCACACCCAATCCACTTCCAGACCTCCCCAACACTAAATAATCATTACCACACCTTATTACTATTGGTGTAGACCCATTTATCAAGTTACAGAGGCTAAAGAAAGAGGAATGGGTCAAAAATCCATTTTTTATTAGTTCAAACCCCTCAAATTTTAATGTTCAGGCTGATTTCAGTAATTTGCTAATAAAATGCACAAAAAATAATGAAAAAACCTTCTAATAGGATTCAAAAGAAATTAAATTCACCCTAATACTCAAAACACAACAAATATTAGTAAAAACTTGATGCACATGTCATACAAACTGCTGCTACAACAAAAAAATATAGAAGAAAAAAATGAGTGAAAAATAGAGTTCATTTGTATTTCAATCCTCCAAAATGTTTCAACAACCTCCAAACAAGTTCCTCATGTATTTTTATAATGTTTCACACCTAAAAAAAGATTCTTCAACTTCCAAAACTAACATTTGAAAGAGGTGACCATTGGTCTCCCTCTTTAGTGCACTTTTACAACCTTATATTATTCCAATTTAACAACTTAGCACTTTTTGCACATTTTGAAAACCTTTCCACCTAGACACCTAAACTTTACCAAAAATGACTTAATACATCAATATATGGTCTTATAGACCTTATTATAAAAAAAATTCACCCAAAAACCTATAACCTAGACCTTATGAACTTGACTTGACAATTTTTCACCAAAGGTGCTCGTGCATCATACACCCCAGCTTTGAGCTTTTCCAAGTCTCTTGGAAAGATGAAAGTTACATGTCCACCCTTGTATTCTTCATGCCTTTTTCATATTTTTATTTTTTCTTGCTTTGGTTCTTCATTGTCATTAGCATTCTTGGGTTTTCCTTCACTTATTTTCTGCTCCAACTGTTCTCTTTGTAATATGGGGTGTTTGTTCAACTTTCCATCTTCAAATCTTGATACATTCTCATCTATACTCTATCCTCCATCATTTTCCATCCTTTTATTTTGTTCCTCACTCCTCATCCACTATCCTTCATTCTTCTTATCTGCACTTTTATCACTCTCCAACTTAGAAACTTTTGTATCATCAATTATCTTTGTCAAATTTGTACCTTCTTTGTACATTGTCCATTTCATTGTCAGACCCTCAATACAAACCTTTACCTTGTGGTCATCTACCCTTTCAATCTTGTGGCTTACTATCCAATCAAGATTCACTATCCATCTATCCTTACAAACCTTTGTACCAATAGCCTTGTTAGTACTAACTTTTGTCATTTCAATACCACAACTCATTGTCCTCACATTATTATCCACTATATTCCCATTCATTGTATTTTCATTACCACAAACCACTGTCCCTCTTTCTACTCCCCTTCCAATTTCATCAACCACTATTTTTTCAATTTCCTTTCTCTCTATTATAGGGAACTTGACCATCCCCACCATAATGCATTCACCTTTTGCATTCCTTTCCAAAGGCTCTTTGCACTTGCATTGTCCTTTACCAATCTGCAACTCATTATTCTCAACTTTCTTCCTCCACACAAAATTATTTGTTCTCATAATTGATTTCAAATCATTTTCTCCACTTGCATTCACTGTCCTATCTCTATCAAACATGGTATTTTCTACTACACTCATATTCTTTCTTTCATTTTCATTCACACATTATTTTCTCCCAAACATAATAACCTCACCATACTCTTCTAGATTTTTAACCAAAAGAGTTAAAACAAACTCTCTACCATCCTTTTCTATGGTGTATGTGTTTTGTCTACCATTATGCAAGGCCAACCTATCAAATTACCAGGGCCTTCCCAAAAATAAATGACAATAACTCATGGGCAATATATCACAAAGCACTTCATCTTTATATGGACCTATTTGGAATTCAACTCTTGCTTGTTCACTCACCATCAAAGACTAATTTTCACTAACCCATGACACCTTATATGGACTCTTCCTAGGTACTCTTTGCAAATGAAATTTCTCTACCATCTCATGAGACACAATATTATATGTACAACCTTAATCAACAATGACTTTGCATACCTTGTTTCTACACTTGCAGGTTGTCCTGAATAAAGCCTTTCTTTGAAGAATCTCTTCCTCTTTGGTGGTCTTCAATATTTTATTCTCAGGGCACTTCCAAGAAGGATATCCAAATTCTTGACAATTATAACATCTTCCTACAAAAGTGTTAGAGTTTCTTCCACCTCTAAAATAAGCAACTTGTTCATCTCTCTTCCTTGGTTCTTCTTGTTGATTTTCAGTTGCCTGCCTTGGAGTAGAAAATTTTCCTCTTCCTCTCATGGTGTTGCCTCTTCCTCTCATGGTGTTTCCTCTTCCTCTTATAGTTTTCTCTTGTCTTCTCTTTACCTTTTCTTCAGCCTTCAATGCCATTTTGTAACATTCTTCTACATTTCTAGGGTTAGTCAAAGCCAACTCATCCTATAAATTCATTCTTAATCCACCCAAGTACCTAGCAATCTTCTCATCTTCATTATCATTGTGGTTAGACCTCATACTCAATCTATAAAATTCTTCAGTGTATGCCTTTACATCCATTTCATTTTGTCTCAAATTTTGCAACTTCTTAAACATTTGAACTTGATAATCTAAAGGGAGAAACTTACCTTTTAACTTAGCCACCATCTTTTCCCAATCCACAATCTTAGACTTTCCTCGTTTCCTTCTTTCTGATTGTAGATAATCCCACCATACAAGTGCATGACCCTTAAGCTTTGTTTTGGCAATATTCACTCTCTGTCCTTTAGGAATCTCTTCACATTCAAAATAGTTATCCAAACTAGCTATCCAATCTAACAATTCCTCTTCATTCAAATTACCACCAAACTTTTGCACATCTATTTTTACCTTGTATTTGTCACCTTTTACTACCTTTATCGGCTTGGCCATTCTCTGGTCTTCTGGATCAAGTTCTTCTTCAACATCATCTTCTTCTTCTAATTCACTACTCTCAACTGCTTCTCTTCTCTTGTTGGTTTCTAAGGCTGCCAATATCTCCTTCAATTCTCTAATCTCTTTAATGTACTTTTTTCTCAATTCATTCATCTCCTTTGTTGTGTTCTTTGCTTTTGGAGGCATCTTACAAACTTGCCTCTTCACCTTCCAATCACTCTTTCACAATCTACAACTCTCTTCTATAGGAATCTGGTACCTTTGCTCTGATACCACTTTCATTCAATAGGGGGATTCCTACAAACTCACCAAACACAATTCCAAACAACAATAATAATTTTCAATTCACAATTTCATCATAACCTCTTCATTCAGCAAGATCACACTATTTCCTTGTAGCATAGCAATTCCACTAAATCGGGTATTACTCTACTCTCACACCCTTTCAATTCAAAAAAAAACACACATCAGGGAGCCATTATATATCTTTTCAACCTATCAAACAATCACCAATAGTTACTTTGCAACAAATTGCTCAAATCAGGCTTTCTACGCTTTTTAGGGCTCAAATTAGCCCACTTTTACCAAGGGACCCCCTTCAAAACTTATCCAAATATCTTGAAACCTTGGGGAATCACTTCATACCTATCAAAACCTCATATTCCATCATTATTTCATATAAATTCAATCACTTATTACCCAAACCATAAAACCCTCTCTCTAGGCTTGGAAACCCTAGGTTTTATTGAAAGTAGCACTGCCCAACCAACCTAAAGCCTATAAATTGCTCATACCAGTCTAAAATACCCTAATCACACTTAATCCATCATAAAATAACGTTTCCCAGCACAAAAACTTAGTTTCACTCACTAAAACCTCTCTTTTTGCAAGGAAAACTCAAAATTTACTCATAGGGTTTCACACCCAATCCACTTCCAGACCTCCCCAACACTAACTCATCATTCCCACACCTTATTAATATTAGTGTAGACCCATTCCTCAAGTTACAGAGGCTAAAGAAAGAGGAATGGATCAAAAATCCATTTTTATTGGTTCAAAACCCTCAAATTTGAATGTTTAGGCTGATTTGAGTAATTTGCTAATAAAATGCACAAAACATGATGAAAAATCTTCTAATAGGATTAAAAAGAAATTTAATTCACCCTAATACTCAAAACATAACAAATATGAGTCAAAAATTAATACACAGGTCGTACAAACTACTGCTACAACAGAAAATACAGAAAAAATGAGTGAAAAATAGAGTTTATTTGTATTTCAATCCTCCAAAATGTGTTGTTGGGGGTTTATATTTTGATGGGGCATATGTTTCTGATATTTTGTGGGATATTGCTGACCTGGAGGTGGATTTTTTTTGGGGGAACTGGTAGCATTTGGATGTTGGGATCCCTGAGATGGTATATTATGCTAAAAATGTGGTCTTTGGTTTACATTTTGTGGTGCTCTTGTGTTTTGGGATGCCCCTTGTGAATTGATATTACCACCCCGTTTATGTGTAGGGAAATACTTTGGAGGTTTTTATGTATTAATACTCATTTGATTCAATTGCTAATTCAACTCAATATTTATTTTCATCATCCATTGTCTTCTTTCAAGTTGTTCTTGCCACTGCATTTGTATTTCTAATTCTTGATTAGTCATGTGCTGAAAATCTTCAACAAAAATTGATTTATCCATGGGCCCACATTGGTTTCCTTCCTCTTTTTTATGGGCCATTTCATATTCATACTCCTCCTGCCTCTGTCTTTGTTCTTCATCTCTCTGGGCATGAAACTCTTGCATCATTTCTTGGTCCATTTCAAAATGATAAATGGGATGATCATTGTTTTCTTGTTCAAATGGAGTGTGGGGATCTCCACATGGATCAATTTTGTGATCTTCTGACCCATACAATGGGGAAAATCTATTTTTTACATTAAAGGCTTGTTCTAATGAATTTCCTTCATTTATGACATATGCTTTGCTAGATGTCACCTTAGACTTGTTCTTGTTTGTATTTATTTTTCTAGGAGGAGATCCATGTTTGTCAGTCCATCTCCAATTGTTCTTCTTGGGACTATCCTGGTGTAAGGATCTTCTCCTATTCATATCAGTTGATATAAAGTATCTCTAATGTCTTTTGTCTATCCTCTTTGTTTTGATGCTTACTTTATCTGTCATAAAATTTCTCTAGAGTCGCCACCTACTTTTTGAAAGCAGGAAAATGATTTATTTTGTTCCCAGCAAAGACTTTTAACTCTAGAATGACTCTATGATGGAAGGCTTGGGCTCATAATTGGTTCCCCAGTAGATTCGCCAATCTATTAGTTCTCAAAAATGTTGGTTGAAACACCACAAGAGGTTGCCAAACGCTTGGTACATTTAAGGCTAACGAACAAGGCCAAATGGTGTACTTGAACCTTCTTCTCTTCAGGTTCTACTAGACCTAGGTGGGTATACCTAATACAAGTGAAGCAGACTTAAACTATGTGTTTCCTACTTGTGCAATCTATCCACAATGGAAATTGGAAGTGGTGAGATGCAAACCTAATTTGATATAAATTGTATAAGCAATATCATGGTGAAGTTTATGAATATGTTCAGTTAACAGATGTAAGGTTTTGAAACAAATTTGATTAAGCTATATGATGAAATGGATAATACCAATGCCTTGTTGGGTAAATGGATTCAAATGAAGATCTAGAATGAATGACTTATTTTTGGTAGTAATTCAAATTGTTTGACACACTAATATTGGTTTATAACTTGTATAAACGTGTAGGAAAATGATTGAAAAACTCTACTTACTTATCCAACTGACACAACCAAGTTACTTGCAATTTATCAAAAGTATTTTAATCCCTACTTGAATGAACCAATTGAATAAATCATGCAAGAACAACAGATGATATCAACTTGGAGACAGAATGACAATCCTAATTATATGATTCTTCGTACCGATCCAATTAACACTTCTAGATTACTGTGATTGACTAGAAGGATTTTAATTCCTTAATGGAAACCAATTAATCATATCACACAAGTACAACAAATGTGCATTGGTAAATTGAATATATACTTGATATATCAATTTAAATAATAAGGAAATATTAAGTTGGAGACAACCAGATAATTGAATAACTTCAACAAACAATTGATACCAATATAATGCCACAAAATCAGAGATATCTCATTGACTTCTTCAAAATAATGCTTGCAACATAGTCTTTCAAAAATATAAACGTTATGGAACTCTTTTTTTATCCATCAATTACTCCTATTCTACTACTACCTTCCCATATATCTTTCTTTTGGTCCTAGTCTCTCTTATATATACGAGAGGCAACAAGCTTCAAACCAAAGGACACGACTTTTGATAACAAAATATGATTTTGAAACTAAACATAACTTAAGAAACTAATACAATAATAAACATGTGTACCAATCTATTAATCTCTGAGTAAACCCCATGGTCATCTATGACCTGTTCAAAGCCTTTACTATATGATAGGGTCCACATCATTACCACTGACCGATTTTGATGGTTGTTTAGTTGTGTCCAGAATATCCATTGCCTGATTAATAAATAGATTGAAATCTAAAAGATGATCAATGTATCCTTATTTTGTGTGACTATTTTCATTTGATATGACTTTTTTCATATCATACTCTATGTGCATGAATTTCTCAATTTGCTTATGAGTATTCTACAAGACCATATCTTCATCATTAATCTCCTCTAGTGTAGTGGTTAGAAATTTTATAAACTCTTCCTTCCAATCATCCCCTTTTCGAAGATTCTTTGTATCATCATGGAGTGTAGGAACCAAATTAAAGCAACTAAGATCCTCCTTGAATCTGCTATGATACTGACTATGAGACTCCACCAAACTATTATATCTCTACAACAACTGATCCTTCAAAATTTGTTTATCCATGAGTTCCTTCTTCTCATCAATCATCCTTCTTTGCAATTTGATATTCTCTTTTGTTGTTGATTGTACTTGATTGAACACTTTCCAATAATCATCAGCTTGCTTCATCATCTTGTTAAATCTTTCCTTGATTATTTCAAACACAATACTATACTTGATGACTTTCATTTCCTTTTCCAATGTTTTACACTTTTCTTGGGCTTTCAAATGGGAATTCTTCCAATAAGCTACATCAACTAATGCATCTAACACTCTTTTATCTTTCTTGAGACATGGGGAGTACAATTCTAGGGCAAAAGAGAAAGATGACTTCTCCATTTGATGTGATAACTTCTTTCTCAATTTGTCATTCTCTTTAACCAAATTTTCAATTTGTTCTCTAGTGAACTCTGCCACATTTACATTTAGTTCTGCAGTTTCTAAGGGATTAGTGTCCCTTACTCTTTTGACCAAAAGGTGTCCAAATACATGATTTGTATTGTCAATCATTGTCGGCCTTTTCTCATGAGGGTAAAATGACCAAATAAGCAAGGTATCTTCATCTGGATTATATCCAGACCCTGAATATATCTTATCACTAGCCTCTTCTGTTAGGATCATTGTTGTATCCCCTCTTTCAAGGGTAATGGATTGCATCTCCCTGTCAACTTCTTTTTTCAATTCTTCTAAGGTAGTGGCTTCCTTCTCGAGAGTAATTTCTTGCTCCTTTTTTCTTATTTTCTTCCCCTTATACTGATAAACAAATTATTTGAATTCAAGATTTTTAACAAAATCATTATTAGAAATGAATTCATGGCCATCCTTGACCCTAATGTCATTGGACAACTCATCTGATGTTTCAAATTTTACAAGTTCCTAAGGGGGCTCATATTGTGTAATCACAAGGGCCTTCATCTATTCCACTAGTTGCTCCTTTGCATTACCCTCTTCATCACTTTCTTCATTACTTTCCTCCCCTTCACTGTTGTCAGTGGAAAAACATACATTAGGAGTGGGTTGTGAAGGTATGTGATCTAAAGGCTCCACATCCTCAGCATGTACTCTTGTGTAAGTCATATGAGATGTATCAAAAATGTATGAGGGCACATCCTTTACTATTTCATTCATGTGAGCAATAAGTTGCTCAATCCTAGCTAAGGGATGTTGTATATCAGCAAATGCTTCTCTATATGATGGGACATTCTTTCTCTTCCAATCCTCTGCAAGCATAACTTTATTATATGAATCCATTATCTCACCAATGGAAGCTTCATCTCTATTCCTTATCACATCATCAAGTGCAAACCAATGCTCATACCCAGACAAATTTTGAGTTAATCTTGCTTGATGAATAAATCCCTCTACATCAAATTTATTTCTTTCATACCCAAGGGGAAGGTTGTAATGGGCTAATTTTTCATCAATTTCTTCATACCCTTCAATGGAAAATATTGTGAAATCTCCAAAATAGAGAGTATTGGGAATGAGTGATTGTTTATTATGACTCTTGAGATGTTTAGTATCAGACTTTTCTAGTTGCCATACAATTTCCAAATAGGCAACTCTATTAGAAACTACTTGGGGTAACAAATGTGGAACCCCTTCAAATCCATAAACCCTAATTACTGTCCAATCAAAAAAGGCATACCAGTCTCCCCAATTATTGTTCACTTTTCCTTTTGGGTTATTCTCCTTTGGTCTCAAAAATCTCTACACCTTAGGGGATAAATTGTGATCATATGAATATCCTAACAACTTCATTATTGGTTTAACTAAATATTCTTCAAAATATAAGTAATGTGACCTATCACATCAACTATCCCATAGTGTAGTCCACATTTGCATAGGTTTAAAGTTTTCATCCTCATCTATGTCTTTGATTCTTAATTCTTTACCCCACACATTTCTAACATGACCTTCATACAAAATTAAATGCATCAACAAGGAATAATGTTTGAAATATATACAATCATTGTTATTTTTTATCCTTTCAAGCCTTTGATTTAGAGCATTCACCAAGTAATTTGCATAGTCAAATGACCTAGCATCTTTGCTTTGTCTATCAGCTGCTACAACCATCAATGCAATAGACATAAGTGGTGGAACCTCAATTCCCAAGACTTGACCAACTGAGTAGTAGGTATATTGGAAGTACTCTTCAAACAAATCTATATGAAATGGAGGGTTTTCATTGCTCAAAAATTTCTTGAGTTGACCTTGCTCATTCTTAGGTCTATGAAAAGGTAGCTTCCATCTCTTGTAAGTAGTATCCATGGAATGTTATTCTATCAAAAAGTCTTTAATGGTGAATGGTAAGCTCATGGGACCCTCTAGCTGAAATACATTAGAGATCGGGTCTTGGGAGATAACAAGCATATTGGCCCCATTTGGTGATTGGATAGTTCTTTTCTTGGAATTATATTAATTGGCAAGGGCTTTCATTAATTCTACATTGACAAACACATTTGGCACCACAATTCTTCCTAAATTCAATCTCCATGGGTTACATACTAGTTGAAATTTCAATTGCTTTCTGTAATGATACATAAAAAGATCATAGCCCTGGTGTGGTGTCCAAACATCCCCCAAACCCCTATGCTTGTCTAAAAATTTACTTGTTTGAACACTTCTTTTGGGTTGTGTCCCTAAACCCGGACATTGGTCTATCAGGTCTTGGTTTAGATTCCTCTTTTCAATTTTATGTTTATTTGCCTTAGGTTTTTCTACATTTTCTCCCATTGCTAACTCTAAAAAAATGAAACTTTCTAGCTGAGAGTGGAGTACTTACATGAATTTTTTCTTCCCCTAGTTTTACTGCTTAAAACCTCTGAGCTTTGTCCCTTGTACTTCTACCCTTAGTGTAGCCTGTCTGGTTTTTGCAATCATATGATCAATTTGTGGTGCAATTCACTTCAGTTCGGGCTCATTAATATACCACTTGTTTCAGTCTTGTCATCAGGGAGAGAATTTATGTTAAATATTCTGACGATGCTCTTGGACATCACATCAACAAATAGTAAGCATTCATCACTATATCATTGGAACTTTGATTCATTTTCCACCAATGGCCATCTTCTCCACCGATGAGAGTTCTTTCGTTCTATCGGCAAGACATCAAACAACACTACCCTGACGCATCCCAACTTCACTGATAAGTGTTATATCTTGATACTTCATGGTTATATCAGACTATCAGGGAACCTTCATCATTCATTCGACCGATGCACTCAAGCTATGGAAATGTGATAATCTCTATTGTTTCTATCAGCCCATCGGGGGAACTACTTAGGAAGTTAGCCTGATGGAAAGATGTTACACTGATGTAAGGATATGGACTGCCCTTATCGAGCTATAGGTGGGGTAGTAATGGGAGTTCCACTGATAGAGTATTATTAGGCTAATGGTGTCAAAAGTACTTCGATGGACTTGTTGGGTGTGATTGCTCAGGTATGATGGATTTTACACAAACCTCAAAAACTTGTCTAGATCATGAAATTGAATCTAGTGAAATTTTGTAGGGACTAGGTGATAAATGGATAGAGGCTGATGGAAATATGTGGAATTTTTTAGTCCTAACACACTATAAGAATCAAGAATATCAACTGTTACTTGCTTTTTTTTGGGAATATCAAGAGTGGGAGACTCTTGTTTTGGACAAAGAACGTCTATAGCTCTATCAGAAAGAAACATCTCAAGGGTGATATCAAGGATACCTTTGGAGTTTAAAATGGTTTGGAAGATGTCCCTTAGCTCTTGTTGAAACTCTGGGGACAATATTTCTTGATCTTGACTCAATTCAGAGTAGCTTTCATTATCCTCAAGAGCCTCCTCTTGACCTGATCCTTGCGTGGATGATATATCATCGATAAAAGACTCTTCACAACAGTTTGTGGGAATGGGTGTAACAAGGGATATTTATGGCTCGTTTGGAATTTCTTCAACATGCCCAATCATTGAGTCATATGTGGGAGAGATATTGCAATCTGATACATACTTGATGCCATTACGATATGAAATATTTCTATACACTATTGATGGGTTTGGACTTTGTTTTAAAATAGTATATTGATACATGTTTGATTGCTCATGTTGTGATGAATGAATACCAGAAATGTGTCCCACTGTGGTATCATGAGTATGGTTTACATTTTTTGAAGTTGATTCCTTTTCTAGATCTTTTTCTTTTGTATGATCAAGCATAGGGTTTGTGTAAATTTTTATATTTTCATTCCTAGAATTTTGATTGACATCAATGTCTCCTTATTCAATAAGATCTTCTATTAGATGTTTGAGTCTAAAACAATTTTGTGTGTTATGACCTTTATATTAGTGAAATTCACAAAAATGATCGTCCCTATAGCTACAAGGTTTGACTTGTGTCTCTTGATAGTTTGAGAAATCTGGAAGTGTGATAAGATTAGACTATATCAACCTCTTCAACACATCCTCCATAGGTTCCTCTAAGGGAGTGAATTTCCGTTTAGGAGCACTATTTGTTCTTTGGGGCACATGTTGAGTGTTTATGGATTGGGTGTTTGCTTGCCTAGGAGTATTTAAGACCACCTTTGTAATAACAAAACCATCACTAGTAACATTCTTGTTCTTGGCCCAAAAGTGAGGTTTGTTGTTAGAACTAGTGGATGGGTGGTTTTTTCTATACACTTGTGTGTTTCCCTATGAGATTAGAGCTCACTTGATGTTGAGTGCCCTAGAGATGAGCTCATAATAAGTGGTGATACATTGCATATTCAAGTGGAAGGAAAAATTTGGGTCAAAATTCACTATGATAATCCCTACTTGTTCTTCAGGAATGGGCCACTTGCTCTTACTAGCTCTTTGTCTTCATCTTTGCAATAAATTAGCGAAGGATTCTCCTTTGTTTTTCTTGAGTGTGTATAAATCTTCTAAGCTTACATCCATGCCAAGATTGAAGGAGAAGTGATCTATGAATCTATTGATGATTTCTTGGAAGGTTTTTATACCTAGAGGTAACTGTGAAAACCAATTGATGGTTGGGCCTACCAAACTTCATGGAAAGAGGTGCATTAAGTAGGAATCATTGTTGTAAAGTTAGAGTGTGATATTTTTGCGCTTGCAACATGGAAGTGTTTTGATGTTGGTATGGATTGTGGGTGATCATGGGTTGTGCATTGATTTGATATGGTTGTGGGTTGTTTTATGCTATCATTCCTTGTAAGATTGTTGAGTGGGAGGGAGGAATGTAGATTTGGGAACCCATTTGATTTTGCATGATTTGGGGGACCAATGGTAAAGATGATGATGGCACCATTTGGTATTGTGATGTTAATGGCGCATTCTAACCTAGGATCAATTGACTAGAAGGGTTCCCTTGTGTTTGATGTGGGACCAAGGCATTACCTTGGTTGATGGGGTTTGTGATCAATCTGTTGTTTTGATTCGGATTGATGATAGATGGGTTTGATGTGGATGGTGGATTGACTTGAGTAGTTTGGGTAACCACTTATTTCAATGTGTCGATGGGGTTGTTGGAATCACTTGCTAAGGGTTGGCCTTGCGGGAAGGTGTTATATTTCCCTTGTTGTCCTATTTGAGGTACTTGGTTCACATTACTTTGTGTAACATTGGGAAAACTTGGGGTATTTGTGGTGATGGATGAAGATGGTTGTGCTCAAAATTTCAAGGTCATTGTGGTGTCATGGAATGTAAGTGGTTTGCCAAATATTAGTGTCCAACTTGTGTTTTGAGGAAGGTTGGTAGTTAATAGAATGGTCATGTTGTGAATACCCAAAGTTGTGTTTGCTCCTAGACATGAAGTAAGACCAAGGTTGGTTCCTAGTCTAGTTGCAAGACTAGATGTTAAGGGTTGACTTGGCACAAGGGATGGAGTTGGTTGAATCATAGATGGATTCAAGCCTTGTGCCAAGGTTTGTGTGATAAAATATGGGGGAATTGAAGCCACTTTCTCTAAGGCTTGACGTTCTTGTTCATACTCAAGGATTTCTTCTTTAGTAAGCTCAAATGGGTTGTTTGTGACATCTTCTACCTTATATGGTCCCAATGTGTCTTGGGGTTGTTGTGAAGGGGTAGAATGACTCCTTGGATTGAATTCTTGTGGATTTGGATCACTTGTGGTGGATGGGACTTTGGTTTTTTCCATGATTCTCTTGTGTCATGACCTTGTTGTAACCATAGATTGTGGGTCAACTATTGGAGAGGTGTGTTGAGATTTATAATGTTGAAACTCTCTAGTTGACTCAAATTTTGGTAAAAGGGAGCCTCTAAGTTTTTTTCGAGCAATGGTGTGAATGGGAGATGAAAAAGGTGAATGATATAGGGAGTTATCTTTGTAAACTTTTGGAAAACACTTTTGACTATAGGTTTGATTGTTTTGATATCATGGATAAATATGGCAATGAACTTGTAAATATTTAAGGTAGACTTGTGACCTTCAAGATAAACTAGTCCAAAAATGTGATAACTAACTTAACTAAATGCATGGAAAAGGATTCATTTCACACAAAAAGTAGTTAAGTTAGGATTTTGGTTTGATAGATGTCTAAGTCAAAAAGTATTGGTGTGTCCAAAAGTTTATAAAGTTTGGTGAATTGAAAGGTGAAATGTGATGAAGGGTGGATGAAATGTTTGACCCAAAATGTTAACCTAAAATGAACCTTCATTTTTCAAGCCCAAGGTAGTGAGACAAATTCTATACCTCTAAAGTGATACAACCCTAAGAACTCAATGATTTTGACAATAGTACTCAGTGATTTTGGATAATGGAACCCAATGATTTGTACAACAGAATTTGGACTCAATTTTTTCAATATTTTCATTGTCTCAATTTGCTTGTTTTGGGGATTCAAGGTTTGAACATACATCAATGTATGGTGTTCATTTGATTTAATCTTGGATTAGTGAAGTTATTTTCACCACATACAATGTCTTGCTTAAATTTCAAACTAAAATGTCTATGTCAACAACATCCTTCATTTCACAAATTTCATTATGTGAAAATAATGAAGTAAGGGGGATAGTTACCTATGTTAACTTTAGAAAGTATGGATTTAGATATAAGCCAAGATACTTACAAGTCTCTAAGGATAGAATCATTAGGACAAGCATCAATATCAAGACTTTTCAAAGGGTATCCATTCTTAAACCAAAAGGTTTGAAATTTTGAGAAACTTGTTGATGTTTGTTTGAAATGTTTTGGAACAAAGCAAAGTATTAAACTGACTCACAAGAAATTACAACCCTAGCCTAAGCGGTATGTTCTTTTGACGGGATTGCCTCATGCTCTTTGTAGGAGAAGAGATGATTTTATATGCAATCTAGGTAAGAGTGTAAAGGTATGTTAAGAATGAACTCTTAACCTCTACACTTTCAACCAAGATCAGACATGGAAAGTAACTTCTTGGAATCCAAGTTCCAATACACCACTTCAAATAACTTGTTGAATGAAAAAGGTTGGATACTAAAACAAGGTTCGTAATCAATATTTTTTTGGGATAAACTAGTGTCTATACATGCGGTGATTCACTCAATTAAGAGGCCTCCCAGCCCTTAGAAAGATCTAAGGGTTTTTACATATCACACAGATACTAGGGGAGACTTTCGTTGGTATAGAGCATCTGCACCAACTGGTAGATGACTTTCATCACACCAATTATTTATATAGCAAACCAAAATGAAAGTATCGCTTGGGTTGTTCCCTCTCACAAGTCAGGAGGTAGGCCCTCTAAAGGTAAAACAAATTGTGAAATACAAGATATTTTTCATCACCCAAGATTGCCAAAAGGCATGAGGGGAGAGGATGCACAATTCAAGTATTCACACAAAAAAGCATACACTCATTCATTTTAACCTTGAAAAGCACAATGATTTCATTTTAAGTACCAAATGGAAGTGTTTGATTGTTCAATTTTAATTGATATAGCAAAATGAGGATATGTGGGTCCAATTTTAGCCAACTTTGAAAGTGAATTTTAAGCCCAATTGAAAGCTAGTTGTCCTAAGATTATAAGTTTTAAAACCCAATGGAAATTTAGTGGTCGTAAAACATGAAGAAAAGTAGCATATGATGGGTTATAATTGTCCCATAAGTTTCAAAACATTGTTACAATAACTAGGACTAAGAAAATCGAAAATCAAAATTTTCAAATTTTTTTATTTTTTCTATGTTCTAGTAAATCACATTTTTAGGAGGCCTTCGGTGCAGAATTTTGGGTTGAAACTTGCGTCGGTCCCTAAATATTGATTGTCAAAGGAACAATTTTATAGGTACTGAATTAGTACTCTTGGAGAGCTTTCCAATAGTGTAAACGGATTCGAATTCCAAGCGTCGAGTAGAAAGTTATGACCCCAACAAGTTGGGGTAAAAAAAATTCTAGTTTTTTCCTAAATCTGTAAAACCAATTAGCCTCCCAAATAAAAACCAGATGTCAGTGACATTTTAGAGAGCACATGAAATCAAAATTTAAAGCACATGTCAAAATTAGGTCTCTATTTTGTTTATCAATAAAAAAGTGTCGTTGAAATCAATTGCGTGGTTGAATTTCATCAAATGTGTCGCCATACCGAAAGTGCATCGCTATATTGAAAAATCAAATGTGTTGCTCTGCAGTAAATAGTGACATCAATAGTGTTGTTGTATCAAATGTGTCTCTATAATGAAATTCATGATGCGAATAAAATCACTTCAACATCGCTATTTAAATATGCAGTGACAATTAAATCATGTGTCACTAAATTAATTATGCATCGTTGTTTTTAAACCAAAGTGCCTCACTATATAGCTACCAACGTGTTTGAGATGTGTCAACAAATCTATCTATGAGCAAGTGAAAATACGTGTTAGAAAATGAGCAGCAAACAAAAGAGTACAAACAACAAATATAAACACCCTACACCTCAAGATTGAGCAAATGATTAACTTAACAAAACAAAATGGAACATTTTACCTTATTGAGTTGTCCTTTGGTTGGCCCTTTGATCTTTTATGTAGTGTATGCTCCTTGGATGGAAAAAGATGCAAGTGTGGATTGTAAGATGGATGGAAAATGGGTGAAAGTGGATGCAAATGCAAGTATTTTGGCTAAAAATGGCTCAAATGGAAAATTTGCAAGAGTTTGGCTAGCACAATGATCTCCTCCTAAAATGAGAGAAAAGGGGGGTATTTATAGAGAATTTTGAATTCTCTAGAGAAATGGATGGTTGGGATTAAACCAACAAGGCCAAGATCTAGGGCTATGGTGAGTTAAGAACTCACAAGCCCTCACATCTTGACATATGGCATGTGAAGTGGCTTGAGAAAGATGATGTGTAAGTGAGTTGGAAGGAGAGTACATAACATAGAGGTACTACATAGTACCTTGAGATTTGGACAAGATCTCCTCGTAAAGGAGGTCCTTGTCCCCATGTGGGTGAGAGGACATGTGAGGAATTAAAAATTCCTCAAATATCCACATGGGAATGAGAGAAATAATTTAAAATTCTTTGGAATTCATTGGGGGATTAAATGTGAATTAAAAATTCACATGGAGAATGGAGTGCCTTCTCCAAAAGGAAAAATCCTTTAATAAGGTTGATTTAGGACACAGTCCATAAATGACATGGGGGTTAGGTTGACCTAATTAAGTGATTAAGGTTGTGCAAGTACCTGATTAGACAAATTAATGACATATTAGAGACAAGTGGGAGATTAGGAAGAATTCACATGTGACTTGATGTGACAAGTCAAAGATCACATGGGGAAGAGAAAAAAAATTTAATATTCTTTGGAAGGACAAAAAGGAATTAAAAATTCCTTGAGAGGTTGATTAGGCTAGTTAATGAAGGATTAGAGGAGGGTTTAGGTGGCTAAGAGAGATTAGAGTCCAACTTGCAAAAGTTGGAGGATGTGACACATCCTAATCAAGGATTAGGCATGTGCATCCCTAATGATGAGATTAGGAGAATAATTAAGGATTAAGAAAGGGATGTGAAATGTGAGAATTAAATAAATGTCATATTTATTTATTTAATTCATTTGATGAAAAGGAGGATTAAAGAGATAAGGTATTTATTTATTAATTAAATACCTTGGGTTCTTGGCAGAATAAGGATATTAATTAAATAATAGCGATATTACTTAATTAATTCAAATAAAGGGATGCTTAGACAAAGGGGGATAAATTTGGATAAATTAAGTGTCCAAATTTAGGTGTCTACATTTTTCTCCCTCTTTGAGATGGTGTTATGAAGTAGCATCATTTCAAATAATATTAAAACATAGAACCTAGAAGAAGATGGTTAGATTGGGAAAGATGCCCCAGTCATTCAAAGGAGTGACTAGGAAGGAAAAAATGATGAAAATTAGGGATGAAGGATGCCCCCTTGAGTGGACATGTGGGTTCAAGAGAACATGGGTGTGCTCTTGAAATGGAGGAGATGATGCAAAGTGATGGGTAAGAAAGGATAAAAAGGCAGCAGGAGATTGGGAGGGGAGAGTGATGAAGGATGAATGGATGGGGGGGATTTTGATAGATGAGAGGATGGAGATGAAATGCAATTTTCCATCTTTAGGAGCACTGATTTTTTCTATAGCAGAAGACACAATACACCAAGGTATAAAGGACCAAGGCAAATTAGTGTCTAATGCATGAAACAAACACAGCAAACAAGAAGGCTATCCCAACACCCCAAAGTCGCGATGACCTTGGTCGGGCCAGGTATTGGGATAACCAAAAGCACACAAGGATTCCCTAGCATAACACAAGACCTCAGGGATCTTGGTGGGTACTACGTGGGACAACCGAGAAGACAACAACAAAGAAAATATCAAGATATGCCCCTATGTTGACTAGTTAAAGCACACCATGATATGATGGATCAAGGAAACCATGACAAGTGATGATAGGGAGTTCAAGTGATAAACAAAAGCTAAAAGCATCAAAATATCACAATCAATTTCAAACGTCCTTTGCCATAGGATCAACGAGATGGATGGGATTGATGAGGTCTGTTAGGAAGGATGCATCATATTGAGACCGATATGATGCAGGATATTTAGAACTGATTGGATCTAATGATACAAGTGGATCTTGTTTGTTAAGAACCAGCTAGATAAGGGCATAGCTCGATGATGTGACACAAGAGACATGACACAAGATAGGAGACTGACACATCCTAGTGACCTAGGGGCTTGGGGGCTGATCAAATATTAGCCTTGCCTATGTGAAACGAGAGCCCTTGTGGAAGTTAAATAAAAGAAATTTACTGAAAACTAGACCATGATGGAGACTTCGATGGATGATAAAGATAAGATGGAGAAAATGAGAAAAGTGGACAATGAAGATCGATGATAGACGATAAAAGAGCAGATAGAAAAAGTCCCGGGGTGGATCAAATGATAGACCTTCCCTGCGTGAAAGCACAAGGGCAACGTAGTTCGACAAAAGGCCAAAGACAAATGATGGATAAAAGATGATGAGATAATCATGACAAGTAGATAGAATGATGGGACCGATACAATGAGACAAGATAGACCTGTTAGATTGGATCGGAGGATGGTGACTACACAAAGCTCAGGGATGGGATAGTTATCTAAATCATCAAAAGATGAATTGGGAGGATGATATGATGGAGAGATGAGGGATGAAAAAAGAGAGGAGATTCAAAAGATGTGCAAAAGAAGCAGAAGTGATGATGATAAGATAGATGGCATTGGATTGTGTGGGGAGTAGCCTATAGCTAGATACCAATGAAAATGGATTATAAGATGGGATGAGGAGAAGGAGATGAGGATTGGTTGGATTGATGGATAGGAAGATAAGGATTTGGATTGGGAAAAGGTGACCAAATGGATAGATGAAAAGGGATGCTATGATGGAAAGATAAGAAGATAAGGATGGGGAGATAGATATAAGGATTGTTTGGAGGGATAAAAGATAAGGATGGGGAGATGGATATAATGATAAGGAGATAAGAATAGGGAAATGGAAGGCATTTCTCTGATGGAATGAATGATGCCTCCAAGGACTATATCACAAAGGAAGATAGATGCCCTCACTCTAGATATGTCATGTGCGAGGAGGTATGAAGGATGCAATAAAGGAGGATTGGAAAATAAAGGAGTGAGATGGATGAGGATAGGATACATGGATAAGGAAAGTAGATTGAAGGTAGCATGATGGGTGGATAAGGAAGGTAGATGAGTGCGAATGAGGATTAGGATACTGTGCGGATGAGGGGAATGTATGCTAAGAGGTGTCCAAAGCATGTTTATATGTTTTCCCCTATCATTATCAAGATCACAAGGAGGATGGAAGGATTGGGATAAATGAGATATGCCAAGCAGGATGTGTAAGGGTAGGATGGAGGGGATGAAGAAAAGGATGTATAGGAAAGAAGATGGGTGCATATGGAAGCATAGCGGATAGAGGGAATGCATATCAGGAAGCTTCCACTTGTACAGATGGGGATTTCACGATGATGCCTATTTTTAGGTTTTCATCATGGTACTTATCCAAGGCTTGTTTGCCAAGTTTTCACCATTGGACGAATTATTTCTCTTTACTATTTTATTTTTTTGGTTTTTGATTTTTTTGACTTTTTTTGACTTTTTTGGATTTTTGGATAGCAGGGGAATGAAAATGGATAAGGATAGGGATGTGGATAAGGAGATTTAGAAGATATGTGATAAGGATATGAATGAAGGACTCAAGCATCAAGTTCTATATGAGGTATTAAGAGCCCATGTTCAAACCGACTGTTGGATGTTGGTACAACCTTATTAGGAGAAATGGATTATGCAAGAGGATGAATTAGAGGGATTTGAGAGGGGAGATATGTGGGATAATGGGTGGGATGTTGGAAAGTGTATGGATGGAATGATGGGGTGGATATGTGATGGGGAGATGTGTTTAAGAACAACATTGGCACATGTGGTGGTGGATGTGAAAAGATAAGAGGATTAATGGATGGAGAATGTGGGGATAATGCAGGAGATGGAATAGTGAATTTCGGGACATAGGGACCCAAAACAGACTTAGGAGAGGGTGCATGAAAATTATTATCTTTTGGATGAGCAATGTTGGATGTGGTTACAGATTTTTCATTGGAAGGCATTGCATCTTTTTTTGGGATCCACATGGTTTTGATCTTTGCTTTGGTGGGCCTTTGTGGCCTACGAATTTGATTTGGATTTAGATTTTTCTTTTCTTCACCATGTCTTTTAGAGGGGACATGAGGAGCTTTAGATTTATACGGATGTTTGGATTTATGCATTTTTTCTTTAACATCCAAAGTGCTTTGATAGAAATGGGATGGAGGTGAGGAGATGGATGATGTGGAGCGATAGAGGTAGGATTATGAGGATTACGTGTAGATGGAGGATGTGTAGGCATGTGCCTTTGTTGATCCTGATTAGGGGACATGTGAGAGGGATGTTTATGATGGATTACATGGATAGGTGATGAATGGATGAAAGTATGAATAGGACGAGATGGAGGAGATGATTTTGGGGTATAAGGGCCCAAAACAGACGTAGTGGGTGGAGGGACATAAGGACCCAAAATGGATGGAGCAGATGAGGGAGGAATATGGATGGTTTTTTTTATGTGATACGAGGGAGGAGGAGGGATGGAAGCATATGATCTGGTGGAGCGATGGGAAGAGCCTATATTTCTTTTGGAAGAGGCTCATTGAGGATGTATAGAGGTTGTACCAACATATTTAGATTGTGAGTCTTGGGAAATAGGTCCAACACCTTGCATACAGATTTTTTCTTTGACCTAGATGGGCTCTAAAATACCTTCCTCATGAAGGCCTAAAACTTTTCCTTGATATTTCATTTTCTTGAGAATTTGATCCATGATAGGATTTTTTTTATTTTGAAAACATGATGTGAGTCCATTATTAGGCGGAGGATGATGGGTGGTATATACACTGTGTTTTTCTTCTACAAGGAGACCACCATGGAAGAATCTGAGGGTACTAAGGGGATATACAAGTGGTTTGGGGATAGTAGGTTTAGGCGAAGATGGAAGATCATGAGAGGGAGATGATGGGATAGCAGCATCTGAATCAGGATGAGTGAGCAATAAGGAGTCAAGAGAGGGACTAGGCAATATGATAGGATTTGGATTTGTGGTAGTGGGATCATGTGATGGAGATGGAGATGGAGCGGTGGAATCTTGAATGACAAGGGTATCATGGAATGGAATGGATGGGGGATTGTGATCTTGATCTGGAGAAGGGGATATGTTGGAATGCTTTGGATCAGACTCTTGGCATGACTCATCATGTGCGGGAGGCATGATAATGGAGTCATGGTGGGACCCTTCAAGTGGGGAAGATGGAGGGATGGAGGATTCAAAAAATTAATGGGAATGGATTTTAGTGGATTGGATTTGGGTGTCGTTGATGGGTTCAACAATTCTCAGAGTAGGAGGTGGGTGTTCAATGGTAGATGTCATGGTAGGATATGGGGGCTCAGTGGATTCAGAGGATGTGTGGTTTCGACGGTTTCAGTGGTGCTAGGGGTGATAGCATCAATGATAGGTGTGGGATGGAATCGTTCCATAATTTCAATTGGTGGAGTTGGGGATGTCTTCTTTGTCATAAGTCCTTGGAGAACCTCTGGAGTGAGGAACTTGCATACTCGAGGCTGAGATGGTGTGATAGGAATAGATGAAGGATTAGGGATGGGTGGAGGACTAGCATTATGGATTGGTGAGCTAAGGTTAGATGAAGGAATGGGATTGGATGCAAGACTAGGAATAGATGGGAGATTAAGATTAGATGAAGGGCTAGGATCGGGGTATTGGAATGGTGAATTAGGACACGAGGATGCGGGTGGTGGATTGTAGTAAGGGTATTGGGATGGTGGATTAGGATGGAAATATTGAGGTGGTAGATTGAGATAGGGAAATGTGGATGTCGGATTAGGATAAGAAGATGTGGATGTTAGATTAGGATAGGTTGGTGTGGATG
>VDFB02047230.1:106915139-107049804 GCA_007258455.2 Sequoia sempervirens
ACAGCATAAGACCCACAAACATCCACATATAAAATTGGGTGAAAGGTGGTGAGGGTAAATTGGTGTCATTTAGGCCCTATGATGATGAAATGAAGTGACAATACATGAGAGCTCAATGCACAAAAGAGATAACAAGATCCTTGCCTTAAAATATGTGGCCCCAAAAATCATGATGATATGAGAAAGTAATTGAGGAGGGAGGCGAAGCTTGTGGTTCACTTAGAAGAGTTATGTCTTGTGATGTCCTATTCTATTCATGTCTGTTGAACCTCCTTTGCACGCCTTGAGGAGAGGCCGACATACTTAATATAATGAAACTCGAATTGGTAATGTGGGCCGACTCCTTGGTAAAGTAAAAGTGCCCAAAGCAAATGTGTATAAAAGGCAGCGATTGATATTACTTTAAGCAGCTTTTAATGAATTAAAAGGCAGCGACCATTATGGGAAGGAAATTAATTCATAAAGGTGGTGCTAAAATAAAAAGGAGTATTAACAAACAGAGGTCCCTCTTCAAGAAGTCATGTCTCTTCATATGGTCGCCCCTCTTGGGGATTTTACAAGGTATAAAAGGAACATAAAATGGGGATTGAAAGGTAAGCAGGTAAGGAATTCTTTCTGAGTTTAAAAAGCAGATGGAAAGAGATCAGAAATAGAGCTTTGCACTCAGAAAAGCAGCAGCCATTGGTATAATAAGTGTTTGGAAAGAAAATAGGGAACCTATTTATGTTATTATAAGGAATATCCTCTGAATATTAAAATCAGATCGAACAACATTCAGAAATATATCTGCCATCGGGAGGCAACAGCATGGAATATAATCAGATTTAAACGCAGATATATGAACAGCGAATAAGGACAGAAATAGGAGTATTTCCTGAGCATGGCAGCAGATACATTAATATTATATACTTAGATTTGGAAGAAGAAATATGTGGGAAGAAGTGGCTCAAGGAGAGATAAATGAAGATAAATGATAAATCAATAAGGGAAGTAAGTTGAATATGATAATATATAATTTTTTTTTTATATATATATATTATTTGCAAATATGCAATAATGATGATTGCAGCAATTATTGAGCCATATAAGTAATTAGGCTTCCTTAATATAAATATGAATAATATATTCTTATTCATTTTATTTTCTTTAAGCAATCATATGTAGGGTTGGCAAGCAATATCTTCTTAATATAAAAGACAGATTGAACAGCAAGGCAATTGGAGCAGATCAAACATGATTATGTGCACTCAGCAGACAAGGACAGAAGTCAGCATCTGTTAATATGTTTGCATTTTAGAATATAGCAGTCTTATATTTTAGCAAGTATTGTGGTATACACTATTATGATTATTGTGAATGATGATATGTTTATTAATCTCTACGAATCTGGATATATATAGTGTTTGTAATTCTCACCAAGCAACCATGAGGAGAAGTGGGGGAAGTACCAGTAGGTTGAGCAGGTACTAGATTTCTTTTTAAGTACGCCACTCCATGTTGGATGGCTGGGGGTCTGCCACTTGGAGCCAAGGGGGTGAGTGTCAGCCCTTTGGCTTAGAAAGAGGAATCTATGTGCCTCCTCTTGTAGCTTTTTCCCCCAATCTCTACATGAATTGGTTGTTGGGAAGAATTCAAGGAGTCTCAATCATAAGAAGGATGGATAAGGCATCATAGATAGGGAAAGCAGGTACAACTTTATCCACTAAGTATGCCACCCCATGTTGGATGGTCAGGGGTCTGCCACTTGGGGCCAAGAGGGATGGTATATCTGCTCTTGGGCTTAGCATGGATAGCTTCGGGCAGACTTATCATGTTTCTCATCCAAGTCCTATTATGATTAAACTTACATTATGGATATTGTGTAGTTTATATCGCTTTTGAAATAGTTATGTATTTTTACATGGTTTAAATAGATATGACACTTATTATATAAGTTTTGATCATATGAATTATATTTCCATTATTGTCTAACATGATTGCAAGACCTAAGCCAAGTTTTATTGCTTCAAGCACCTAATTTTGGTTAGTTATAACCCTAACTACATTAATTTTTTTATTTTAGGGCAAGTTTTAGGGCAATCCCCAAAAGGGGACATTACATGTCTACAATATTTATAATAGGTTGGATTGGGATTGACTTCTAAAATAACAATATCCACTACATAATTGGCATGGCAACCTTTGCTTTGTTGGCAACTTGATGGCAGTGTTGTCCCATAATGGAATTGAAATCCAATGATTGCACTTGAGTTTTGCACACAATTTTCTCAAGACAATGGTCTCCAGTGCACTATTGTTGTGGGTCATGGCTTGAACAATACCTTGGGTGATGCCTCCACAAGATTTTATCAAGATGCTATATTGCATTATTGTTGTGGATCATGGCCCTTATGATGATGACTTGAGAGTGCCCATCAAGTACTAATTTCCCTACAATAGACCCATAGCAAGCTTAAGGTCTTCAACAATATTTATACTAGGTTGGATTGGGATTGACTTCTAAAATAACAATATCCACTACATAATTGGCATGGCAACCTTTGCTTTGTTGGCAACTTGATGGCAGTGTTGTCCCATAATGGAATTGAAATCCAATGATTGCACTTGAGTTTTGCACACAATTTTCTCAAGACAATGGTCTCCAATGCACTATTGAACAATACCTTGGGTGATGCCTCCACAAGATTTTATCAAGATGCTATATTGCATTCTTGTTGTGGATCATGGCCCTTATGATGATGACTTGAGAGTGCCCATCAAGTACTAATTTCCCTACAATAGACCCATAGCAAGCTTAAGGTCTTCAACAAGGCAGCAACTTGAGCTCTTTTATTCATATCAAACGCATAGGAAGAGAGTGTAAAATGCCAAGCCGAATCTGAACTATAACTTGAAGATTAACTGGAAAATGCATTCAAAAATGAAGATCTGGGATAAGCGAATTAAATAATATATTTTGCAGCACAAATAGACTCCCAATCACATCAAATAGATTTTGATGCTCAATTCGAATGAATCATTTAGAACAGCAACATACCAATAAATCGAAACTTGAATTAGCTCCAAACATCATTCAATTGTTCGTATACAGAATATGCAAATTTGGTTGAGTACAAGTAATACCGATCAAGTACCGGGATGGTGAAATGCTCAAACAACACTTGTGATCACATTTGGGTGCCGTCGATGGTTCTTTGTACAAATTGTTGACTCCAAGGTGAGGTTGTATGATGTTGCATGGATTTGAATGAAATGTCAAACTGTCGTTAGTGCTCAGAACACTAGTGATTCTCAATTCGTGACTTCCCAGATATGAGTGCCCTCAAGTATTGATTTGGTGTTGGCGCAACTCCTCGTGATGATGATCCGTGATCTCTAGTGCGATGATAATTTGCGGCTAGCCGCTCCAACTCCTATCACACATGGAAAGATGATTGCTCGGCTGTCTTGGTGGTGATCTCCAGCTGGCGCTAGCCAGAGCCAAAGGCTTTGCCTGGACGGCAAAATTTATATGTTGCTCTCCACCAATGTGAGCACGACCTGAGTCTTGAAGATTCTGTTCGCTTCCTTTCAATAATGTTGATTATGAGAATTATGGAAGAATAAAAGAGTGGATGCTAACACGAGCTTGCTCAGACTGAGGCTACGCACCAATCTGAGTATCTCGATCGAGAAGCTATGCTCTCAGATCAGCCGAATAAGAAAGCTCCCAAACTTGTGACGATTAGACAATGGAATGAGACTCCTACAAATACTTAACAACCCGCCAACATAGAAGTATGTTGGCCAGAAAGAAAATCAAATTCAAATATTAGCTTGGCGCCTCAATGAGGTCGGCCTAGAATTAAGTTATTTATTTATTTATTATTGACTTTTATTATTAATTTTATAGTGTTTAAAAATACTCTTTCTTGTAGTGGGTCAGAATTCTCATTTTTCGTTTCGGACATTATAGAGAGAAAGCATCTTAACAAGCACACAAATTGCATTAAGAGATATTAGGACTGTTTGATTAGTTTGGTTTACCTTTGGACACCGTATCGAATTTTAAATTCTTAAAAATAAAGGGAATGACCAATTTAGTCACATATTGTACAACACTAATTCTTTTACAATTGACTCCTCTCTAGGTAGTGTTAGTGTTTGGTAGCTTCGGGAGATATTTTCTTCTTAGTTTATTCTTGTACAAGGCAGGTCGGCCTTCATATCTTAAATGATATTTTTTATATTTTCTATTTCTCTAAAGGAGCTGACCTTGAGAAGAGGTTGCCTATCTTGGTACATAAGGGAGGTGAAGACCTCTCATTTCAATCATCAAGTTTAATTCACTCCACTTTGCTTCTTCAACAGCAGTTCGCCTTTCTTTGCAGCAGATTCCATTCAAAGAGAAGTGTTACCATTTGTGGAGAAGTGTCTCCATTTCATTGTATATACTCAGTCTTGTGAGAGGCCTGATTCTGCATGCAGTTTCTTCACTTATTCATTTGATATATAAGAGATATTCTTTGCTGGGTTTTTCTCTCTCGAGTAGGAGGGCTTTCCCAGGATAATCATTGTGTTCATTGTCTTATGTGTTGCATTTTCTGATTACTTACATTTCTGATCCTAAAACTAACAAGTAGAATATGGATTAGTGTTGATGTTGCAATATGTTGCATTTTTTTTTCCATGAAAGATAATGATTCTCTAGTGCAATTTTTAACTAGTGTATTATTCATTAAATAGGTATGTCCATTAGCATGGTAGGTGCATGGACAATGGCCACATTTGGGTTGCATGTAGTCTTGGTGGGGTAGACCCTTTTGTCTTCAATGGAAACTGCTTCAATTTTGTATCCTAGATCATTTTTTTTGGATAATCATGTTTGATACTTAAACTTTTGGTTGCTTTAAATTGTGTTGGTTTACACTAAAATATTAGGTAAACAATCTTTTGGTGTAACTATTGAAGTGGATTCATTCACAATAATGAAGTTGTTGTGCTTGAAGAGTAAAGAAAATTAAAAGATAGATTAATTGGAACTTGCTTGCTTTAAAGTGACAATGGAGTGAGCTGATGAAAATTTCCTTACATGCAAAATGCAATTTAAATGAGAGAGCATCTGATGCCCATTCTTATTATAAGGAGTAATGTACCCACTATTATCATTGTAATCTAGGTAGAATGATTCTTAATGAGACCCATTGCCGAAAGGAATAGCCATCAAGAATAATTTTACCAATTTGCAATATCAAAGATCAATTTTGACTATGAGAATCTACACATAGTTTCTTTGTTCTCATTCCTTCCATTTGGGAGTAGCAATATAACAAAAAGATATTTAACAATTATTACTCTTAAGAACTAGATGTTGTATGCTAGGTTAAAGCACTAGAGCTTTATAATGCATTCATTTTCTTACACAAGGGATTGGAGTAGATCTTCTAACATTACAATTTGTTCCTTCAAGTCTTTTGTATAATAAATCCAAGAAGAATGTTAGTGCCAAGTACATCTATAAAATTGCATGTGTAGTGTCATGCGATTATGCAAATATTCATTTCTTGAGATTGAAGAGAAATCTTGCTTGGATCAACTAAGCTTGTTAAAGCCTCCCAATTATTTTTGTTCTTTAGTTGAATGAGCTTTGGAAAGCTATATTCTGTATCTCTTGATGTTCAAAGTAAAACATATAAGAAATATTATCCTAAGTAGGCATACGAAGTAAAACAATGTCTTAGGATAGAAGAAAATATTAATTTTATGAGTGCAATAGCTATGGTTTTATTTGGAGCTCAAAATACAAGGCTTAATTCAAGAAGTTACAAGCTAATTTTGAGTGTGATGAGAATTGCTTTTAATATGAACCTTTTCTTGGGTGACATTGATCTATAACTAAGATGTTTAACTTTATACCATACAGGAAATGAGACCAAACAAGATGACAATTGAAGAGACAAGGATTTTTACCCTAGAGAACCCAAATTATGGATAAAACTCCAATAAAATTGTGGCAATTGGCTCCCTTATCCACTACCTCCAATGGCATACAATTATAGACTTCTTAGGTACACAATGAGCTTGAAGAACAATGTCATGTCCCTAAGATAATTAACAAGCTCTTTAGCTTTCACATTGATTTCATCCACCCTCCTTCATGTCTTTAAATAGGGTGCTTCTTATCCTATGAAATAAGGCAAAGTGTAACCTTTCATCACTTGGAAATGAAGAGAAAGTGTGACTTTTCATCTTCCCTTGATGGGAAAGATAAATTGGGATGTTCCTCTCCTTCTGGGAAGAGACAAACGAGACAAAGTGGTAGATCTTCTCCTTTGTGGTAGTGAGTGTTTTCTTGAGTAGGATGTGATGTCACTTTCATGGTAGGTGATGCTTTCCCTTTGGGTGCAAGCTTGTTGGTTTACCCTAGTAGTGGCTTTTTTCCTTCTTCTAATGGCCATGTCTATTTAGGTTCCCCTAGGCAACTATTTCTCCTTTATGGCAATGACCCATTCACCTTTCTCGTACATGTGTCAAACTAATTTGCTTGATGGGGAGTGCGTTTCATTCTTTATAGGCATTTGCAATAGTTCAAATATGCGGATAGGTTCTTTTCCTTGGTCTTAACCCATGTGTGATCTTCCTTATTGAATGACAAGTGTCCCTTCATGACCATGATTGTGGTAGAGGTTGTAGCATTGGTTGTAGAGGGTCAAATGAATTTCTAGGTGGCTAGGGTAGTGTAGGACTTTTGGAGAGGTAGAGGCAAAGGAGGTGAAGTGATTGGGTGAAGAAGAAGACTCTTTGATAAATGGTTTGGAAAACCATTGAGAGAGAAGAGTTAGGTTGGGAGGACATAGATTGTTGTACCTCATGGAATCACACCTAGTGGTTGGCCTAGCTTAAGGTTGATGCTAGAAAACCATGTGACTGATGGGTAGACATTGTTGGAATCAATTAGAGTTGGTTCACACTTGGAGACATTTTTGATCATTTAGTTAAGACAAGTTAACAAAAGGTGTTAACAGTGGAAGAGCATGCTGTTGTAAGTGTAGGGCAATTGCTACAAACATCTTGTTTTATGTAGAGGTTGTGACTTAAGCCATTGGGGCTGATATAATGGGTTTGTGGATTGTTGTAAGTATGGACAACAAATCCATGTTTAGGAAGTTTGATGGTATGGTCCGTTGGGCAAAGGTAGTCCATCTTCTCCCATTTGTGGAGGTATAGACTCCTTCATTGAAATTCTACATAGTTATAAAAGGAGTCACATCCATCTTAATTCTAGGATAGTATGTGCATATGATTTTAAGTCCATTTATACAATGTAACTTATATGATTGTAGATTAGTGATATAAGGAGCATAGCTAGCTCTTTTTGGATTTTTTTGTCTAGATTGGGGTTTTTCACAATGTACTTGAGTTGCATAATGGTGTGTGATACAAGTTTGTTATCTATATTTGACATGTTTTTGTTTAAGTCCTTTATTGTGTATGTCATAGGCATCTAATAGAGGTGGTAAAGTGCATGCCTAGGTAGTAAGGAGCATGTCCATTTACATTCATATGTTACATTGTTGCCTTGAGTTTATGGATCAAGTGGTATTAGGGCAATTCCTTTGAGATTGGAGGGAAATGATATCAACCAAGTCTTTTCATTGTGCCTCAGATTGCTAACATCCAAATGTTGTGTAGATGTTTTCTCATCAATGGCAAGATGCAAGATTAAGAACAAGAAAAAGCATACAAAGGTTTGAAGTGCCATAATTGAGGGTTGAAAGTTAGAGAATGAGCCAAGAGTGAGAGCCAATGCGATTTGAACGAGAGCTAGAACCAATGCTACTTGAGCAAGATCTAGAGCTAGATGCTTGAGCTAGAGTGGGTGCTAGAAGGGCACCCATTAAGAGGTGTTGAAGTAGCTATTGGTGTTTGTCGGGCTTGCAATTTTGAGTTATCCATGTGCATATTGAGCTAGTGAGATTTATGCAACAAAACCCCCTTTTTTTGGTCTTTGAAGCTTTTGGAGACTAAAAGCTCCCTAATTTGGGAGGGGTAATTAAAAACGGATCAATCTTAGGTGAACATATAGGGTTAGATGCTAGTAGTATGTCTTAGGCCATTTGTCGTAAGGTGGAAAAACACATATCAATGTTACATGTAGCAAGGCCACAAGTCACTTGTATCAGCTTGATAAGCTTTGCTGGGCTACATATTCACCTGTAGCAGTTGCCATAAATGTTTAGACAATTGTAGGAGTCATCCCTAGTAGAAAGAGTGATAGGCTTCACTCTAGGAGTTGTATTAGTTTTGGTTACCAATAAGAACTTTGCAACAACATGATAGATTGTTGTAGCAATGCTACAAACATGGCTTAGGGATTTGTTTAACTTTGTAGTAAGTACTATGGGCAAGGCAAAAATGCAAGGGCATGTTGATTGAGCATTTTGTGTTACTTATTAGTTGCAAGAGTTCTCTGTTGCTGCACAAAATATCTTAGTTGCTTTGCAATTGGATTTAGTTGTTGTGCAAGAGGACGAAGTGCCATTTGAGAGTGTGGTTGGTGATAGAGGTTTAGTGAACACATTTTGAGGTAGTAGAGAGGAGGTTGATGGGTAGTAGATCTCCTTTGTGACAGTGAGTGACTTTTTGAATAGGTTGTGATTGTAGTAAGTACTATGGGCAAGGTATGTTGATCGAGCATTTTGTGCTACTTAGTAGTTGGAAAAGTTCTCAATTGCTACACAAAGCATCTTAGTTGCTTTGCAATCAGATTTAGTTGTTGTGCAAGAGGACGGAGTGCCATGTGGGAGTGTGTTTGGTGATAGAGGTTTAGTGACCCCCATTTTGAGGCAATAGAAAGGAGGTTGATGGGTAGTAGATCTTCTCCTTTGTGGTTTTGAGTGGTTTTTTGAATAGGTTGTGATTGTTCACTTTCTTGGCAACTGATGTTTTCCCTTTGGGCATGAGTTTGTTGGTTTACCTTCTAATGGCCATGTGTGTTCGGGTTCGTTAGGCGATTGTTTTTTCTTCATTGTGACAATCCTTTATCTTCCTCGTGTGTGCCTTAAGCTCCTTTGCTTGTTTGGCTGCATTTTTAATTCTTTTTGGGTTGCCGAGATAGTTTGGATTTATTAGCAAGCTGTTTTCCTCTGTCTTAACCCACGTGTGATCTTCCTTTCTAGGCAGCAGGTGTCCATGATCGTGGCTTTAGCAAAGTTTGTGGCATCGGTTGGAGAGATTAGTATGATAGGTGGCTAGGGTAGCGTAGGATCTTTAGAGGTAGAGGCAAATAAGGTGAAGTGATTGGGGTGTGAGGAGACCCTTTATCAATGGTGTGGGAATCCATTGAGAGAGAGAAGATTGGCTGGAAAGGAAAAGCTTGCTGCACCTTTTGGATCCACCCCTAGGGGTTGGCTCGGCTGAAATTTGATTAATGGAAAGCCATGCAGCTGGCTGGTAGACATCGTCGGAGTCAAGTAGAGATAGCTCATAGTTAGTGCTGAAGCCTCATGTTGATCAATTAGATGAGGTTGGTTAACAAAGTGTGCTAGGAGTAGAAGAGTATGTTACTACAAGTGCAGGGTGTTTGCTGCAGACATCCCAATTTTAGCAGAGGTTGCATGCTGAGCCATTGGGACTGATGCAATGGGTTTGTGGACTACTGCAAGTGTGGGCTATCGATCCATGTTTAGGGAGTTTGGTGGTATGGTCCCTCAAATGGAGGTAGTCCATCTTCTCTCATCTATGGATGTATAGAGTCCATTGACATTCTGCACAGAGTTTGGTTGTATAGTCCTTAAGATGGAGTAGTCCATCTCATCTTATCTACAGATGTATAGAGTCCTTCATTGACATTCTACACAGTTGTAAGAGGAGCTATATGCAGGTTCATTTTAGGACAGTATGTGAGTATGATTGTCAGCCCATTGAGACAATGTAACCTGTGTATTGTGGATTATAAACATGAGGAGCATATCTCACTCTTCTTAGAGTTTTCTGCCCGGTAAAGGGTTTCTCCAGGGTGCACTTGTGTTGCATATTTGTGTGTGTGATGCAAGTTTTTTATCTGCATTTGAGATGTTTTGTTTAAATTATTTACTGTCTATATCATAGGCAGCCATTAAAGGTGGTAAAGTGCATCCAAATGTAGTTAGGAGCACCTTTATATTTTAGAGTGTAGCATGGCTGCCCTGAGTTTATGGATTGAATAAATAGGCTTTTGGCCTATAGAGACTTGGAAAATTTTGGCCTATAGAGACTTGGAAAATGAGGGAAGACCCCTTCAACAGATGACATGCCTGCCACCTCATTAGCACCACCCCAATCAGGATGTTGAAATGGGCTTACCTCCAACTGTCTAAATGATGTGATTTATCGTTTATGTCAAACAGCTTGAACAGCAAGGAACCTGATCATCAATTTTTCTCTCAACCTCCAATGGAATGATCTTGGTGCTTCTGCCCAAAATCCTCCCTTCATGACGATTTTGGACCATAGGTTGCTCCTTTTTTACTGTTTAGCAAACAACATGAAGTTGATCACCTTTGATCAAGTTTTTCTTGTTTGCCCTTAGCTAATAGATAGTTTTTATCAAACCTGTAGGGGGTGCCAAGAACAACTCCATGCATATCTAGAGGAACAAGATTCACACTCACTTCATCAATAAAATTTTGGCTAATGGCAAACTTCAATTTACATTTCCTACTCAAATGCAAATCAGCACCCTTTTTGATCCAACCCAAAGCATAAGGCTTGGGGTGTTGATAAGTTTCTAGTCTTGTAGACCAAGTTTTCCATTGAGAAGGAGGTTAGCATGTGAACAAGAATTGAAAAGTACATCAATTTTAACATTCTTAGATTGAATTAACCACGATGGCAAGCAGGCTGATATGGAGGAGCAGCTGAGGAACATCAAAAATTCTCTCCACAAAGTGTTGGTTATGAGCCATAAGATTTTAAAATCCACTGCTCAGACCATGAATACCATGGTGGAGAACCTCGAAAATGCCCATCATGTTAAAACTGCTGTGTTTCTTGATTTGGACAAAGAGGAAGGGCAGCCGGATAGTGGGGGACCGAGTAACAGGACCAGAGCAAATCTGAAAAGGAAGGCAGACCAAGCTTTAGTGAACATCCAGGAGATAAAGAAGTTGCACTTAATATGAATAGGTTGGAGCAGGAGGCGGCGGATATTCTCAGGAACCTGGCCTAGGGGCTGGTTGTTTTGTGGCTTTTTGTCGGTTTTTTGCTGTGCTGCCCTGGTTTCCACTGTTTTTTCTTTGTGGGCAGCGTTTTGTTTTTGTTGATGCTCTGTTATTGTTCTATCTTATGCTATCTGACTGTTAAGGGTTTCGGGATCCCATCAAAACCTGTTTGTTCCATAATCAAAAACATTCTTAGATTGATTGATGAATTTTAATGCTAAATAATTTGATTGCTTACTTTCCTCATGTTCCATAAAGTCAAAACTAACTCTTTTGTTTTGGTGAATAATAATTTAGAATCAACTTTAGAGATACAATCAATTCTTTTACCCTTATTAATTACCATACCCTCTTCTTGTATTGCAGGCAGAGTTTTCCTTATTTTTCTTACATTTTCAATAAGACCATTTTTGGGATGTAGCTTCCAACAGGTCTCGTCAATATGACCACCCCTATTACAATTGTCACAATCTTTTGTAGGTTTCTTCTTTTTTCTGGTAGAATTTATCTTCTTGGCTTTTGCTTATTTTTCTCTTGAAGAGGATGTAGGGACTATCTGCCTCAAGGTAGTGAGCATAGGCACATGCTTCATCTATGTCCACTGGTTGGGATAGCACTACAGGTTTTCAAAGTCATCTATGTCCACTGGTTGGGATAGCACTGCAGGTTTTC
Organism: Sequoia sempervirens; assembly: GCA_007258455.2. NCBI lineage: Eukaryota > Viridiplantae > Streptophyta > Pinopsida > Cupressales > Cupressaceae > Sequoia > Sequoia sempervirens. The sequence continues at coordinate 106,926,992 of VDFB02047230.1, forward strand.
AAAGATGGTTGTGAAGGCCTCTGATGTACTTCATCGATACCTTCTCATCTTGCACACCTTTCTCCATTTAGACAACCCTTTTACAAAATTCTCTAGTGTATTCTTGCACACTTTGTCCATCTTTCTGTGTTAAAATTGCCATTCCATATATTCTCTCTCTCTCTCTCTCTCTCTCTCTCTCTCTATGACAAATAGGATCAAATTATTTCTTAATTTTTTAATTGACCACCTGAACTAATTGGAGCTTGTTTTCGTAAAGCCATAGAATACAAGAGACTTTCAAACCATGTTAAAACATGCTTTGTCATCCTTAATCTGGCAGAGGAAATCCTTTGTTCCAAAGTAAGAGAACACACACTAAAATATACCTCCAATCATGCCAAACAATGGTCAAGCTTCTTTATATCCATATTTCCTTCAAATGTGGAATCTCAATCTTAGCCTCAGCCTTGAAAGTAGGCATTCTTGGTAATCTTGTCTCACCACGTGAACACTCTTAATCTTCATTGGACTGTGATTTCCTCTTGCACATGGTGCCTTCTAAAGAGCACATCTTGCCTTCTAAAGAGCATATCTCCTTTATGGAGGCTCCATTGTTTGAGACATAATTGCAATATCAACTTCTAGCTTGAGGAACCTTGCTACTCCATTAAGGAATTTTCATACTGTTGCCATGCTTCTTAGTTTTCTTTGCCAACTATGGGACTCAATGTATCTTTGCAAAGGCAACAAATCTCTTCCACTTGACCTTATTGTGGGAAAGGACTCACTTTGATACCACTTGATTTATAAACTAAGATAGTTTTGTGATGCAGTCCTAAACTGGGTACCTTCAAAAAGTAGCCAGTTCAGGCAACCCAACAGCAAAAGCTTTTAATAACAACAGAAAGAAAATAGTTGAAAAATTATGGAGGACTTAGGCTAACGGCCTTGAAATTTTATTTAAACAATGTACAGGTCCTTTAACTTTTTATATTAACCAGCATATGTCCATGTTAATGGCAGAAAATAGGCCTGTACAGGCCAGCAAGCCTTCATTGATCTCTCCCCAAACGAGAGTTCACCTTTCACTCCTTTCTCTTATGATGACACTACAACACTTTACATCAATACTCTTAAACAGAACTAATACCAGACATTACAATATGTCATGGGCTGAACAGCCCCAATATCCTAGCTAACAACCTTCAACCCAATAAGACCTCAACTATGACTGATATTATCTCAAGCATTACAGGTCTATTCAGAACCAAACCGGCAGACAGTCAAAGGTCTCCATTTTAAGAATCTTTTTACCTTCTTCTCTCGGTATAAGTGTGTGTGTTTCTTCAATTGGTATTAGAGCGGGTTCCTTCGAAAAAGCCTAACCGCTTGAAGGAAAGATCTTAAGAACACACATGATGAGTCCAGAATGGTTTTCCTCAAGCTGAGCACCATTGTTTGATGGAAACAACTATGCTTTTTGGAGTATGAGGATGCACTTATTTGATGGCCCATGGATTTGATATATGGCAATCTCTTGTGGATGGCTATGTTTCACCATCTACTCCACCAACGGATCAAGCTGGAAAGAGGGCAAGTGAGAACAATGCTAAAGCTATGAATGCAATTCTAAGTGGTCTAACTGAATCTAAATTTGTCAAAGTTATGCATTGCACATTGGCAAAAAAAATGTGGGATAAACTTCAAAGGACTAATGAAGGAGACAACAAAGTGAAAAAGGCAAAGCTCTAAACCCACATGAGACAATTTGAAAGTATGAAGATGAAGGATGAAGAGAATGTTGCTGCCTACTTTCTCCATGTGGAAGAAATTGTAAATACCATTTGTTGTCTTGGAGAAAAGATTGAGGATGAGGTGGTTGTGCAAAAGGTTTTTAGATCTCTACCCATGAGATTTGATGCAAAATTTTTTGCCATTGAAGAAATGAAGGATCTAAGCACTTTGAAGATGGATGAGTTGACATACTTACCGCTTACGAAATGAGAACTAAGAAAGGAATATCATCAAAATGTGAAGCCGCCTTTAAAGCATTGAGAAAGATGAAGAACAAAGGACCCGTATCAAGTGAAAGTTCAAGTGATTAGGAAGAGGCTAACTATGTGAAGAAATTCAATAAAGGAACTATCAAGCAAAAAGATAAGTATACTCTTAAATGCTTTAATTGTGGTAATATAGGTCATTTTGCTGCCAAATGTCCATAGGTTGGAAGTGATAGCCGCGAAGAAGAAGTATATTATGACAAGGGAAAAGGCAAGAAAAGTCATTATAACAAGAAGTCCACTCAAAGGAAATTCGAAAGGAAGAAGAATTTCCGAGGACAAAAGAGCCTATATGTTCAAGGAAGCAATAGTTTGTTCGAGGAAAGTGATGAAAGTTTCTTTGAAAGTGATAAAGAAGAAATTCTCTTCATGGCCATGGAAACAAAAGAAGAAGCTCCAAGGGGCAAAGACAAAGAGAATGAAGAGAACGAAAGCAAGAAAGATACTATAGCAGATTTTGAGGAAGAACTTATTGTTGCCATAGGCGAAATCAAAAGACTCAAGAAGCGAAATTCAAAGTTGAAAGACCAAATTCGAGAAGACGATGAAAAGTCTGAAAAGATAATTTTGGATTTGAAGACTCAAGTTGAAGAAGCCAAACACATTGAAGATGTCTTAAAAGATTAGCAAAAGGCAAGCAGTAAGGGATATGCCGAAGATACCAAAGTCCTCAAATGTTATTTGCAAACAGTGTCAATACGACAAACAAACAAGGTCAAGCTTCAAATCTAAGGAATATTCTACGACAAAGCCTTTGGAACTTGTTCACAGTGATTTGTGTGGGTCAACAAGGACAAAAAGCTTGCAAGGCGAGTTATTTCATGTTGTTGATTGATGACTATTCCAGGATGACTTGGGTAGCTTTGCTTAAAGAAAAATCTGAAGCAATAGAGAAGTTTAAGGTATTCAAAGCCTTAGTAGAGAATGAAACAGGGTTGAAGATCAAGTGCCTTAGATCTGATAGAGGAGGAGAATTTACCTCAAATGAATTTGAAGAATATTGTGAAAGGCATGGATAAGGAGACAATATTCAATTGCAAGAACTCCACAACAAAATGGAGTAGTTGAGAGAAAGAATAGAACAATTCAAGGAATGGCAAGAGCTATACTAAATGAGTCCAAGATATTTGATGCTTTTTGGAAAGAAGCGGTTCATACAACTGTCTATATTTCAAATCGAGCACAAATTAGGGTGAATAACAACAAAACTCCATATGAACTTTGGAAGGGAAGGCCTGCATTAGTAAAGTACTTCAAGGTTTTCAGAAGCAAATGCTAAATAAGAAGCAATGAGGAAGATTTGGGAAAATTTGACTTCAGAAGTGATGAAGGTATCTTCCTTGGATATTCTACAAGGAGCAGAGTTTATAAATGCTATAACAAGAGATTGCACAAAGTTGTTGAAGGTGCAAATGTGAGGGTTCATGAAGAAAAGCATCAAAAGGAGATAGTAGAAGAAATTGATTATCAAAAGGAAGAAAGTTGTAAAGAAGAAGAAACGAAGGAAGAAATTGAAAACCGAGAAGTTGAGCAAAGAAATTCAAAGACTCCATCAAAGGCACCACCCAAGACACCATCTAGATTTGTTCAAAAGAACCATCTTGAAGATTTAATTATTGGAGACAAAGACACATAAATTCAGACAAGAAGAAGACTTGCCAATACACCAGAACATGCAAATCTGTGTTTGCTTTCCAAAGTTGAACCAAAAAACTTCTTAGAAGCAAGTGAACACAAATATTGGATCAAGGCTATGGAGGAAGAATTGGATCAAATAGAGAAGAATGAAACTAGGGAGCTTGTCCCAAGACCTAAGGACAAGAACATCATTGGAACCAAGTGGGTCTTTCGAAACAAGCTAAATGAAGATGGGGAAGTCGCAAGAAACAAAGCAAGACTTGTGTGTAAAGGCTATGCACAAGTCGAAGGAATAGGTTTCGAAGAAATATTTTCCCCTGTTGCACGACTAGAGGCTATTAGAATGTTCTTAGCTCTTGCAAGTTTCAAGAATTTCAAAGTTTATCAAATGGACGTCAAATCAGCCTTTCTAAATGGATATCTGGAAGAAGAAGTGTACATTGAACGACCTGAAGGATTCATTCTATCAGATAATGAGGATTATGTTTGTAGATTGAAGAAGGCTCTGTACAGACTAAAGCAAGCCCCAAGGGCTTGGTATTCAAGGTTAGACAAGTATCCTCAAGAGCAAGGCTTCAAAAGAGGAATGGCGGATAGCAACTTGTACATCAAGAATGAAGGAGATAAATTGTAGATTGTTGTGGTTTATGTTGATGACATCATTTTTGGGGGTGACAGTGATAAGATGTGCCAAGACTTCGCCTCTACCATGCAAAAGGAATTCGAGATGTCAATGCTTGGAGAGCTATCTTTCTTCCTTGGTTTGCAAGTTTCCCAGTAAGATAAAGGGATCTTTATATCACAAACCAAATATGTTAAGGAAATGTTGAAGAAGTTCAAAATAGAAGATTGCAATCCAATAAGTACACCTATGATTATTGGTTGCAAGTTGAGCAAAGATGATTATTCTCCTGCAGCAAATCCAACTATGTATAGATCTATGATTGGAAGCTTGCTATATCTAATAGCTACAAGGGCTGACATTATGCAAGCAGTTGGTTTGGTAGCATGGTTTTAGGCTGCCCTGAAAGAAAGCCATCTTAATGCAGTCAAGAGAATATTGAAATATTTGAAGGGGACTATGGATTTTGGATTGTGGTATCCAAGGGGTGAAGATTTCACCCCTACGACACATATAGGATGCGGATTGGGTAGGTGGTGTTGATTATAGGAAGAGCACTAGTGGAGGAGCATTCTTTCTTGGCAACTGTCTTGTATCTTGGCTAAGCAAGAAACAAGCTTCGGTTTCACTATATGTATCCTAGCTATCTTTCCTAGCAAGATAATTCCTAGCTATCAAAACCTATATGCGTACAGGTGGTATGGCAAATTTTTTGCCTTGGGTACGGGAATAGGTTCGGTTATATATATATATATAAATTTAAAATTATAGAATATAAAAATAGTGATATTCATAATTGCCAATAAACAAAATATTTAAATACCTCATAATTTGCAAAAATAAAAATACTCATTAATTCATAATTCAATGATTTGTCAATGTAATGTCTAGCGCATGAAGGGCTAAACCTCAACAAATATCCTAACTCGTTGTGCTAGCAGTTGTGTACCTGATAACCAAATGGTGGGGCTCCACGACCATGTGTCCATTGTGCTCGTGGTTTCTATGCCTTCACCTCTGAGGCTGGTGGGATGCAAACCTCACCCTTAACACCTTGGGTAGCTGCCCTCACTACTGTTAAATTTATGTGAATAGATTAAATGCACAGAGAAATAATTCGAAATCAGACAAAGTAACACAGCATATACCCTGGGAAAACCCTCCTCTTGAGGGAGAAAAAACCCAGCAACAAAGATCTCTCTTATATATGATGCAACAGTGGCAATTTTTTTACAAATTACAATGTGGTCTAACACAAGACCAATATGCAGTACCTGGTAATAAATAAAGACAGATAATAACCTCTAGATCACACCTGGCAATGGCAGAATACAGAGCTGACAAAGTTCACTTTGCACTGGAAGGTCAACACTGTGCAATGTTCGCCTTTGTATTCTTGTATACGCACTTGCTTGTTATCGCTGATGTATTTTGAGCTTAACTCTCTGACAGGCTCGCACTTGATGAATGTCACGGATCTGGTAAGTTCAATGATAATCCTCGAACAAGTTCGCACTTAACAATATTGCCGATCTGGTGAATTCAATGATGAACCTCAGACAAGTTCGCACTTAACAATAGCTGTGTTTATACTTAGATAACAAACAAATTCGCATGTTATCATCAGCTGTGATTGCGCTTTAATGATCGCTAAGATCAAACTTCAGTATATCTCGAACTAGTAAATTTGCTGATCAACCTTGAATAAATTCGCACTAGTATAGCAGTAGAGAATGCACTCAAGAATATAATTGACTGATTTTGGTTCTTCGATGATTCGAACAAAGGACGAACAAACTGTATATGTATATACAAGTAAGTTGAAACTAATCTTTTATGTCGGCCTAATAAGAGATTGCATCTCTTGATGAATGAAGTCGGCTTGAGTGAATGTATGCGCCTCTTCACAAGAGGTCGGCCTCAAGATAATGAACACGCAATAAATGTCTTCAAGATGAATTCATATCTTCTCATGTCGGCTATGAAGATAATCAATAATAATAATAATAAATATAACTTGAATAGCCAATGGCTATCATTCAGTTATATTTCCACGAAGGAGCTGAGCTGGAAGGAGCTACCGAAGCTGCTATATCATTAACACTCCCTCTCAGTTAGGGAGAGAACTTCCAGCTCCACAATATATGTCATCACAATATGAGATCCATCAGCCATCATTACCTGCAATCAGATATAAAGAGAGAAGTATCACCTCAATGTGATAACGAACATCATGGCTACATCCATGTGTGAAATGGTATATCACCTCATTGTGGTATTGATCACCATGGCTATACCCACGTATAGAAAGGAGCTTATCACCTCATCGTGAAAGCATATCACCTTAATGTGATATCAACCATCATGGCTACACCCATGTGTGGTATGCACAAGTGTTCAACACTTGTGTGATGTTGTCACCTCATCGTGACTTTCATCATGGCTCTCCCAGAGGGTGAAGCACAAGAAGATCATCACAGACTCTCTCACGTGTTGTTGTCATGGAGTCACACACATGACATCCACCATGACTTAGCTCAGAGGGTGGAAACGAGGGCTTTCACCTCAAATTCTTCTGTCACAGAAGAAAGTGCAATAGTAAGTACAAGTGTTCATCACTTGCGTGATGTTGTCACCTCATCGTGACTTTCACCATGGCTCTCCTAGAGGGTGAAACACAAGTACAACATATGTCATGGAGTCGCACACATGACATCCACCATGACTCAGCTTAGAGGGTGGAAACAAGGGCTTTCACCTCAAATTCTTCCGTCACAGAAGAAAATGCATTAACAAGGGATTTCACCTCGAACTTCTCTCACAGAGAAGAACTCATTAAGCAAGGCTCATTGATGCTGAGACTCATACTCAGTCAAGGCTGGATTCTCCACCATACCAAGCTTGTCTCGAAAGCGTACAAACTTTTATCCTGGCGAGAATCTGGGTGAGAATATCTGCCATCGGCTCATCAGTGTTGATGTACCTCAACTGTACAGCCTTCTGCAGTACTTGATCTCAACATGCTTGGAGCTGTCATGAAACATAGGATTTGCACTGCTTCTCGAGCTGCCACACAGGCTGCAATGTACTCGGCCTTCTCTATACTCAGTGCCACAGAAGACTGCTTCCTGCTGCACCAGGAAATCATAGCGGAACTCAACTGAAGCAATCGTTAGAGGTTCCCTTCTGGTCTGCAGCACCATCATCTTCTATAGCTTCAGTAGGCTCCCTCTGAATCTTTATATACTTGGCCTTGCAATGCTGCAACCTTCACTTCTTCTCAGTAAGATACAGGACTCCCTCTTGATCCCTGCTTTAGAACTCGCCAAGAAGTCTTCTGGAAGTGAACTCCCTCTAGCCACCAACTCGGTCTCATGGCTGCAAATTGTGACTTTATGCTTGATCATTTCTTTGGTTGGCATGACTTCCTCGTAAGATGCCTTAATCCTTTTATTACTTAAGCAATCTCTCATCACTTTCCAGCTTCTAGCTGTTCACAAAGCATTTAGGGAGAGATTACCAACAGTTTATGATTATCAAGACTAGAATCATACAGTTTTTGCTATCTCAAGTTATAGTATGAACACATAAGAATTTATGCCTAATGTTAGAACATGAGTAAGTAAATCATTTTGAAGGAGAAATATATCAAAAAATCAAACTAAAGGGATAAAGAACTTATCTCTATAAGATTTGATATAGCTCTTTCGTTCATCTTTTACTCCTCTCGAGAGTGCCTAACTCTGCACAATAAAAGAATAATCTGCACAACTACAGATTTCTTGAATGCATTAAGCGGTTAGCATGTAGAACCAACTCTCTCAAGAGTTCAAGATTCTATCACAACACATGCATTGGAGAAAGATGTCGATGTGATCAACCTATCACAACGAAAAATACAAATCTCTTCTCTTTTCTTAATTTTATCTCAAAGTCATACATCAAGGATCTACATGATTAGTCTGAATCAACTCACAATAGATAATTTGAAATCTTCAAAGAATCTTTGTCCTAGAAATCACAATTTAAGAGAAATAACAATCTCCTTATACTAATCACACGAGATCCAAGATAAAAGATACAACTCAACAAATAAAGAATACTTATCTATTCTGTAAGATACGCTGATTTTAAGCACAGATCAACATACAACTTTTACGGTTTGAACATAGGCCCATAACTCAAAATAGAAATTCTCTAGAGTCCTTCTGAGGAGAGGACTTATTCGTATCCGCAAATGAGGCATGCTGATTAGGCCTAGTTGGACAATCCTTGGCAAAGTGCCCAAACTCATCACATCTAAAGCATTGTATCTTGGACATATCCCTCTTCTTCTTGGATGGAGGTGCATCATTGTTTCCCTTGTCCCGATTCCTTTTGAAGAAACCTTTCTTTCCATCTTTTCCTTTCTTCTTTGAGACATGAGAGGCGAGAACATGAATGTCTTCATTCTTTGAACTTTGACCAACGCCTCTTGCCACCAGCCTTGATTCTTCTTGAATGCAATCAGATCTTAGGCGATCAAACTTAGGCAGTTTTGATCTTGCACTGATTCCTTGAATGAAGGATTCCCAAGACAAAGGCAGCCCATTGAGGGCGAGCATGGTTAAATTCTTATCATCAACTATAGTCCCAATTGTAGAGAGCTGGTCTCTTAAATTTGAAATCCTCATGAAGTATGCAGTAACAGACTCTTCCTTTGACATCTTCACATGATGCAATTGATGTTTTAGTGCAAGGGCTCGGCTGGTATTGTTGACTTCGTACATCTCTTCCAAGGTCTTGAGCATATCTCTTGCTGTCTTCAACTTAGAAATGATAGGTACAATATGATCCTTGACTGAGTCAACCAGAATCTTCATTGCTTTGATGTCTTTCTTCAGCCACTCCTTCTTTTCTTCTGCCTCCTCAGGTCCAGAAATGTTAGGCTCCAAGAAGTCACCCAATTCATTTTCACGCAAGGTGAGCATGATCCTAAATCTCCATGAAGTGAAATTAGTTGCACCTTCGAGTCTGTCTTCAACCTTCAAACCATTCACCATCTTGGCTGAGTAGGAAGGTATGCAGATTGGCAATAATTTGTTCACGATCCTCAAACCCGCTCTGATACCATGTTAAATTTATGTGAATAGATTAAATGCACAGAGAAATAATTCGAAATCAGACAAAGTAACACAGCATATACCCTGGGAAAACCCTCCTCTTGAGGGAGAAAAAAACCCAGCAACAAAGATCTCTCTTATATATGATGCAATAGTGGCAATTTTTTTACAAATTACAATGTGGTCTAACACAAGACCGATATGCAGTACCTGGTAATAAATAAAGACAGATAATAACCTCTAGATCACACCTGGCAATGGCAGAATATAGAGCTGACAAAGTTCACTTTGCATTGGAAGGTCAACACTGTGCAATGTTCGCCTTTGTATTCTTGTATACGCACTTGCTTGTCATCGCTGATGTATTTTGAGCTTAACTCTCTGACAGGCTCGCACTTGATGAATGTCACGGATCTGGTAAGTTCAATGATAATCCTCGAACAAGTTCGCACTTAACAATATTGCCGATCTGGTGAATTCAATGATGAACCTCAGACAAGTTCGCACTTAACAATAGCTGTGTTTATACTTAGATCACAAACAAATTCGCATGTTATCATCAGCTGTGATTGCGCTTTAATGATCGCTAAGATCAAACTTCAGTATATTTCGAACTAGTAAATTTGCTGATCAACCTTGAATAAATTCACACTAGTCTAGCAGCAGAGAACGCACTCAAGAATATAATTGACTGATTTTGGTTCTTCGATGATTCGAACAAAGGACGGACAAACTGTATATGTATATACAAGTAAGTTGAAACTAATCTTTTATGTCGGCCTAATAAGAGATTGCATCTCTTGATGAATGAAGTCGGCCTGAGTGAATGTATGCGCCTCTTCACAAGAGGTCGGCCTCAAGATAATGAACACGCAATAAATGTCTTCAAGATGAATTCATATCTTCTCATGTCGGCTATGAAGATAAACAATAATAATAATAATAAATATAACTTGAATAGCCAATGGCTATCATTTAGTTATATTTCCACGAAGGAGCTGAGCTGGAAGGAGCTACCGAAGCTGCTATATCATTAACAACTACTAGGCCGGTCTTTTGGTGTAGTGGTTAGGCTTTTCGTACTTGGCAAGCAATCTAACCTATTCCATTGGAATGTAGATATTACAGTTCATAGTAAAAAATAAAAACAAAATGACGAAAAAAATTGGAACATCAATTTGAAAGAGATGGTAAAAGTAGGAGTTCATTTTGGTCATGAGACTAGGAAATGGAATCCTAAAATGGCACCTTACATTTTTAAAGAACGTAAAGATAGTCATATTATAAATTTGACTTACATCGCTTGTTTTTTATCAAAAGCCTGCGATTTTGTGTTTGATGGAGCAAAGAGAGGAAAACAATTTATGATGGTACAAAACATCAAACAGTTGATGTTGCTAAATTAGTTGCTTTAATAGCTCAATGTCATTATGTAAATAAAAAATGGTTTGCGGGTATGTTAACTAATTGGTTTACTACAGAAGAAAGGCCCAACCACTACACCAAAAGATCGGCCGAGTAGTGAGGGCAACTACCCAAGGTGTTAAGGGTGAGGTTTGCGTCCCACTAGTCTCAAAGGTGAAGGCATAGAAGCCACGAGCACAATGGACACGTGGCCGTGGAGCCCTACCATTTGGTTATCAGGTACACGCATGCCAGCATGATGGGTTAGGACATCGGTCGGGGTTTAGCCCTTCATGCATGGGACATTACAGCCCACCATGCTTTGTAGGGCTTGACCTTAAGACTTTGGCTTTCATACCACAAAGGCCCAACCACTACACCAAAAGATCGACCTAGTAGTGAGGGCGATTACCCAAGGTGTTAAGGGTGAGGTTTGCGTCCCACTAGCCTCAGAGGTGAAGGCATAGAAGCCACAAGCACAATGGACACGTGGCTGTGGAGCCCTACCATTTGGTTATTAGGTACACGCATGCCAGCATGATGGGTTAGGACATCGGTCGGGGTTTAGCCCTTCATGCATGGGACATTACAACCCACCATGCTCTGTAGGGCCCGACCTTAAGACTTTGGATTTGATACCACAAAGGCCTAACCACTACACCAAAAGATCGACCTAGTAGTGAGGGCGGCTACCCAGGATGTTAAGGGTGAGGTTTGCATCCCACCAGCCTCAGAGGTGAAGGCATAGAAGTCACAAACATAGTGGACACGTGGCTGTAGAGCCCCACCATCTGGTTATCAGGTACACGAGTCATGAGAATACACAACATCAAAATTGAGGATGCTAAGGTTTTTGTAGGCGTAGATTGTTGCGTCAAGCCATGATTAAAGGATGTGGTAGAGATAAATAAGATCGATGCCTGAATGGAGATGATGATTTGCTCTCAAGTCAAGCATGGAGAGCCATCATTAACAAGATTAGGATTGTCCCTCGCCTTAGAGAATTTAGCCTTGATTGTAATTAAATTCATACATTGTGTCTAGATTTTTACTAGTTGTAATGGTTAATTGCATTATTTAATTAATAATCATTCATCCTTGGTTGAAACCCATATGGCGTCATGTTATTAGAGTTATCCATATAAAGGACCTCTTGTTTGGCATTGATGGACTACTTGACTGGTTGGAAACATTGATGATAAAGTTTTAAACATAGTTTTAATGCAGTAATCTTTGTCATTATTATGGACTATAGAAGTGTTATATCTCACAAAATAAAATAAGTAATTGGTTTTTACATGTGGGCAAAAAAATTGATATTTCACCTATTGCATTAAGATGTTCTGTTGCTAGAGGGTTGTGTGCCTGTGGGACTGAACATTTCTTTTCCTTCAATAAAGTCTTTGTAAACGAATGGGGAATAAGATATTAAGATCAATGAACCATAAGCTTATATTGGGGTGAACAAGGGTTGTCTCTTTGTGGGGCAGTTTTACTTTCCTGTCTGTCATATGTTGCAATTTGAGAGTTGAAGCAAGAATTCACTAATTATTTACCACCCTTATTATAAGGAACTGTATGCTTTTCTCTTTTACAAAAATATGAAGGGATTTTTCTTTTTTTCTTCAATTATAGTGTTCCATTTCCAAAGGGTTTTGTACCTGTGGGATTGAACAATCCTCCTTTTACTCTTAATGTGACTTGGCATGTTATTACGGCTCAAAATGCTTTGTAAACCAGTGGGGAATAAGAAGAACAATAAATTAAAGGTTCATATTGGGGTTAACGAATGTTGTAATTTTGCTGGGAAGCTTTCTTTCTCCGTACTGTATGTACTGCCATTTGAGTTGAACCAGACTTCAACTGTGAAAGAAAATTGCTAGTTACTTCTTCCTTTTCTTTGAAGAAAAAATCTTCTTTTTCTCCTTTGCAAACATCTGGATGCATTTTGTTGTTTTCTTTAATGATATTAAGGGGCTCATCTTGTTGGAACATTTCCTTTCCAGCTGTCTTTCTCTGAGAAGGGCAATTGCTGAGAGTGAAATAACACTTCATCTGTAGGTACAATTTTCTGGCAATTAGTTTTTCTTTATAGTTTATCATCTCTTTTCCAGGTACTCTGGCTGTATGTTTAAAAGATCTTCACCACTTTGATGAGTAAGACATTTGTTTTTCAGATTTTCTTATCCATTCTATACTGCCTAAATAATCGATGAGACTAGAGAATCCTGAAGTGGTCTTGCTGGAGTCTCTTCTGCTGCCTTAAATTTTTACTCCCTTTTTATTTCTTCATATCATATTATACTAAGTCCAGATTTTTACATGGCGAAATTACCCATTTTCTGTAGTTTTTGTTCGACCATTTTCATTTATTCATTGATCTATAGCTTTAATTGTAAAGCAAAATATATGAGCTTTTTGACTACAGCCTGTCATTTGGAGAAGTTAAGGGAAGTGTGACCTTATTACTGCCCGTGCCACAGAAGCTATAATCTGTCAGGACATGGTATACAACTAAGCATAACATGCTTATTGATCAAACAATATTGACCATGTTTTTTTCATTTATCTGATAACTTTTGGATCTTGTCTAGTCAAACAAGAAGAAAACTTTTCCAGGCATATGTGTATAAGGCCTTTTATGGTTTTGGAGTTCCTGAAAAATCTATATCCATGTAAAACCAAGGAAAACAGAATGATGGAAATCTTAAAAATTTGCATAAACAAAAGTAGCACTAATGATGTTTATACACCTTTACCATTTCACATTAATTTCTTCCTAAATGCACATCTTTTACAGATCTCTTTTGACATAATTTCTAATTGATGATTATTGATGATTAAACTGCATATATCCATGAACGGATGATCCTATTTACAAAGCTTTTCTGCTCATATATTGCTGGTTATTCTTATTTTTATCTGCATCCTTAACATTGGATCTTTTTGTTGCCTATCTTATGCAGATACACCTGGAGTCTGGTATGTATGGCAAGACTCATATGTTGATAAAGTTAATAAGGATTATGGAGGTTGGTGGAATGTGTGTTTTTAGTTATTTCCTCTGCTTTAGAAATAAAACAAAGGATTTATGAGAGCGTTTATGTTTATGATGGCTGGATTTAATTAGCTGTTATGTTCTCATTTAGGGGAATGGTTTATCGATGGAAAAGTTGTACCAAGGCCTCCTGAAAGGGAGAAATTGATCAATGGCGATCCCGGTCCTTCATATCGAAGCAAAAAGGATAGGGCATCTTCAGTGGTGGATCTTGTGCTTGATGAAGAGAGAGTTATGGTAAGAGATGCCAATGCTATTTAGATAGTTTTGGAGAGCATATGAGGTGGGTCACAACTATTAGCTTTTATTTACAATTATTATTGTTGATGCAGGAGGATTAAAGCTGTCAATATCTTTGAAGCTTGGAATTAGTGCACTGTTGGTTGGATTTGAACACATGATGGTGATGCCATTCTCTTCTTGATGTACTTGAGCTTTAGGCAGGCTGTTTTCTAGGTCTTTGAAAAACCTATTGTAAGTTTGCTCTTTACATTGACGTGCAGTAAATGTGGCACACTCTTGAAGATGCAACTTTTTGAAGATATTGTTACTGGTGGACTATAAAAATATATGAACATTCTGTCTCTTGAAGATGCAACTTTTTGAAGATACTCTTTCTGGTGGATTATGTAAATATATGAAGAGTCTGTCTTGTTGGCTTTTTAGTGTGAAAATTAGTAATTCGTTGGTAAGCTTCTTTTAACTTTAGTAAGAAATTTATATGGCATTTTTTGTTTGCAAGTTTATAGATGGTTGTTCCCTTCCTCAATGCTGTCCCCTGACAGTGTAATATAATAAATGTATTTCTAGGATCTGCTATCAGAAAACCTGCAACTCTACACCATTTTTCAGATGCTCTTTTGTATGCTAGCTTTGTGATGAGTGATAAAATGGAGTTTTTGATATTATGTTTGGTATGCCTATAGTAATCCAGTCTAATACAGTTTAATACCTAGTCATAGTTACCTAGACTGCTGCATGGCAATTCGTGTTGGTTTTTAAGATGTGATTGTTGTATGATATTGACTCATGTTTTATTGTTGCCAAACATGCAGTCTTAAAGAAATTATGATCGACATTGAAATCCATTTTGTTGATCTCTAATGGAATATGATATAATAAACAGAACAAATATGTACTGGGAAACAATCCTACAGAAATAAATGTAGGTTTCAATAAAGCTCATTAAATGGAGGCAACTCATGGAATTGATTTGAGGGGCAGGATCTTGTTCAGTTTTGAAATTCACCCAAAAGTTTCAAGGCAGACTCTTTGCTTTTGAATCTTGAAAGCATTTTCAGTCATTTTGAATCTTTGCATGCTCATCAAGAAAAACAATCAACTCAGTCTTACCTATTTGTTTCTTTTTTTTTAAACTTTTGATAGTGTAGTATTTTACTGTACAATAAAATCCGTCAATTGTTAAGAGGGCCTTGATTCTGTCTTGGTTTTTGTGATTTTTGCTTGAATTTTGTTGATTTCCATATGTGTTGAATATTTTTTAGATCGATTAATTCAGGGGTCTATTAGCGCCCTCATCCTAAAGGCATTAAGAATGACATTACAGACTGAAATCAGTACAAAACTTCACTCACTCTCGCAAAACCAAGCCACACATAGCAACCGATCAGGCCAATCTAGCTTGCAAAAACTAACTCAACAACTAATAGGCAGAGAAGTAAGGACTAATGAAGACTTCACAAAATGCACAAATTTCAACAAACCACAAAGACAGATGAAACCTTATCTGGAAACACAGCCAACCCACATTGGAGTCTCCAATTGTCGATCTCCTACCCATGTGGGAAGGGAGGGCCTTCATGTTTGCTTGGATTTGTTTGCAATCTTGTAACTTAGTTCTATGTGCTCTATATGCGTTTTTGGTTAATTGGAAGAGAAAACAATTTCCATGAAGGAGAGGCTTACTAAGCTTGCCGTAACTTCTTAAGGGGAGGAAGATCTTGGAGCATCAAATAACCCTCATTCAAAAACAGTGGACTAGCATGAAATGACAAACCCAAATCTGCTTCTTGCTGCTTTGCATGCTCTCGCTGATCGGCAGAGCCTTGCAATCCTACATACACACCAATGGATTTGGAAGAAACATAAGCTCAATCGATCATTCTTCCTTAGCTGCTATAAAACAACCATGGTTCGTCCACACAAAATCCCCATTTGGCTTATATCACCTCTCACGATTTTTTTTTTTTTGCAAAATGTCACTATTGGATTTAGACGTCTTTGAAAAATTGCAGTTGACGACTCTATGCCCAATCTTTTATTGCAGTGAAAGCATTTGAAAAGCAAACCCTTAGTGTGGGTGTTGAAGATGAGATCCATGCAAGGGTTGACTTCTAATGGTATGAATAAAACAGGTTTGGATATGTCAATGAAAACACACCCTTGTCATGCCCCTAAAATTTGAAATGCAAATAAATTAATAAATAAAATAAATGACAATATAAATGTTAAAAATATAAAAATAAATATTAACAATTTAATATAATAATAATAATAATAATAATAATAAATATATATACATATATAAAAGAAACTATATATATATTAAATCAATATGAAAATAAATATATTAAGAAACAGTAAATAATAACTATAGGGAATGAATTGTAGCGATTAAAAGATTACAAGGGCAGCGATGATAATAGTAAAAATGGATATAAATGTAAGGGTGAAAAGTCTACATATATCACTTCTACCTTGCTTTTTGGAATCACCTTAATCTATTTAAGTATAATGAATAGTGTACAATCAACATAATTCTATCTATTTAAGTATAATGAATAGTGTACAATCAACATAATTCTATGTAAAAAATGGTAAATGATCTAAACCTTGACTAAGTTTGACTTTACACATTTCAAGAGTTCAAACCTGATCTATAGTCTATCCATCCATTAACTTGGATTGAATGTATAGATGTGGAAATTAGTTTGGTTTAATTTTATGGGTGTGTATTTAATCTTTTAAATTTCAAAATAAAATTTAATCATGGGCCCAAGTCAAACCCTTTTCAACTAGCCATTATTTGCCAAATTATGAGTGATATTTAAATTTGTGTGTTAGCATGTTGTATTGAAGAACAAAGCATAATTTATTTAAATCATCAACTTTTTGGTAATGAAAATTAGAGAATTATCTAATGACATTGATATTAGCTTGTATCAAGATGATGTTTACATATATCCTAAGTATATTATCTTATTGTTTGACATATCTTCAATTTGTTGAAATTGTTGATTCAAATCTAGGGGCTTGACATAACAAAAAATCCTCACATAGAAAATCTCCAAAAGGTGTTCATAAAAATTTCCAATATTTGGATATAATTTTTATGTAGTAAGGTGAATCTTTCTTTGTAAGTAAAGGTGGGTCTACAATCAATAAGCTTGAATCCATATTCTCGGGTCAATTTTGTAGAGTAGGTTTGAATACACACCTATATAGATCATTTTTATAGATGTATAAATGAACCAAAGTGAGAACCAATTAGCTCAATAGTTTGATACTAGTCGTTTGGCATATTTCTAAGAATTAATTTACATTTAGACAAATCAATGAGAAACATTTTTAACATTCATTTTGTAACAAACTTAGAGCTAAGTATATTTATTTATTATTTTCACACATTTATTGTTACAATATAAACTCAATGATCTAGATTTCTTTATTGATTTTTCTTTAATTATGTCAATCACCATAACTGCAATGGAGAAAAGGGGAGTGGTAATGTTGGCAAGGTGTCTCAATCTTGCATTCCTATTGTTATGTATTTATTATTTGTTATATTTATTTATTATTTTTGTACTCATATGAGAAGTGGGTCATCCCACTTTGAGGTGGAAGTATTCTCCACACTTTGAAGATCTTGGAATGCGTGTAAGGATTTGTAAGAGCATCTTATGACATTGTAAGATGTGGGAGTTACTTATGACTGATTCTATGACAAGTAAGAGCATGATTATGGGGATTACATTGGAATATTTACTACATTATGATAGTCTTATGATTCATGTCATAAAACATATTTGAGTGGAGGAATATGACAAATTGGGGCATGTAAATTAGAATGTTGATCATGACAAATTATGACATCTATAAGGAATATTCTAAATATAGCTTGGAATTCAAACTTGGAATGGGTTGTTGGGATTTTATCCATGGGTTTTGGGTGCCATACCTCTTGCATGTTGTTTGATGATTCTCTAAAATATTAGATAGTTTTCTATTTGTGTCTCTTCTAACTATTTTGGGTGCTTGGATGAATTTTTCATAATGTGTTGTAGAGTTGCTATTTTGTTGTGAAAATTATTCCAATATTTAATGTTGGTGGTACTCTTGTAAGGGCATGTGCCTAAAGTTGTATATAATTATATTTTTATTGTAATATAATTGGTTTTATGTCCAATGGGTTGAGATTAATTGGTTAAAGCATTTAATTCTCTATGTAGATTCCCAAGTTCGAATCCCAAAGGGACATCTAAGATGGAATTCTAAGTTGTGACTCTTGGTCTTCCATTGGTTGTTTCTAGTGTGGTTTCTCGAAAGGAGCTGATATTAGTTTCATGGTTGTGCTCACAATGAGTTGTGTTGATCTCATGTTGATGCTCTAGTGAGAAAAAAAATAATTGTAAATGATTATCAATATAAAAAATACAATTGGTTTTATGCTTTGGACTGTGATATTTCTCTCTTGAAAGGGTTTTCCCCACGTATACCTCTATGCAATGATTTTGTGACTTGTATGTCTATTGCATGTCAATACATGTTATGACATGGGTGATATTATCATTTAAAATTGTTAGATATGATCATATATACATTTAATCTCCTATTGTATTAGAATAGGAAGAATTTCCACACCTTATATTCCTTTGTTTAGTATTAAATCCTGATCAAATTGGGTTTTAGGTGGTAGGAAAGAGGTTTTTTTATTGATCTTATTTTGAGTGGGCACATGCAAAGGATATCTTGTTTTAGGAAATGGAAAAAAATTATAGACTGGAGATGGAGTAATTTAATGGAAATAAAGTCAAGTTGTTGAAGGTCAAGATGAAGGACTTTCTCATAGAGCAAGATATGTGGCTTACAAAATTTGGATTTGAATTTGCATCAATGAAAAATAGAGTATAGGATGTGCTATACAAAAATGTGAGAATCTTTATCAAGCTTTGCTTAGTAGATTTAGTGTTGATATATTTTTGGATGGTCTGCCTCCAAAGCCCTTTGGGAGAAGTTTCAAGACTTATGCTAAGCTTAATCCCTAGTTAAAAATATTTTTATATAGAAGTTATACACTCCAAGGGGTGATGTGATTTAATGGTAGACAACTTGAATGCATTTGACACTATCATGGGTTGGTTATAATATATTGATGTGAAAATAGAATATTGATGCCTAACCTTATATTTTCCTTGTTAGACTCAAGGAATAACTTGGTGATGGCTATTGGGAGTGATATTTCAAATATTATGCTTGAGGAGGTAGTGGTTGATTTACTCTCATAAGAGACGAAGAAAACATATTTTAAATAGGAAAAAAATGTAAATCTACCAAGGAATATTTTAGTATTTGTGGCTAGCTATAGGAGAAAGGCAAGAAGAGGGAGAAAAGAAGATCTAATTCTAATGGGAGATCTAAGTCTCTTGGTAAATAAATCCAGAGCTAAATATTGGAATCGTGTCAAGCTAAGTCATTTCAAAATTGACTAGAAGGAGAATAAAAAGAAGAAAAAATGTGGGTAGGATGATAATTCTAATAAATCTTCTTAGGAATTGATATATGAGATGCTTTTATCATGGTCCTACCAACACATGCATATGAGGATTTATGGATAATTAACTCTAAAGTTTCTTTCCACATGACTCACCATTAGGATTGGTTTTTAAATTAGGAGAAGTATGATGGTGGGAAGGTATATCTTGGTGTAAATTCTTACCTTACTATTATTTTCCATTGGGGATTCAAGGTTTGATTCTTTGATGGGATGATCAAGGTATTTAAAGAGTTATGCACATCCTTGGTTTGGTGTGGAATCTATATCTAGCAATAAAATGAGTGATTAAGACTACAAGTTATCTTCAATAATGGATGGTGTAATATGATTTGAGGAGCTATAATCCTATGAAGGGGGTTTGAGTTGGTACTCTCTTTTAGATTGATGCATCCCACACATTTAGTATAATATTTCTTTTTTACATGCAACATGACTTGTAGAACAACTACACTTTGGTTGGAAGTCTACAATGGGAACTTTAAAGCAATATGGTTTGGTTATGAGTTTGCAACAAAGACTATAAATTAGTTATGAGTTGGTTAAAATTATTCACCCTTGAATTTAGTACCTACAAATAAGTTACATGTTGAACCTATAAAGAGGTACAAGTATTTAGCTTCTAGTTTAGATAGTCACACATCTTGGGTACCTTTACATGCTCTTACCTCAAAGAGATTTTATCTATTGAAAAGATAATACTCTAACACAAATTTATGGTGCATATAGGTGAGAAAGGTCTACGAGCCTTGAAAAATAAAAATATTCTAGAGGGTTTAATATATTATTTTCTTAAATTTATGTTTGATGAAAATTACATTTATAGAGAGCAGAACCATGTTTAGTTTTATTCCATTCCTCATAAAGTTTCTAGGTCATTAGATTTGATTCACTCAAATATGTTCAAGGTCCTATAAATGTTCCTTGTTATCTAAATTATTGTATTATGAGTCATTTATTGATGATTATTATATGTCATGGGTGTATTTCCTTAGGAACTCAACTAAGGTCTTTAGTAAATTTAGGGATTTTAAGTCTCTTGAAAAAACAAGTTAAGAGAAAGATCAATATGTTGAGGATTGATTACGATGGTGAGTTTGTTCTATAAAGTTTATCATATTATGTAAGGATACTAATATAGAAAGGAATAAGATAACTCCATACACCCCTCAACAAAATGAAATGGTAAAATGAATGAACATGCTATTGATGGAGAGGGCTGGGAGTATGCTTAGTGGGGTTGGCTTGGAACATAGGTTTTGGTGTAGAGGTAATTGCTACTATATGTTACCTAATTAATTGGTCTCCTACATCAATTCTTGTTAAGAAAACCTTATGGAGGTTTGGATGGGAAAAAATACCCTACTTTAGCATCTTTGCATATTTAGTTGTGAGACATATGCACATGTTCCTAAAGGTAAAAGTTTATAACTATGTCACACTTTTGACCAACAAAGTGGTTTTGGGCAAAATAGTTTCACCCTAAATAGTTTCAAGTCAAACAATTTTGCCTGAATTATGATGCATGTATGTGGCACAAATAGTTTTCAGATATTTTTTCACTTGAAACTATTAAATAAATATAATATAATTTTAAAACCCAAGTCACGTTGAATTTACATGGAATGTTTCAATTGAAATATATTTTAGCAAAAGCATTTTGGTCAAAACATTTTCTCCCAAAACTATCTATAAGGTAGCTAAACCCCTTTTTTGGGGTAAATTCAGTAAAAATTCAACTTCAACTCCAAATTTCTCTAACCAAGGGTATTTTCATGAACATTGGAAAATATCATTTGTAGAGTTTGAAGTCTAGAATCCAACTTTTTTTGATATTTTGATTAGTTTCATTATGTTTCTATTTATTTATTTATTGAAAGTAGGTTATTATAATCGAGAATGAGGTTGATTATTATTATTATTTTTAAATATTTAATATATTTAGAAAAATATATGGTGCACCAGAGGAGAGAATTTTCTCCTAAAACATAAAAAATAGGGTTTCTGATTTGGATAAAGTGGGGTGAGCCAAAATAGACCTATCTTCCTTTATTTCATTAGGAAATGAGATCCACACAATGAATCAATTATCAAACTTTAGGTGAATCAAATCAAAGTGAGAATCTTCAAATTTCCTTATGACTAAAGGATGGGGGTCAAGGTCACACAACACTTTGGGGAGAAAAACTAAAAATAGCAAATCAACACTAAAATGCAATCTAACACTCGAAACAAAAATATTAAGCTCAATACTAACATAACCAGAAAACAAATTGCAAATTTGAGAAGGGCAAAAACATGTGTACCAGTTACCAAAAGTTCTTTTCAAAAGAAGATTTGAGACTCATTCACCCATGGGAAAATGGGTCCAAGTGTAGCATTTTTCTGTAACTTTTAGGAGCCTTTGATGCAGATCTGAATCTTCCAATGTGCCCAGGTTTCACAGTTGGAATGTCGGAAATGACTTCAAGATCCTAGTTTCCGTGATATGACAATTATTTTGACAACTTTTGCAACTTTGACAACTTTGTAAATCTTGCACCTTAAAATATCTTCAAGTCTTCTTCAACCTAAATCTGCAATCACACACACAAGAGAGAAAAATGTTTGTTTTGGATGAATAGGGGTTTGCCTTGGTCAAACCCCATTTTGGTAAACAAACCTTGAATTGAAATAATGAATGAAAGAGGGATGAAGAATGAACAAAGCTATGTTACCACTCACCAAACCCTTGAATGAAACCTTGATAATGGAGATCTTAGGAAGTATGCAACTTGCATGAGATGGTTGAATTGGATGTGGATCTTGACACTTGAATCTTGCTATGAATCTTTTACTTGAATGCTTGGATTAGATCTTGAAACCTACATCACAATGTTAGTTGCAAAAACATGCATGATGCAAGAAGACTTTGACATGATGAATAGATCTTGAATGCTGTAATAAATCTTTGATATATCTGCTCTTGAATGCCTTCAAATGATCACAATATTTTCTTTAGGAATGATTGCATAAAAAAATCTAGGTGAAACATAGTGAAATGACCTTGTATTTATAGGTATATATCCTTAATTTCTCGAAATTCAAATATCATAAGCTAACATTGAATTATGGATTTGAAAATGTTAAAATACCACTAAAAACATAATTTAAATTCAGGTCCTAAGGTTTAGGAAGAACCCATTCACCCCCAGGTCCATAAACCTAGGATACACATTGCTCAATGTGAAGTGTTATGTTTAGGCAGTAATTAATGTCGGGTTTCCCCTTCGGAAAATGTAATTAATTAGGCTTGCAAATGAATTAAAGGGCCAATTAAGGCTTAATTAAGAGGGCCCAAATAAGTGTGCAAATGTAATAAGATACATTTAACAACACTAAATTAAGGCATTATTAAGTCCAATTTAAACAAGGAGGGCCCAAACAAGTGAGGAAATGTAAAAGGTTACATTTTCCTACACTACATCTCCGAAGAGGTTTTTTTTTAAATGATAGAAAATTTTAGATAAAAGTTGACGTCCCATGGAAACTACGAGGTTTTGGTTAAGTTTGACTTTAAAAATGGTTAAAAAATAAATATTCATGAAAAAGTATTTTTTTCCCATGCACTAGATTTTTAAGTTATCTATATGGAGAAAAATTAGAAAAAAAAATTGCTCTATTTTTTGCAACATCCCATTGACATCACCTTTTTCAATTTTTTTAGCAATTAAAATTCTTCTCTTAAATTAAAAAAAAACATATCCAACTATTTTTTTTTTAATTTAAAAAATTATAATTATAAACTACATTTAAAGTTCAACATTTCATTAGTTTCTATTGTTTTAAAATTCAAAACATAAATGCCACTTTTAAGTGGTCCAAGTTGGAAAATTATATTTGTGTTGGCCATTTCTTATAAAAGTGTGATATGGTTTTGAAATTTTACCCCTAAGGAAAAGTAGTCAAAGTTGGATAACGAGGTAATGAAATATATCTTAATTAGCTATACTATTAGTGTGAAGGGGTATAAGATTTGGCATCTTGTTGTTGAAAATGTTTTGAATAGTTAAATTATGATATTCAAAGAGATTAGGCCTTCTACAATTGAACAACCAAAGGAGGATGAGAAGTTAGTTATGCAACTACAACCGAATACTAAGAAGGCTACGCGAGATACTAAACCAAAGGTTCAGGTTGGACTAGATGAGTAGGATAGTTTAGACAACTTAGTGAGTTCAAATGAAGTAGAACCTCCACTTCAACCTTTAAGGAGGTCCACTCAATAAAGGAGACAACCATAAAGGTATAGTCCAACTAATTTTAGATGTATTTTAGTTATTTTGTCTAACACTAACGAGCCTAGAATAGTTAAGGAAGAAATACAAATGGATGATTGTGAACCCTAGACATTAGTCCTAGATGAATATCTACATTGAAAAAGAGTGATACTTGGGACTTGGTTTAGTTGTCTAAAAGATTGAAACCTATTGGTTGCAAATATGTTTTCAAGAAGAAATTTGGGTTTAGATATTAACATTGAAAAGTACAAAGAGTAGTTAGTTGCCAAAGGTTATTCCGAAGTTGAGGGGAGGATAGATTTCAATGAAATTTTCTCCCTTGTTTCAAAGTTGACATCTATAAAAATGATTTGATCTTATATTATTTATTTTGATCTTAAGATTGAGAAAATGGATGTGAAGGCAACTTTCCTCCATGGTAATTAAGAGGAGTATATCTACATGTCATAGTTAGAGCGCTACATTGAAAAGGGTAAGGGTATTTTGGTTTGTTGGTTGAAGAAACCCTTCTATGGTTTAAATAGTCTCCTATAATGCATTGTACAAAAAAGTTTGATTCATATGTTTAGGAGTCAGGGCTTATCATTTCTAAGTCAAATTATTGTGTTTACTATAAATATAGTGGTGATCATTTTATCATTATCATTTTGTATGTCAATGATATGTTGATATTTGACAATGATAAGAAAATGATTAGTGACTTAAAATCTAAGCTTTCTTTATAGTTTAAAATGAAATAATTAGGGCTAATAAGTACATCCTTAGGAAGGAAATTAAATGAGATAGGGCCAATTAAAAACTTTGGATTGGGAAAAGGAAGTATATTGAGTTTTTTTCTTGTATTATTTTAGTATGGCTGATAACAAACTAGTTAATGCTCCCATTTCTATGGGAACCAAGTTTTCAATTAAGAAATGTCATATGAAACTTATAAATATGGAGGAGATGAGTTCAATGCCCAATACTATTGTAGTTGGTAGTTTGATGTATTCTATATATTGTACTATAAAATACATTGCCCAAGTAGTGTGAGTCTTGAGTTGTTTCATGGCTAATCCTACTAGGGGTCATTGGGTGGTAGTGAAGAGGGTCTTTAGATACTTGTAGGGGACTATAAAGTTGTTTATTTCCTATCGGGGTGGTACTTCTAGTGACTTGTAGCTAACATATATAAGACTTATAAGGTACTTGTAACTAAATTATAATAGTTCCTTGAGGCATAATTATGTTGGTGACACCTATAGAGGACTTGCATAAGGCCTACAACTAACATGTAGAGGACCTATAAATGCCTACAACTAATTTGTAGAAGACCTATAGGTGACTTGTAACACTTAGTGGATATTTAAGGATATATGGATTTAGATTGGATATGAGATATTGATAGTAGATGGTTGACTAGTGGCTATGCATTTAACTTATTTAGTGGTGCAATGAGTTAGATGAAAAAGTAGTAGGACATGCATGCTTATAGGGAATCCATTTGGATTTTGAGATAGTGATTAGATGCAAGGTTGATTTAGAGAGCAATCAAAGTTCATTGTGATAGTCAAAGAGCGATTAGTTTGTCAAAGAATCCAATATTTCATGCATGGACAAAGCATATTGAAGTCCAATGCCATTTTGTTCAAGGTGTGGTAGAGGATGGGAGGGTGATGCTAGAAAGGGTTGATACTTTGATGAAGAATGTTATAGTCATTAACAAAGTGATCATAAAAAAGTTTAGTTGGTAGTGTGGACTACGGGCCTCTTAGCTCCTAGCAATGAGATGATAGTGTTGGATTTTCCCTTTTATTGTTACAAGGTGTTCAAAAAGTGGAATGATATAAGAGAAGGTATCTCAACCTTGCATTCCTAAAGTTATATATTTATTATTTTTGTCCTCACATGAGAATTGGGGCACCCCACTTTGAGGTGGCACTCCTTGCCATGTTTCTATCATCTTGAAATGTGTGTAAAGAGTTGTAAGAGCATCTAAATCATTATAATATGTAAGAGTATCTTATGAAGTTGTAAGATGTGGGAATCACTTATGATAAATTCTATGATGCACATGCACATGATTATGGGGGTTTCATTAGAATCTTGACCAACATTATGACAGTCTTATGACACATGTCATATATCATCTTTGAGTGGAGGAACATGACAAATTTGGGTGCCTAAGTTGGAATGTTGACTATGATAGGTTATGACAAGTTATGATAGTTGTAAGGAATATTCTAAATATAACCTATAATTTAAACTTGGTATGGGTTGTTGGAATTGGGCTATGGGGTTTTGGGTGCCACACCTCTTGTGTCTTGATTCATGGTTTTTAAAACCATTAGATGATTACTTGTTTGTGTCTCTTCTATTTATTAGGGTGATTGGATGGATTTTTCATAGTGTGTTGTAGGGATGCTATTATGCTGTCAAAATTAATTTAGGACTTAATGTTTATGATACGCCTATAAGGGCATGCACTTGAAGTTGTATGCAATTATATTGTTATTGTAGTACAATTAGTTTCCTCCTTTGAAGTGTGTTTTTTTTTTCTCTTGTAAGGGTTTTCCCATGTGTACCTTTATGTAATGGTTTTGCGAGTTGCATGTTTATTGCATGTCTTTGCATGCCTGATCCTTCATAGATTAGTGTAGGAAGCATTTATGCACCTTAGCTTCCTTTTATGTAATGAAGTGAATTAATAATAAAAATTCTTAGCATAAATTTGATAGTCATTTACATGTTGCACATTCATTATGTCCAATCGTATACACATCTACATAGAATGTAACAAATCACCATAAATATCTTAAATACATCTATTTAAAAGACATTGAACTATATTAATCTCTAGGCACTATCTAACCTATGTTATAGATCTAATTTAAAAACCTAAAGATTGATATTTGACATCTTTTAATTATTTTAATTTGAAAAGCTTTAAGGTTAAAATTGTGTGAGCTTTTTCCAATCAAAGTTTTGAATCACTCTTAGTTATCCATCATCAAGATGAGGATATCAAAATTAAATGTTGCTATAGATCCATCACTCAATGAAACTTTATCTGGATCACTCAACGATCCATGATTTTACAATAAATCTATTACTTAGTGAAACTTTGTTATGGATTACTCAATAATCCATCTCTTAGTAATCAATGATTTTACAATCCTCAGAATAATAATAAATTATTGAATGTGATACCAAAAAAATTGATTAACATTTCATAAACCATTTTAATTTAAAAACTTTCAAATTAAACTATAAATTTTTAAATGCATATTGAGTAATTATTAACTAAAATTATTTATGTAAGAATGTTTTATTTCCTTAGGAGGCTTGGGCCACATGCATATAAACAACCATATTTGTTATTTATTTCCTTAGGAGGCTTGGGCCACATGCATATAAACAACCATATTTGTTAGGCAATAGTTAACCGTTGGTAATATTGCATCATTTCTAAACCATGGTCAATTACTGATGTTGTTGGCTAATTATGTCTTATTAGCCAACATATATCCAGCTCGATGCTACTCCCGGCCAAAGTAATTTTAAATGGCCCAGGCTCACAGAGAATAACATTTTGTCGGCAGCAACTTGAGATCTAATTAAGTGTGTTCTGAGGCAATGATACTTTTCTTGCAACATTACAGGACAACTGGAAGGTGTTTTGATTTGATTGTGCCAACGAAGGCGAGTTATACCTTCTAATGCCTCTGGCTTTTTCTTTTGGATCTTCCGTTAGACATTGATTTCGTCTATAATGTTATAGAGAATTGGAGATTGTTATAAAAATCTGCTGTGGATGACGAGGATTTGAATTAGATTTGGGAATTGGGTATTACTAGAAGGAAACAATGAATTCAACTGGGAGGAAGTCTGATAATGCACAGAAGGCAGCTGCGCCTCTGAGTAATTATGAGTTTGATTTTGGGTTAGGATCCAACTTTTCTACTAGTCAAAAATCCAAAAGCCTGAAGGATCAGAAATATAACCCCTTTCCAATTCAACCATCTTCGGCATCCCAAACTCATAAACCTGCTCCAGCATGGACACCCAATAAGCCCTCATGGACACCACAGCCTTCATCTTCCCCTGCTTACAGGCCTGCTCAAGCTGGGGTTTCGAGTGGATGGACTGGACAATCTGGGATCTCAAGCGGATGGTCTGCCCAATCCCAGATGGGCGGGGATATGCTTGGAAAGAGTTGGGCTAAACCGGATTCATCCAAGCAGGTTGCAAGTGGAATTGTTGGAGGTCTGAATTCAGGAGCTGCTCCCCATTTATTTGGAGATCTGCTTGGGGCAGCCCTAGGGCAGCAAAAGAACAATACTCCCTTGAAGCAAACTTCCCCCAACACATCCTTTTCCATGAGTGGCATGTCAGCGGCATTGCCTAAAGGTGGAATTCCATTGAAGGATCGACGGTGTGCAGTCCGATCTGCTCCTGTTGAAGAGTTCGGGAATTTCGCTGATGCAAATTCAAACAGCGGAAAGGTTAGTGGTGGTGGTGACCCATTTGATGGTCTGCCTACCTTCTCAAAAAAAAGCTTTCACTCATCACAGGAGGATCATCCATTTGTAGGAAAGGAAGTTCCAGTTAAATCTACTTCTACTGTCAGTCAAGACCCTTTTGCATCTTCTAGCAACGAAGGAGTCTTTGGGGTTTTCCCAAATATTTCTGCGACAAACAACCTTGTAAATGACGATGGATTCGGAGACTTTCAAAAAGGATCTGCTAACCGTTCTTCTTCTTCCACTGTCAGTGGAGATCCCTTTGCCGCATCCATGAATGTGTCCGATGATCTATTCAATGGTGCTCCAATACTCAATTCTTCAAATGCAGGGGATCCTTTTTCCAATTTATCTTTTGGGGAAACAGGTGGGAGAAATGGTGATACGCAATTTAAAGATCCACTTACCTCGTTTGCTTCCTCTATCAAAGCACCTGCTAGAGCTGCTGATCCATTTGAAGCGTTAAACAAAAGTTTTACTTCTCAGAAACAGGTCCCACAAGAGAAGAGCAAAGATCCCTTGGATTCTTTATTCACATCGTCTTCTACTGCTAGCCAAAGAGGTTTCACAAGTCAACCGCTTTCAGAGACTGATGACTGGGGCTTGGAAGGTGATTTTGAAGGTGCTGACACAGGTCCAACGACAGAGCTGGAAGGGCTTCCTCCTCCTCCTGCAGGAGTCAATATTTCAATAGCGAAAGATAAAGGCATGGAGAATTATAAGCAGGGGCAATTTGCAGAGTCCATAAAGTGGCTCTCATGGTCCATAGTTCTTATAGAAAAAGGTGGCAAAGACAACGGTGCTTCTGCAGAGGTCTTAACTTGCAGGGCATCATGCTACAAAGAAGTAGGAGAATACAAAAAGGCTATTGCTGACTGTTCTAAGGTAGGATCCTTTCACATGACTTTATTTTTCAAATTTTGCATTGTTCTCATTTCTCTCTTGAAATAGACAGATGGAAGACATTTTGGTGCCATGAGACATTTGAGTTGTTTGGTTGGATTTAGGCTATACTCAATTTTTTTTCCTTGGAGTCTAGTAAACGCAAATGAATATACTACTAGCAAGAGGCTGTAGATGTCATTATAATTACTACTAATAATGATATCACTACTATGAAAAGGGCAATTGAGACCAGCCCTTACCTTTAAAATTACAGAACATACCTATAAAACGACCATTACTGTCAGTACTGGACTTCTAGAATTCACCCTTACCCGTGACACAAGCATTCTACTTCATAGCAATGCTTTAATCAGGAAAAGATAATCTAATAATATACGTAATATCTGAAAATAGTTAGCTGCATTTGGTTGTGATTAGAGGTCAGTGAGTATTCTCATCTTTTAAAATCCTTTTATTCTGGAACAGCTTAAACTTATTTGCTTAACTGCAATCGTCAAACAATGCCATCATTTTATCCACCTCTAAAAGATTACAAGGAAGTGGGTACTTATCTCAAAGCAGCTATTTTTTTAAATTATAATATCGGGGTTTTGTTACAGGGCCCCATCCCTATGCCATGATGCAAAGAACAAGATACAAACCAAAACAACTGTGCTAATAACTGATGCAGGGGTAACAGGCACAAAATGGATAGCCATTCATCAAAATGGATAACAAGACCAGTTCCAATAGAACCAGACAAAAACGACCTGCAGAAGATCAAAATGGATAGCCATTCATGCTAAGAAGTAACCTCAGAGACACACATGAAAGTAGCATCAAACATATTCGCAAAGAGGGATGGCACATCAGCTTTGTCACAGCTCCATCACTGCCCTGTGGGAAATGGCAGCACCACCATAATTTTTATTCCAGCGATCAAAAGCTCTATTGGCCACACCATTACCTGAAAGCCAAACCACATTTATAGTAGGTTGCACCACCTTGGTGGCATCATCCAAATCAACAATCTGCAAACTATATATAATCTCCATATGGTGTGCTGATTTAGTTACCTGGTCATTCGCATAAGATGGTAGAGTGAAACCACTAACAACCTCCAATGCCCCCTTATGGTGGGACACCACCAAATGCTTTTTTTGATTACCTGCTGGAGATCTTGAAGCAGGTCCATCAAAGTAGCCACTTCCTTGTATAATACCTTGTAATCCTCTGCCAAAGACAAGCCACCAGTTATCCCTGGAGAGACTTTAGTTTCAGATGCCAGCATATTGTCAAACCCTATAGGGTCTATCTCATCACCCACCTAAGCAATTAACAGTTCTTCAACACAATTTCACACTGCCACATTGCCTACAGCTGACACCATTTTTTATTTGAAATCCTCCATGATAGAAGCATGCATCTGAAAAACACTAGTGTTGCCTATACCCTTTGTCCCTAAAATAGCCTTGACATGCTTGAGAGATATCACATTGAGGCAGTTAAAGATCTTTGACGTTCCCTTTTCAGAGAGTGTCCCTCATAGAGCTCTCATATCTCCCAGCCATGAGAAAACACTAAATACAGCCATAGAAAACAAAGCACATCCAACTTTGCAAGATTGCAAATACCAATGTATCAAACTGCCATATAACTCCAATAGAACTTTGCCATCATGAAATCATTAAAGCTGAAATGCCCGCTTCCCTTAGATCGGGTTAGCTCAATAATGAGATCACAGAGAATTTTTCCAAATACATGGACTGCTGTTTGTATTAAGTATGCTACTAAAATACTACTATTAACTGGTAAACATCGCCATCATTCCATAACAGATCTGTAGATTCACAACTGGGACATCAAAAGAACAATAAATAAATACAGATCTGAATATAGGACATTATAACAGTCATTTATTGATTGCACAATGTTCACATATGGCTCTTGATAACCCACAACTCCTGGAGAGTAATATAAGTGTCTGCTGTTGATTAGTACATCACAGCAGTTACCAGCTGAGTCTAGGATTGTCAGTCAGGAACAGTTCAGACCTGCGCTCCTGTTTGGATCTGGTAACCAGCCTTGGTGAATGAGTATTGTTGCTGATTTTCACCGTTCCCTGCTGGTAATTATGGTGCACTCTCTCCAGCCCATGGAGCTGCAGCAACCCTGGGTGATCAGGCTTCCAATTCTTAGTTGCCAAGCCTGAAAATGATGATTAGAACCTAAAGTGCAGCTCCAGAAAATTACGATCAAACCTCTGGTTTGCAAGCAGCTTCTAAAAGCGCCTCTGAGATCTGATAAAAACCTCTTCTCCTTGGCATTTGGGATAACCAGGAACCCTTGTAGTGGTGATCAGCACAGATCAGACTCTTATTTAGGCTAAAGATTAAATTCTGCAATCAGAAAATGCACAAGGGCACGAAGAATTGACAGGATAAGGCCAATGGTTTCGTCCCGATCTTAATTTTGCTATGGTTTGCGTCCCAGTAGTACAATCTTGGAAAAATTCCAAAATCATATCAAAACTTCCAAATGCAAGTGCCCAAAAAACAAAATGAACTATTTAGCTATTTGGGGGGGTGCTAGGATCCAAAATAGCCTGGCCTGCAATGAACTTATTTTTATTTATTGAAATATTGGTTGAACCAAAACATGGTGCTAGTTTTAAATTTTAACTATTTCATTTTATTTTTTATATTTTTTACAATGTTCCACGGTGACGTGTCCCCTCCAAAAACTCTGCTTTCCTGAGATTGGGACGTCTTAGAGACTTGGGGACATGGGGGGACCTCCCCTCTGCCACGCCACCACTAGTGCCGTCGTCTCCGAGATGCCCCCAAGACGTCTGGGGGACTCCTAAGAGTCTCCCAACCATCTTGGGGACGCCTAGGCATCTCCTATGGCTAGATGACCGAAAAACAATTTAAAAAAAACCAAAATTTTGTCTGAACTCCATGTCCAAGGCCGAACCCTAATGGCCTATGGGCCCCACCCAAAACTTACAAACTCTATAAAACTGCTTCCTATCCTCATTTCGATTCACCAAAACAAATCAATAAGAAGCTAATAGTGTGAGTGTGAGAGTGAGAGCTGCAAGTGTAAGGTGAAAGAGTGAGAGTGAAGGGCAAAACGGTTGAGGGGCAATAAGAGGAGTGATGCCAAGTTAATGTTCACTTCAAAATTCAAATGTTTAAAACTAGTTTGCCAAAGTTTCATTTGTAATTTTTATTCTTATACATCTTTTTATAACTATTTTTTCAACTACTAGATGTATTTCAGTGCCGCCCCCCACCACCACCCTGCCATTGTCCCTCGCTGTCCCCAAACTTAGGCCCTTGGTCCCCCTATCCCCACATCCCCGCGTCCCCTCGTCAGGAATCTCCGTGGAACTATGATTTTTTATATTCAAATATATATTAAATAATTGGTGTTAAATTAAACACCTTTAAATAAATGCTGGCCGACCTAGGTAAGGGAGGGAGATGACAATCCTTTCTTCCCCAAATCGCTTGCCCTCAAGCAATTTCAAACTCGGGTGCTCAAAAATCTCCACTCCTTCCCATGTGACATCCTCAAATGGGAGATTCTTCCATCTCACTAGATATTTTGGAATAACCTTGTTTCTCAACCTCTTTTCCCTCATGTCAATGATGGCTTTGGGATCCAAAATCATTTTTCCTTAATCATCAAGTGGGGGTAGCTCTAATGAAGGAGTGACCTGCTGTCCAAGGGCCTTCTTAAGTTATGACATGTGAACTTTTTTATGAATCCTATTGTTCTTTGGTAGTTCCAATTCATATACAACCTCACCAATTTTCTTTATGATCATATAGGGTCCATAAAATTGTGGTTTCAACTTCTCAACACCACTTCCCTTGAGGGAAGATTGTCTATAAGGATGTAATCTCAAGAATATTATATCTCCCACCTCAAAAACCCTTTTAGTTGGGTGGCAATCAACATACAACTTTTGCTAGTTTTGGGACTGCTATATGTTTTCTTTGAGTGCATTCACAATGTCTAAACCTTGTTAAATCAAATCTCTAGCCTCTGGTACTCTATTGTCTGAAAGAATCAAATCCATGAATGAAATAGCATCACAACCATAGAGTGCCTTGAAAGGCATCATAACTATAGACATGCTATGAGTAGAATTGTAGCAATACCCTCCAAGGTGCAACCACTTGACCCATGTTGTTTGCTGCCTTGTAACATAGTTCCTCAAGAAACCTTCTATCCATTTATTCACTATTATTCACTATTTTTATTTGCCCATCGATTTAAGGATGATAGCTAGTGCTTGGCGTCTATTCTATACCTGGCAATCAAAAGAGTTCTTGCCAAAACAAACCGATAAACCTGCTATCCTTGTCATTTACAATATTCCTTGGCAGCCCATGAAGTCTAACAATCTCTCTAAAGAACATGTCAGCCACTTGTGGAGCCTTATATTATGAATTTATAGCATGAAAATGAGCATATTTAGTGAGTCTATCAACAATCACGCAGATACAATCCTTACCTTGCATCTTTGGTAGTCTTGTGTGAAAATCCATGGAGATAACAAATTGTTGGAAATACATGCTCTATTTTGTTTTGCTGACAAACCAAACACTCCCAATGTGTCTCAACTCATCACCATTGAGCCCTTTCCATAAAAAACTCTCCCTTGCTTGTATGTCTTGTAGTATCTTAGATGTCCAATAGATGGTGTGTCATGGCATGCCCTTAAAATTTTCTCCTTCACCCTTGATTCTTGGACTAGATACATCTGATCCTTATAGAGAATGAGCTCATCAACCAATTTGTACTTGTCATTTGGTAACTTCCCATCCAAAATATCAGCAGCAAATGTGTTCTTGGCATATTCGACTATTATAGAAACCTTCCAATTAGCAGATATATCAGTCATAAAGCAAAAATAAGGTTTCCTAGAGAGTGCATTAGCCACCATATTATTTTTTTCTTTTAACATATTCAATTTTAAAGTCATAAGCTTGTAGCTTACTTACCCATTTTTGCTGTCTATCATTCAAATCCTTTTAATTGAGGAAGAATTTCAAGCTATTATGATCCGTTTTAACTACAAACTTCCCAAAACCAAATATTGCCTGAATTTAGCTAGTGTATGCATGATAGCTAACATCTCTTTGTTATAAATAGGGAATCCCCTCTCCATCTCCTTGAGCTTCCTACTCTCAAATGCTATAGGGTTTCTATTTTGTATTAAGGTTGCTCCAATCCCTTCTCTTGAAGCATCACACTTCGAAACAAAAGGAAGTGAAAAATCGGAATAACCAAAGCAAGACATGAACTCATTACCTCCTTGAGCTTGTCAAAAGCTCTTTGTGTTGAAGTACTCCAAGAGAAGGTCCTCTTCTTCATCATATTTGTTAATGGGGCTGCAATTTGTGAAAACCACTTCATAAACCTCTTATAGTAGTTGCAAAGTCCCACAAATTCTCTCAAATGTGACAAGGTCCTTGGTCTAGGCCAATCTTGTATCGCCTTGATCTTCTCCTCATCCATGCTAACCCCTTGGGCACAAATATAATATTTCAGTTAAACCAAACTCACATTTGGATGCCTTGGCGTAGAATGAATGTTGCTCGAGGATGACAAGCACTTCATCTATTTGCCTCAAGTGATCCTCTGATTTCTTACTGTAAACCAAGATATCATCAAAGAAAACCAATACAAATATCCTCAACTGTAAATTAAATACTTGATTCATGCATGACTGAAAAGTGGTGAGCACATTGGTCAACCCAAATGGCATGACCAAGAACTCATAGTGCCCAAGTGACACTTGAAGGCTGTTTTGTGCACATCCTCATCTCTAACCTTTATTTGATGATACCCTGATCGTAAATCAATCTTGGAGAAGTACATCACACCATGAAGTTCATCCTCATCAATCCTGGGTATGGGGTTGCAATTCTTGATAGTCTTTTTGTTGAGGGCTCTATAATCAATACACATCCTCAAACTGCCATCTTTTTTCTTGACCAACACCACAAAAGAGGCGAATGGGCTAGAATTAGTACATATGTGTCACATATTCAACAACTCCTTAATTTCCTTCTCAATCTCCTCCTTGTACCTCCTAGGATGGTGATATGGTGTAGTGATGATGGGTTTTGCTCCTTCTAGCTCAATTACATGCTGAAAACCCTGATTTAGTGGTAAAATTGGAGGAATTTTGTTGAACACCTTGCTATGTTTATCCAAGATGGATTGGATGTTAACATGGTAAAACCTCCGATCCTTGGATGGAACATTATTTGTAATCAAGCACTGTCCTGCCCAAACCACTTGGTCTCTATGGAAAGGTCTCTCCATCCTCTTGGCTGAAACCATCATGAGGCATCCATTGGATAGGTCACGAAGAACTACCTCCTTCCCATTGGATTTGAATTTCAACTCCAAAGTCTGATAACTCTGTGTGTATTCATTGAGTGAGTGCAACCATTGCACTCCTAATACCCAATCCGTCTCACCAATGCCAATCACATAGAAGTCATCTCACATCTTCTGCCCTCCTAGAGTCAACTCCAATTGTTGAATCCTTTGGTTGCATTGTAATGTCCCATTTTATTCCTAAATGTTTGCAGCCTATGTTTCAAAAGAAATCACAAGACAATATTGTGGAGGGCGTTAGCTGTTAAGAGAGTATCGATTCATTCTTTGGAGACTCTTCAAATCCTTTGCCTTAGCTGCCACCTTTGGAGAGGTTTAGAATAAGTTTAATGAGGCGCCCAAAAGAAGATAATTAATATTACACCAAACTGGAATTAAATAAAGATTAAGTTGTTAAGAATGGTCAACTAGCATATGAAGGGTTGTGTCCTTTGAGCAAGATAAGGTATATAAGGAAGGTAGCTCTAGAAGGAAAGGAAAATTATGAAGAACTATTATGACTGATTAGAAGTAAATATCGCAGGCCACATCATATGCAATTTATCTAATAATAAAGTGGTGCTAGTAATAGACAACAGCACTGGCAAATTAACTTATTTAAAAATTAAATTATTATTCTCTAAATGCAGCAATGAAGAGTTGTAACTATTGCAAAGGCAATAGAGGTGAAGAGGTGTGACTCCCTCAAACTTGAGATATAAAAGGGAGAAAATTTCAT
The DNA here is from genome assembly GCA_007258455.2 of Sequoia sempervirens. Classification (NCBI taxonomy): domain Eukaryota; kingdom Viridiplantae; phylum Streptophyta; class Pinopsida; order Cupressales; family Cupressaceae; genus Sequoia; species Sequoia sempervirens. The sequence continues at coordinate 106,963,460 of VDFB02047230.1, forward strand.
TTGAGAAGGACATCCATAACATCATTCAATCAAATCAATTACGAATAAATATTATGTGACTCCTAATATGAAAGGTTGTGACCCATTAAAATATGAAAGGTTGTTACTCCCTCAATAATAAGATATAAAAGGGAGATCATTTCATTGTGGAGAAATCATCAATGGGGAATAAATCTATCAACCAATTTGGAAATAAAGTTTTATTCTCAAAAGACAGCAATGAAGGGTGGTGACTCCTTCAAGAAATGGATATAAAGGGTAAATCAGTTGATTGACATTCAATTAGTAATCATCACTCATTTATCCATCAAGAAATCAAGCAATCAAAATATCAAAAAGATCAATCAATTCATCCTTCAGTCATCAAATCATTCAACCACCAATTCATTCAATCATCAAATCATTCAAGCATCAATTAATTCAAGCATCAATCATTCAGGCATCATCCAAACATTCACTTATCAAACCAAGGAACTCACATTCAAATATCATTCAAAAATTAGAAATTTACAATCAACTCACAAACAATTCAGCATATGAATTCATAATCTCATATTACAAACAACTAGTCATTCAGCCATATATAATTGCAGAAATTCACTCAAGAATCATTCATAAAGCATTCAAGTATTATTTAAGGATTGAATTGTCAGCAATAGTCTAGCAAATACATCAAGTTATCAATTCTGAATTTTAGGTAGTATTTGCAAATCAGATGGGATGTGGGCTGGCTAAGGGTTGGAAGGATGTCTTTTCATGCCCTTGACAAGCTAGGGACAGGGTCCTTGGTATTGTCATTGTTGAGTTAGGGATGGGGTCCTTTAATTCAATAATTTTGCAAAGTATTTCCAGAAAATTCATGAATTGATCAACTCTGGGTATTGTGGTATGATTTATTGATCGGAATATATATCATAAATTCATAATCTTTGATAAAACTATTATCATAATTGGAGTGAATATTGTTCTAAAGAATATCCCAAAAGGGGACATTACATGCATGGAATAGTAAACCCATCAGCCACAGTAGCATTAAACACTTCAAAATCTTCTATCCTTAAACCCATTTTAGCCACCAACCTTTCATCAATGAAGTGGTGGATAACCCCACTATCAATCAAAACTGTCACCCTACGTCCTCACAAGACTCCTCTAACACAAAGAGGGTGATATCTAGGTGCTCTTGAAAGTGCTGGAGTGTGCCACCTGAATGTTCTCCTCCTTGATCCTCGTGGTCAACATCATCCACAAAAATCTCAGATTTAGACTCTTCTACCTCAATCCTCATTGGAAACCACCTCTATGTAGTGTACTTGTCCATTTTCCAAACATTTGTGACCTGGTTGCCATGGCTCTCTACAAGTGAAGCACAATTTTTTTCTTCAAAGTTTGTTCTTGGATTCCTCAACTTTGTTTGGTTTTGGGGGTAGTGCTTTAGGTTGAGAGAAACTCTTATGAGGAGGCTTCTTGTGTTGAATCAGTGGTGCATTATTAGAGTAGAATTTGTTTTTGGTCATTGAATCCTCCAAATTTAGGGCTCTCTTGATGGCCTCCTGCAAGGAATTTGGATCAAATGCCCTTACCAAACCCTTGAGTGGTTCGGATAGATCCTCTACAAAAAGAACCGAGTTTCCTTTTTGTCACATCTCAGACCATCACTGATAGCCTTTTCTGCCACATAGTGCTCAATTGTGTCCTCTTGGCTCAATTGTGCTAGTTCCTTAAAGTGAATCTCCGGATCCTTTCTATCAAACCTCTCTATCAATCTTCGGCTAAAATCCTCTAAGGTAGTGATTGAGCCATGGCCTTGGGTCACCATGCCATGGTTGATGGTACCACCACTCATGAGCCGCACCTTCTAGATAAAGTGTTGCAAAACTGATTGCTTCCTCCTCATACATGGGGTTTAAGGAGAAATAGGTATCCAATTTCTGCAACCAAGCTCTTGCTATAACCCCATTGGAACCATCATAGGTGGGTATAGTGATCTTTCCCAACTGCCATTGTATATTTCTCCTTGGTTGATCTTGATATTTTCTTCCCCTACGATTATCGTTCCTTGTTTTCATATTAGAATACTCCATGTTATAGTGGATGGCTGGGTCTAGGGCACCATATTGAGCATGATACCTTGCCATATCATTCTCAAGTCTTGGTGGTACTTACTGTTCTTCATCAAATAGTTCCTTTTCCCCTCTTTGCAAAAATTTAGCTTTGAATGTCTTGGTTGGTGGATTGACTGAAACTCCATCATTGGCTGAGTGGCTTCCTTCAGCACCATTGGGATTGGACCTTATAGCACTCCATTGATGGTTCATTCCTTTCAAATTCCTCACAATCTTTGCTATAGATTCCCTCATGGTAGACTGAAATTCTCTGTCCTGCTCTCTGTTTTCAGTCCTAATGACCTCCCGGATGTTGGTTTCCTCATTTCTTTCACCCATAGCTGCTTCTTTTCTCTTTTGCCTTTGAAGGTACCAGATTTCCCTATCACCTTTTTGCATGAACTTGCATCACACATCCACAGTCTGGTAGGAAAAAGTGGCTCTGCTACCACTGAAATGCCCTCTTTCCTTAGATCTAGGATTTTGGGTTAGCTCAATAAAGAAATCACAGAGAATTTTTCCAAATATACGGACTGCTGTTTATATTACTTATGCTGCTAAAATAATATTATTAACTGGTAAACATCATCATTCATAACAAACCTGTAGATTCACATCTAGGACATCAAAAGTACAATAAATAAATGCAGATCTGATTATAGGGCATTAAACAGCCCTTTATTGATTACACAATGATCATATTCAGCTCTTGATGACCCACAACCCCTGGAGAGAAATATAAGTGTCTGCTGTTGATGGGTATATCGCTGCAGGTACTGGCCGAGTCTAGGATTGTCAGTCTGGAACAGTTCAGACCTGTGCTCTTGTTTGGATTTGGTAACCAGCCTTGGTGAATGAGTATTGTTGCTGATTTTCACTGTTGCCTGCTAGTAATTAACTAATTATGGTGCACTCTCTCCAGCCCATGGATCTGCAGCAACCCTGGGTGATCAACCTTCCAATCCTTAGTTGCCAAGCCCAAAAATGATGATCAGAACCTAATGTGCAGCTCCAGAAAATTGTGATCAGATCTCCATTTGCAAGCAACTCCTAGAATCGCTCATGAGCTCTGATAAAAACCTCTTCTCCTTGGCACTTGGGATAACTAGGAACCCTAGTAGTGGTGACCAGCGTAGATGAGACTCTTACTTAGGTTAATAAGATTAAATTCTGCAATCAGAAAATGCACAAGGGAAGGAAGAATTGACAAGATAAGGTCAAGGGTTTTGTCTTGACCTTGATGTCTGCTAGGGTTTGAATCCCAAGTCCCAACAACACAATCTTGGAAAAAATCCAAAATCATATCAAAACTTCTAGATGCAATTGCCCAACAAACAAAATGAAATATATAGTTGTTTTGGGGGGTGCGAGGATTCAAAATAGGCTGACCTGTAATGAACTTATTTTTATTTATTGAAATATTGGTTGGCCCAAAACTGGGCACCAGTTTTAAATTTTATATATATATATAATAATTGGTGTAAAAAAAACACCTTTAAATAAATGCTGGCCGACCCAGCTAAGAGAGGGACATGATAAAAGCTTTGCATGAATGACAGTGAAGGCTTAATTAATTAATATGGAGCACCTTTGGCTTTACATATTTGTGTGAAGCAATACATCATTACTATAACTAGCAAGTGATGCAAGCAAAGATCATAATCATTGGCCACAACATACACTGTAGTTAAGCCAGCCTATCCATATTTATAATGTTTGAAAGACTGTCCCAATCAGTTATATCCACACTTTGTATTGCTGAGAAATTGGGTGAATCAATTCCTTTGTTAGCTAATAGGTCTGCAGTCTTATTTTGCTTTCGATAGCAATGTTTGAAAAACATCAAATGGAATTGTTAACCCAAAATCGGATGAGTCAATTCCTTTAGCTAATAGGTCTGCAGCATAATTTTGCTCTCAATAGCAATGTTTAAAAAACATTGAATCAAATTTGTTAACCCAAATTAGCACTTCCTCCAGATAAGCCTGTAATGCCAATTTGGGCTATGAGCCCTTTTAACTTTTAAGGGCATTCATTACAACTTGGGAGCCCCCTTCCACTTCTTCTATAGCCTGCATATCCTGCATTGTAAGCCTGAGACAAGCCCACTAGGAGAGCTTCCCACTTCACACAATTGTTTGCTTTAGACCCTAAGAATCTGGAACCACCGGCCAATAATTTATCGCCTGTCACGGATTAAATAGCCCAGCCCTGCCAATCCTGGATTAGTATGTGAGGCACCATCAAAATTACACTTAATCCTATTTATTGATGCACTCCATCCTTTTAATCTATACGCATTTTTATGAGCCCTTTTCACTTGAATGGGCCAAAGCAGCTGTTATTGCATGCATAGCTTGTATCGCTTTCCTGCATCTAGCATTAAAAAAATATTATTGAAGCAAATAAAGTGTGGAATATTGTACAATGGTATTGAAGCGTCATTCTTACGTTGCTTTACTGGTGCTTACTTGACAGGTGTTGGATCATGATAAATCAAATATAGGCGTGCTAATCCAACGTGCTCTTTTATATGAAAGCACTGAGAAATATAAACTTGGGGCTGATGATTTGAGAAATGTTCTGAAGCTAGACCCTGCAAATAGGTTGGCAAAAAATACCCTGTCACGTCTGATCAAAATGGCTGACTAAATTCAGATATTTTTTTGGCATCTATTCTACTTTTGAGCTTGTTTCTTGTCTGAAATCGAAGTTGTAGGTCAGATATACGTTATATGGTAAGCCTCTGTTAAGGAGTCCTCAGGACAGAGGAATGCTTATTCTTGTTTTTCAAAAATTGTTTTGTGGTTTCTTTGGTAATAAAGTGCCAATATAGCTCATTATGTAGTAACTTCTGTAGCACAATAATATGTGACTAGACTATTATAGTATCTAGGGTTCTAAACGGGCTTGTGTTTGAGCACCGATTACGTAATCACGAGGTTGCATTTATTTCATTTTCTTATGTCTGGCAAAAAAAACCTGCATAAACAGTGCTCTTAGGATAGGAACCATCTCTATTGTATGTAAACAACACAATCACACACTTTTAGACAAGCGACACAGTCTAAACTGTTTAAGAGGTTTTTGTGTTTGTATTTGTTCTCACAAATATTTCATTGCAATTTTCTGCATTCTTGAAGGTGCTTGAGGAATCAATTGCAGTTGGTTTGTTTTACTCACTGTTGATGTTGTTGTGAAAGTCCCGTTTGAAAACACATATGGTTAATAGATAGACAACTTCAAAAGATGTTTTTATAATTTTTGACTCCATCTGAATAGATATCTATTCATCAATCTCACTTAATTGATGCCGCAGCATGCTTGTTCTGGAATAAGGAGCAAATTTTGATCTAGAAAATCCATTTTTTAGGCTTGCAAGAATGTTTGTAATTACAGCACGATGAGGGCCTTGTTTGGAAACATTTTCTTTTTCAAAGTATACTAAGTTAACACATATTGCTAGGGCTAACACGTATGTTTTGCGAATGGGTCAAAATTTCAAACTCTAATCTCGATAAATCCTAAATAACATCTTAAATTGTTAATTAGACGTCATTTGAATTTTGACAATTGGTAAATGAAATGTTGAAGTCAGTTGCTCATTTTGTAGCTGAACTTAATAGCAATCTTGAAATGTGTAGCTTTTGGTTTAGAATTTAGAGCTCTCTACATAAGCATAGGAATCAATGTCTGTAATTAAATAAGATAGATCCTTTAATTCATGGTTTTTTGTCTTCTGTTTATCTCAACATCATTTGAAAAAAAAAGCTTCATCATTTTCTTGATAGAACATCTTCATCAAGTGACTTGCATTGCAGCATTGCCATTTTCCCTGAACGCTTTTTTTGAGTGTTTGCCTCTTTATTTTGCTTTACTGCGGCTTTACATTTTTGTTCTAATACTTTACATTGTTTGGGGTCTTATATTTCATTCTTTTGTTTGGAATTGCATGGTGATAGAGATTCTGGAGGACAACCCCCCCCTTCTGAGTAGTTGCACTTACATTCCAGAAGAATGCAAAGACCGATATAATTAGATCATTGAATTTTTGAGGCCATCATTAAGATGTTTTTAGAATGCAAAGCATTTTGAGGATTTTTTTTTTGCTTGTTCATCTCACTGTTCAGCCTTGGAAGGGTCTCAAAATGTTTTACTAAGACATGACCTATTGAGTTATGTATTAAAATAGCAAAATAATAGCATTTTCCAGAGCTCAGGGAAGCGACCATGCATTTCCAACATCATGGGAGATATGCTGACGCTATTCTTTGAGAGGATGAGCTATACCATGAAAAATATAGAAGATCCTTTGTGATAAACAATGAGAGAAAACTGCATTCAGCTTAGGTTATTGCTACAATGAAAAAGAATGCACGTTCTGAAGCAATTTCTTCAAGACATGCTAGGATTCAAGAATATCTCAAGTTGTTGAACATGGGGGAGCAAAGTTTTGTCGAAAATGGCCCATATTCAATTAAAAAGAGAAAGTCCCACTCCTTGAAAACCTGAATTCAATATCATCCAACAAGCTGACCTGCGTTTTTAATGTAGAGCATGGATCCTTGTAGCTAGGGGAATGGTGACAACATCAAAGGGGTAATTTATGATATTGAGGAAGGCAGATTATTTGGTGAACTAATAAGATTGGATTGCAGACATAATCTTTACAAGTTGTGGTCCTATTGGAATCTTGGCAGGATGAGGCAAGTTGCAATCAACATTACCTTTATGCCAACATTTTGTAATAGAGAGACAATTAATTGTGGCCACACATAAATCTTAACATTCAACAACGACCAAATTATAAACCTTGACTAGAAAATGCTGTGAGGATTCCAAATAAAATGTCAACTAGATTACGTACATTATTTTCATAGCTGTTCAAATCACTAATTGCTATTTGGGGCTATAGGCTTGGAATTGGGCAAGCATCTATGATGGAGGGGCATCCTAGGTTATAGCTCAATCTTGCATCATCAAAGAGAAGTTAAGTTTTCTTAATTTGTTTTGGTGTTTTGTAGGTATCATAGTGTGCATTGGGAATTTCAATGTGCAGTTTTGCCTTAGTGTATTTGAGGATGTATCATCAATGGTAACACAAAGACAGCTGGTTAAGGATTTGGTGCCATACAAGACAAACAAAGGCATACACAAGTGAGTTGTGCAAAACCATAAGTGAGGTATGTTGTGGAATCTTAGGTTGTCACACTAGGCTTAAGAGCTTCCAATATTAATGATAGTTTGGTGTGAAGGATCTAGGATGGTCCAACTATTGCCATTCTCATACAACCATTGTTTCTTAAGCTTAGAGTTGTAGTTAGAACTTCATGTCATTCTCTTCATTAGAGAGTTTACCTTTGTTTAGTTGCCAACACATCAAGGATCCATGAGGTGTATGGGGTGCCAAGTGTCTTTGGATAATTAGTCAAACAAGATCTTTAGTTAGTCCCACATGCCATCAATGGTTTGTGGAAATCGACTCAACATGGACTCCTTGACCAATCAAACATACGTGTTGAGTGTGTAAGATTCAAGCTAGCTACATTTAATGAAACATGGCCTAGTCACTACTCTTGAGTGTTTGAACAAAAAGTCAAAGTTAGGAGTAGGTATGCCTCAACTAACATCTTGACACTTATAGAATGATCAAACTAGATTGGATTGTAGATCTCAATTTAATGAAGAACCTACCAATGTTAGAAGGTTGACTAATCCTTGGGATTGTCACATGGGTTTCCATGCTAAATCCTTGTAAATATCTATTGTAACATAGTAGTAGTAGGATATAAGATATGGAAGTTAGTTGAATTAGTAAGGAGTTCAATATGAAGCAATTGAGAGTTAGTAAGGTAGAAGAAGAAAGAGTAGGGATTTTGAGCCTTCTAGTATCTGTTGTAAGCTATTCTAATCTTTGGTAAGCTTTGTGATTAATGTAAATAACTTCAGTGCTTGTGGAAATCAACTCCACATGGATTTTAAGTGGATAAGATTCAAGTTGTTTATATTTAATGAAACATGGCTTGAGCACTACTCTTAGTATTTGAACCAAAATTTAGTTAGTAGTAGGTATGTCTTGATTGACATCTTGACACTTACAATATGGTCAAACTAGATTGATTGTAGATCTAAATTTAATGAAGAACCTATTGATTTTAGAAGGTTGATTGATTCTTGGGATTGTCACATGGGTTTCCATACATTTTTTTTATAAATCTATTGCAACATAGTTAGTAGTGGTAGGCTAAAGTGAAGTTAGTTGAATTAGAAAGGAGTTAATAGGAAGTAATTGAGAGTTAGTAAGTTAGAAGAAGAAAGAGTAGGGTTTTTGAGCCCTCTAGTATTGGTTGTGAACCATTATAATCCTTTGTAAGATTAATGATTAATGTGAAGAATTAGAGATTCCTTGATCTTTCTATTGTCTTCTGTGCGTGTGAGTGTGTTAACCTTTAGATGGGTTGTGCCACTTTGGCATGTCAATAATTAGCATTAGAAAAAGTGTAGTTCTTGCAAGAGTAAGTCTTGTTGGACTCAATCTCCATCTATATGCTCGACTTGTGTGTGTTTATAACTTCTTGTTGCAATTGTACATTTTGTTTGACTTGTCTCCCAAAAGATTAGAGGTAGAGTAGGAGCTCCTAATGTGGTAGATAGACTTGAGGTCTTAGACATGATGAGAATCCTACAAGCTAGACTAGACACCATGGAAGAAGATTGTAGATGAGGTTTATTGAGAGAAAAGGTAATAGTGATACAAAGGGGTAAGCAATAGGTGGTGATGAAGAACAAGCGGAAGCCAAAGCATTGAAAATGGAGGCAAGGAAAGATGTTCCTAAATTTTATCTTGAGTGTAGACAAGGGTGTAAGAATGACTGTGCCAAAAATTTTAGGCACATTAAACCTAGAGGAGTTGATCGACCAACTCACAAAAATGGAGGAATATCTTGAATGAATATGAGGGCATTGTTGTTTCTCGAAGGGTGAAGATAATAGGGGTGACTGTTTGGTGAAATGGTGGGGCTTCTTGTCTGTAGAGCCAACAACCAAGGTTCAAACCTTGCGGGGTTGCTCTCTACCGCGTCAACAATGGAGTTTGTTTACCCTCCTGTTAAGGGGAGGCTCCTTAGTGAACTAGTGGGGCTTCTTGCGTGTAGTGCCAACAACCAAGGCCCAAACCTTAATAGTTTCAAAAGGGCGGGGGCCCTAGCTCGATTGGCTAAAGCATCCTGTTGTAGGAAAGAGGTCACGAGGTCGTGCCAGTGTCACTGGTCATGTGAAAAAAAGTTTACCAGGCGTACTGTAGTTTATAGGTGGACGAATACCCGACCGATTCCTGTAGTCTAAAAAAAAAGGGTGAAGATAACACAAACCACGCTAAAAGGTCACACAACATGGAGAAAGGAGTCACAATTAGAGAGAGCTGATTGGAACAAGAAAGATTAATCGTTGGGATTAGATGATCACTAAGATGAGAGGGAAGTTTCTACTTGGCCATTACAAGTTAGGTCTAATGAGTAAACACTTATATTGAGATGGGGGGGGTGAATCAGTATAAGATTATTTTTTACTTTTTCAAATTAATAACCACAATAACTTCAAATACACAACATCAACAAATAAGAACACAAGATTTATGTGGAAACCCTTTTGGGAGAAAACCATAGAATAAAGACTACTTGGATCTACTATTCAATTCTACTCACCAAAATAAAGTCTTTTACAACAATTTGTAGGCACCAACCCTCTGGAGACACCAATCCCCACAACTAAGGACCAACTCAATAAAAGACACCAATCTCTTTAATATGAGTCACCAACCTCTCCAATATGAGGCACCAACCTCTAACTCAACAAAGTCTTGTCTTCTTGAGAATAAACCTCCTTCAAAATCTACTTTCAATAATCTTCTATTATTTTCTTCTCCTTAAATCTTCTTGTGTTTGTATGATGTATCTTTTATTCTTCACACTCACCACCTCCACATTCAACACTCACAAAGGCAACTCTCTATTAATATGCACATCTTCATAACAAACTTGGGCACTCACCATAAGAGGTTGGCCCCTTTAAAAAATATAAATATATTTAATTTTAATTTTCCAAGTGGGGCGCCTCAATAAGGGGGGTAGACTCCATAATTACAAAATAATTTAATTAATTTTTTAAATCATAAGGAGGGCACCACAATGGAGGAGGTTAGCCAACATCAATAATATGAATTTAATTTAATTTCATCGTTGCCTTGTGAAGATAAAAACTCCCCTTGGAATATTGTGATTACTGGCCTTTGGCCTCGAATTTTCAAATCCTCATTAATGATTTCCTTGGTCCTTGATAGTGTCTTTGACATCAATGATAATTAATCCAACAACCTCCCCCTTTGTCATTGATGACAACCTTGCATAGAAATAACTTGTGAACATATACTCCTCTTGACTCTATTGCTCCCACTTTCTCTACTTCTCCCCCTTTGACATCAATGACAAAGGAATCCTTGGAGCCGTAACATAGTGCATTGATGAGCTCCCTTGAGAAATGCATCTCCTTAGCGACTAGATGAAAAAGATATCACCCCCAACTTCTATCTGAGATACTCGAAAGTCTCTTTTGGAAATAGGCTTTGTAAAGGTGTCTGCAATTTGTTTTTGTGTAGCAACATATTCCAACTTAACTTGCTGATTTGCCACCTACTCTCTTAAGAAGTGATATTTAATTGGAATGTGCTTTGTTCTTGAGTGCATAACTGGATTCTTTGAGATATTTATTGCATTTGTGTTATCACAAAATATTGATATTGGATGATGACATTCTACCTTAATATCCCTTAGTGTTTGCCTCATCCAAAGAACCTAAGTGCAACAAGATGTTGCTACTCTATACTCAACCTTTGCTGTGGATAGAGAAAATGAAGCTTGTTTCTTATTCAATTGAGACATAAGACTATTAGAAAGAATGCAACTCCACTTGCACTCTTTTTGTCACCAATGCTAATAGCCTAATCAACATTAATGTATGCTATTAGGGTGAAATATTCACCTCTCTGATACCACAAGCCAAAATCCAAAGTATGTTTTACATATTTAAAAATTCTTTTAATTGCTTGTACATGGGTTTCTTTTGGAGTTGCCTAAACTCATGCCACCATATCTACGACTTGCATAATATCAGGTCTTGAAGTTGTCACCTATAATAAAATCTTAATCATTGACCTATAGAGAGTTTGATTGGCTTCAAGGATTCATCATCCTTAATCAATTTCCATCTTGTGACCATGGGTGTAGTCACAAGTTTGCAATCCTCTAACCCCATTTTCTTCAACATCTCCTAAATTTACTTGGTCTGTGAAATAAATACCCCTTTATCAGGTTGAGAGATTTGTAGGCCAAGGAAGAAAGACAACTCACCAAGCATGGACATCTCAAACTCCTTTTGCATGTTCATGGAAAAGCTTTGACACATTTTATCACTACTTCCACCAAAAATGAGATCATCTACATATACTACAATCAACTAATGATAACCTTTAGTTTTAATGTAAAGATTGCCATCAATAATTCCTCTCTTGAAACCTTCTTGTTGTAGATACTTGTCGAATCTTGAGTACTAAGCTCTGGGGACTTGTTTCAACCCATAAAGTGCCTTCTTTAGGTTGCATGCATAATCCTCATTTTCTAATAGGATGAACCCTTCGGGTTGTTCAATATACACTTCTTCTAAGTTTCCATTTAGGAAGGATGACTTGACATCCATCTAATAATAGACTTTGAAACTCTTAAAACAAGTATATGCTAAAAACATCCTTATAGCCTCTAAACGTGCAACAGAGGCAAATGTTTCTTGAAAATCAATTCCTTCTACTTGAGCATACCCTTTGTACACTAACTTTGCTTTGTTCCTTACAACTTGGCCATCCTCATTCAATTTGTTTCTCAACACCCACTTAGTACCAATTACATTTTTGTCTTTAGGTCTTGGGACAAGTCCCCAAGTTTCATTCTTTTCAATTTGGTTCAACTCCTCTTCTGTAGTACTTAGCCAGTGCTTGTCTTCACTAGCTTTTGTAAAGTTCTTAGGTTTGACTTTAGAAAGCAAGGACAAATTTGCATGTACTGATGCATTGGCCAATCACCTTCTTGTTTAGATTTTAGTGTCTTTGTCACCAAGAATGAGATCTTCTGGATGATTTCTTATGACAAGCTTAGATGGAGTCTTTGTGTCCTTCCTTTCACTTACCTCATTTTCAACTTCTTCCACTTCTCTTCTTTGCAATTTTCTTCCTTTTGGTAATCAATTTCATGTACCATTTCCTTTGGATACCTTTCCTCATCCACTCTTACATTTGCACTTTCAATAATTTTGTGCAATCATTTCTTATAACACTTGTAGGCTTTGCTCCTTGAAGAGTAACTAAGGAAGATACCTTCATCAGACCTAGAGTCAAATTTTCCCAAATCTTCATCATCTCTCCTTATATAGCATTTTTTCCCAAAGACTTTGAATTATTTCACCGTTGCAGGCCTACCCTTCCATAGTTCATATGGTGTTTTACTATGATTGACTTTGATTTTCCCTCGACTCAAACTATAGACTATCGTATGAACCTCTTCTCTCTAGAATGTGTTTGATAGGTTGGACTCATTCAACATGGTTCTTTGCATTTCCTGAATGGTTCTATTCTTTCTTTTTACAACTCCATTTTGCTATGGAGTCCTTGCAACAAAAAGATGTCTCCTTATACCATGTTGTTCATAGAATTCTTCAAATTCATTTGAAGTGAATTTACCTCCTCTATCCAATCTTAGGCATTTGATTTTTAAGCCAATTTCATTCTCAACTAAGGCTTTGAATGCCTTAAACTTCTCAAATGCTTTAGACTTTTCCTTTAAAAATGTAACTCAAGTCATTCTAGAATAATCATCAATTAATAGCATGAAATAACTCACCTTGTTAACTTTTTGTTCTTGTTGGCCCACAGAGGTCTATATGGACAAGTTCCAAGGGTTTTGATGTTGAATACTCCTTCGATTTGACACTCACCCTTGTTTTCTTTCCATGTTGGCACAACTTACAAATAGTATTTGAAGGCTTTGCAATTTTTGGCTTATCTCTTACCGCTTGCTTATTGCTGATTTTAACTAGATTGTCAAAGTTTATATGCCCTATCCTTCTATGCCATAACCAACTCTCATCTTCTTGCCCCATATAACATTTTTTACCTTTGACTTCACTAAGGATATACAAATTATTGGTTGTTCTACTCGCATCTGCAATCAATTTCCGCACCTTCTTGATTTCACATCCTTCAACATGAAATGTGAGTGTGTCCTTGGTCACACATTTGACTCATACTTAGGAGATTATGCTTCAACCCTTCAACATATAGAACACTCTCAGTTTTCATCTTTTCATTATCTAGGCTAAGAGTACCTTTTCTTGTTATCTTTGCCGTAGCATTTTCCCCAAATTTCAGTGTCCCTCTATTCACTTCAAGGTGAGGAATTTGCTTCTGTCTCTAGTCATGTGGCTTGAGTAACCACTATCAATGTACCATTGATTTCACTCATTACGAGCATGAAGGGAAGTTTGCACAAGCATGGATCTCTCCTTTTCTTACTCCTATTTCTTTTTCTATACTTTTGAATTTTCCTCCTTTTGTTTAGCCATAGTATCCTTCTTCTTGTCTGTTTAGATGGTTCCACAATGTTAGTTTTTATGATCAGCTATAAAACTCAGATTTTAATTCAAAAACATACACATAAACACAACATATACCCTGGGAAAACCCTTCACTTGAGGGAGAAAAACCCAACAACAATATATCGCTTATATATTGAATATCAACAATGATCACTTTTACAATGAGACCGAATATGAGGCCAATCAACAACACCACAACTGATGCAAACACACAGAATAGTATGAGACACCTTGCTGCTGATAATATCTAACTCTCTTGAAGATAAACTCAGCCTTCTTTTAGACTATAATATGCTCTTATAGAATTCACACTTGCTTGAGAAACTTGAACTAATGAATGAATCAATATCTAAAGACAAATGATCAACTTCGATATATATACAAGTGAGGTGGAAAGGACGCATCTCTTCATGTCGGCCTTCAAAAGAATCGATGTGACTCCAAGAGGTGGCGGATGAGATAAGTCGGCTCCAAGACATTTAATTAAATATTAAATAATATTCCAAATGAGGCACCTCCTCATTAATCGATGTAATTATAAATTAAATAGCCTATGGCTATCATTTAATTTATTCTTCAAATGCAAGGAGATCGAGCTGGAAGAGAATCCCGACGCTGTAATAACATGAACACTCCCTCTCATCTAGGGAGAATACTTCTAGCTAACCAATGTCATGAAATGACATCCACAATGGCTACACCCAATGTGGAGAGAACCATATCACCTCATCGTGATATCAACCACCATGGCTACTCCCATGTATGGTATATGTGCACAAGTGCCCATCACAGAATCACTCAACGTGATGTCGTCATCTCATCATGACGTTCACCATGGCTACTCCCAGAGGGTGAAAAGCACAAGTACAAGAAAATCATTACAGACTCTCTCATGTGATGTTGTCATGGAGTCACTCAACATGACATCCACCATGGCTACTCCCAAAGGGTGGAAACAAGGGTTTTCACCTCAAATTTCTCTCATAGAGAAAGATGCATTAAACAAGGGCTCAAACCTCAAATCTCTCTCACAGAGAGAAATGCATTAGCAAGGGCTTGCACCTCAAATCTCTCTCACAGAGAAAAATGCATTAAAGCAAATCACAAAAGATCACCGATGCCGAGTCTCCCTCTCAGCTAGGGCTTCATTCTCCACAATACCAAGCTTGTCTCGAAAGTACACAAACTTTACTCTGGAAAGAGGCTTGGTGAGAATATTGGCCGTTTGCTCATCAATGCTGATGTAATTCAACTGGATAGCTTTCCTCAATACCATATCTCTAACATAGTGGTATTTGATCTCAACATGTTTAGTTTTGTCATGAAACACTGGATTGACAAAGAGCTTCACACAAATTTGATTATCACAATGAATGATGATCGACTCCATTGATTGCCCAAACAATCCTACAAGGAGCTTCTAAAGCCACACTGCTTCTCGAGCTGCCACACAAACTACAATATACTCGGCCTTTGCGGTGCTTAGTGCCACTGAAGACTACTTCCTGCTACACCAGGATGTCATTGCAGATCCCAAACTGAAGCAACATCTAGAGGTGCTTTTCCAATCAGCAACACACCCCGCCCAATCAGAATCAGAATAACCATGCAGCTCCAAGTCCACATCAGAAGAATATCTCAAGCCATACCCAACTGTGCCACACAAGTATCTCAAGATATGCTTTGCTGCAACAAGATGTATTTGCCTTGGTTCACACATGAACTGACTAAGTGCACTTACTACATAGCAAATATCTGGTCTTGTATTGACTAGATACATCAATGATCCAATCAACTGCCTGTACAAAGTAGGATCTACCAAATCTAAACTGGCTGCAGCCTCCTTTAATTTTTGCAAATTTGTCTCCATAGGTATGGACATGGATTTGCAATCCATCATACCAAATCTCTTCAAAATGTCTATAGTGTACTTCCCTTGATTTAGAAAGATCTCATTAGACCTTTGCTAAACTTCTAAACCAAGGAAGTAATGCATGAATCCAAGATCCTTCATTTCAAATTCAGAACTAACTCCTTGCATTTGATACTGAGGTGATCTTCTCCAGTAAGAAGTAAATCATCAACATAGAGAACCAAGATTAATGCTTCGCCATCAATTACCTTGAAGTACAGGTTTGAATCAACATCGTTCTTGGAGAAGCCCAAGCTCATCAAGTATCTATCAATTCTCTCATACCAAGCACGAGGAGCTTGCTTAAGGCCATACAAAGCCTTCTTCAATCTGCAAACATGAGACTCCTTCCCATGAACCTCAAAGCCATTAGGTTGCTCAATATATACTTCTTTAATTACACCATTTAGAAATGCTGTCTTCATGTCCATCTGGTGTATTTTCCATCCTTTAGATGTTGCAATAGCAATGATAGTTCTGACGGATGTATAGCGAGCAACCTGAGCAAAGGTTTCCTCGTAGTTTATTTCCTCTTTCTGAGAGAATCCTCTAGCCATGAACCTAGCCTTGTACTTCTCAATGCTCCCATCAACCGCATGCTTGATCTTGAAGAGCCACTTAGAAGATACAATAGATTTTCCTTCTGGTCTAGGTACGATGTCCCAAACATCATTCTTGAGGATGGCTTGATACTCTTCAGCCATAACATCTCTCCATACTTGTTGACTAGTAGCTTCCTCAACATTGGAAGGCTCTGAATCAATGATTTGACTCATCAATGCAACATAGCTTGAAAACTTGTGAGGCCTTTTGCTTTCTCTGAATGTTCCTCTCGGGGCTACAAACTTTTCTCCCTCTTGCATTGTTTGCCTGGCCCAAAGAGGTCTTTTTCGACCAATCACAATGTTTGTAGGCCCATCAGTAGGTTCCAAAGGCTCAACTGAATCATCATCTTCTTTAGGATTAGTAGCCTCCCTTTGAATCTCAGGAGTATGGTCAACTTCCATATCCCGAGGAGACTCTTGGTCTTCATTGTCTATCTCCATGTGAGTGCCCTTGGAACTCTTGAATGCAACATCCTCTTTGAATGTAACATCCCTGCTGATCTCTATCAGTTTCTAACCTTGAATGTAGACTCGATAGGCTTTAGAAGACTCACTATAGCCCACAAATATTCCCTTCTTGCCAGATGGTTCCAATTTTGTCCTTTTATCTTTAGGCACATGAACATATATAGGGCAACCAAATATTCTCAAATGACTTACTTCTGGTTTCACTCCTGTGAAAGCTTCTTCAGGAGTCATATTCTCCAGAATACGGTGAGGGCTCCGATTCTGAACATACACAACTGTCCTAGATGCCTCAACCTAGAGGAAGGTTTGCAGATCTTGATCATGGATCATAGCTTTAGCTGCTTCTACAATGGATTTGTTCTTCCTTTTTGCAACACCGTTTTCCTGAGGATTGTAAGGGACACAAAACTCCCTCTTAATCCCTACTTGAATACAAAAGTTACGGAAATTTCCAGAGATGTATTCTCCTCCATTGTCGAATCTCAGGACTTTGATCCTCTTTCCAGACAAGTTCTCTACCTGAGCTTTAAATTCCTTGAATCTCTCAAGTACTTCCTCAAATTCTTTAGTCTTTAAGAAATAAATCCAAGTCTTTCTAGAGTAGTCATCAATAAAAATTATATAATACAAGAAACCACTCAAAGAAGCAAAAAACATTGGACCACATAAATAAGAATGAATAAGATCTAGAATGCATTTAGATCTGCTTTCACTACTATGAAATGGACCTTTAGTATTCTTACCCAAAGTGCAACCTCTGCAAGTGCCTTCTTGCTCCTGGCTGAGTTTAGGAAGGCCCGTGACCATCTTCTCCATGGTTGATAGTGCTCTAAAGTGAAGGTGAGCAAGTCTTCTATGCCAAAGCTCACACGAACTAGATGAATCGTGCAACAAAGCCTGAAGTGGACGAGTGCAAAGTTTGTAGAGACTCTCATGTCGAACTCCAATCACATGAGCAATCTTGATACTTGAGTTCTTCGGCCATGCAAGAACTTTACCTTCGGAGAATGCAACTTGATACCCCTTGTCTTCCAAGGCAGAGACAGAGACAAGGTTCCACATGATACCTAGAACAAATAGCACATCACTCAACTGTAAAGAGATTCCAGAATCTAAGTGAAGAGAGGAGGTCCCAACACCTTTCACAGAATAACTTGCATCATCACCAATAATGACTTGAACACTAGAATCTCTCTCCACCAAATCAAATAGATGCTCTCTAAATCCAATGATGTGGTGAGAGGCACCACTATCAATCAACCATGTGTTGTTGTCCGTAGGAACATTACTTGATAAGGCATAATAGAATAGAAATCCACTTGAATCCTTCTGAGGATATATCTCACCCACTTCTGCAACTGAAGCCTGCTGCTTAGGTCTGGTTGGACAATCCTTTGCATAACCAAACTTGTCACATCTGAAGCATTGAATGTGGGAGAGGTCCTTCTTCTTCTTAGATGCAGGGGCACCATATGATATTTTATCTCTATTCCTCTTGAAATTGCCTTTCTTCCCTTCTTTTCCTTTCTTCTGCGAGGATTGAGTGGAAAGAACATGAATGTCTTCATTTGTAGAGCTTTGTCCAATGCCTCTTGCAACCAATCTTGATTCTTCTTGGATGCAATCTACCCTCAAGCAATCAAACTTAGGAAGTTTTGATCTCCCACTGATACCTTGGATGAATGGCTCCCAAGATTGAGGAAGACCATTAAGAGCCAACATAGCCAAATCCTTGTCATCAACAATATGCCCAATGGTAGAGAGCCGATCTCTCAACTCAGTGATCTTCATGAAGAATGTGATGATGGAATCTCTTTTTGCCATCTTGATATGATGAAGCTGTTGCTTTAATGCAAGAGCTTTGCTTGTGTTATTGATCTCATACATCTCCTCCAAGGTCTTGAACATCTCTTTTGTTGTCTTCAACTTGGAGATGATTGGCACAAGGTGGTCCTTCACGGAGTATACCAAAATCTTCTTTGGCTTAGAGAAATTCTTTCTCCATTGAGACTTCTCATTCTCATTAGACGGTTTAGGAACTTCGCCCTCCACGAACTCAACTAACTCATTTTCTTCCAAAGCGAGCATTACTCTAAACTTCCAAGAGGTGAAGTTTGATGCGCCCTCAAGTCTATCTTCGATCTTGAGCCCATTCACCATCTTGACAATAAGATAGATGCACAAGAATGAGAATAAGAGTGAATGAAAGTGCTGCTTATGAGAAATTTGATCACGATCTTTCTTATACCCGCTCTGATACCATGTTAGTTTTTATGATCAAATATAAAACTCAGATTTTAATTCAAAAACAGACACATAAACACAACATATACCTTGGGAAAACCCTCCACTTGAGGGAGAAAAACCCAACAACAATATATCGCTTATATATTGAATATCAACAATGATCACTTTTACAATGAGGCTGAATATGGGGCCAATCAATAGCACCGCAACTGATGCAAACACACAAAATAGTATGAGACACTTTGCTGCTGATAATATCTAACTCTCTTGAAGATAAACTTAGCCTTCTTTCAGACTATAATCTTCTCTTATAGAATTCGCACTTGCTTGAGAAACTCAAACTAATGAATGAATCAATATCTAAAGACAAATGATCAACTTCGATATATATACAAGTGAGGTGGAAAGGACACATCTCTTCATGTCGACCTTCTACAAGAATCTCGTCTCCTTGAAACATCATGTTGGCCTTCAAAAGAATCAATGTGACTCTAAGAGGTGGCAGATGAGATAAGTTGGCTCCAAGAAATTTAATTAAATATTAAATAATATTCCAAATGAGGCGCCTCCTCATTAATCGATGTAATTATAAATTAAAAAGCCTATGGCTATCATTTAATTTATTCTTCAAATGCAAGATCAGGCTGGAAGAGAATCTCGACGCTGTAATAACATCAACACACAAAACCACTTCTACAAAAGCATGTCGTGTGTCCAAAGTTGTTGCACTTATAACATATAACATTATAATCCACTAAAGGAGTGAATGAATTATAGTTCCTATTTGAGAACACATAAGGACTTCTATTCTTGTTCCAAACAAAGTTATTTCTTGCACGTTCCCTACAATCAATTGCTTTATGACCAGAGATTACACAAAAAGTAATAACCAAAGAAAGAATGTTGGAATTTGGTCATGTGCACCTGCCTTGGGGGAAAGGACTGTGAATTTGTCCTTGTTATCTTTTGGAGGAGTGCTTGTTTTGTGTGGGACTTGGTTCTTTTTCTTCTTGTTGATAGGAATTTTGAGAGCATTGTTGGGTGAAATTTATGTAATCAACTTTTCAATAGATTACACAACTAGGACTTCAGCCACAACTATGTGAGATATAAATCTCTCCTCTCAGAAAGGGGAGGCACCCTTCTTACTGCTGACAGAAGCTATAGTAAAACAAATAAAGTAATTACAGAATGTACACAATACTTACGAAGTGGGGGGGTGTGTCACATTCATCCTTCTCTCTTTTTTCAGAGATGTTTACAATGCTTCACTATTGGAAGTTCTTAATCACAAAAAACTTAAACGTTCAAGGAGCAGTAATGCCAATATCCCTATCTTGTCAAAGCAAAGCATAGAGATACCATAAGTGATAAACAATAAACAAATAAAAGAAAAGGGAAAGCTCACGAAGGCACAAAGTCGTTCCGTAGCTTTTTCAATGGTGGATTTGTGAAGGATGTATCGTTTGTTGCATTAGAAACACAAAGTCTTCTTAGATGCAGCAATTCCTCGAACATCATGAACAATTACAAGTGCAAAGTCTTGTAGATCATTCAACCAAAGTATCCAAAGAGCATGAACAATAACAAGCACAAAGTCTTGTAGATCATTCAACAATAGCTAAACAAACACAAATATATATCCAAATAAAGGATGTAGCACAAAGTTTACATGAATTACTTAGAGTCCTTCAGATTTCATAAGCTAATCACCACTAATCTGAATCAAATTCAAAAGAAAATCAATCCAACGCAAAGTATGATATGCAATTTCTTCCTTTATTGATTAGATTTAGATTCACAAAATTTCTGAACACTAAGTTTCACAATTTTGTTGCAAATTGAGCAGCACTTCGTTGCAAAAACTAAAGGATAAACAATACAATGGAAATCCCTCATATATATAGAAAGAGGGAAGAGAAAAATTAGGAAACTAATTGAGAAAATCAAGGAAAGTTGGGTGAGCAATTTTAGGAGATCTCACCTAACTTTGACCAAAATCAAAGTGTAATTTTTCTTAATGAGATTACATCTCGAACTTGGTGCAATTACACTTTACAAAAAAACATAAAATGTCAGGAAATATTTACAATATGCATAATGGGAAGCATAAAAAATGTCTAACACTAGAGATCAAGAACCTTCATGTTTCCTTGCTTTGGGTGCGTAATTCTTCGTATTTCTTCCTGGTCTCCTACATGAACTTCTCATCCGGACCAACGGTGTAATCCACAATGGTGTGAATTCTCATGATCGATCTCATGGCAGATGAATGAAACTTCTTGAACTTGTCAAGATGCATTTTTAGGTTATCCAATGTGAGACTTGTATCACAAATGACGTTTAGAGAGGCTTCTGAAAAGTCTACATTGTCAATCAACTTCATGATGGCTTCTTTGAAGATCTGGGATATTTCTGTGGCTGGCAGAAAGATACGATTTTTCTCAAGAAGTTGTCCTGGTAACTCCTTGATACCTTTTTCAAGAATCACACGATGTCCTTCGACATCTTCCTGCACTTGGTGGAGATCCTCCGCAAGAGATTGAATTACTTGAATTCGATGTTTCAAGGATTCTCTTACCTCAATGAATTTTTCTTTATCGAGAATTACCTTGGCTTCCACCAATTTACTGAGCTTTACCTATTTCATTTGTGACCATGACAACATGCATTTTTCCATATCTTTGCGCTCCTGGGAAAGTACACTTTTCTCCTTATCAAGCTCTGTGGTGAGCTTGGCCAGTAGAGTAGTTTTCTCATCCACAACAATTATAATCTGAGATTCGTGTTCTATGATCTTTTCAACAAAATCATTCAACACCCTACCTTTGGAGGTGAACTTCTCAGCTTTCTTGATAGTTGGGTCCTCAATACTTACCATTTCCAGCGGTTGTGCATTAGTTGAAGATCCTGCAAGTCTCTTTACAACAGTGGCATAATGCTCTGCCCTCTGTTTGTACATATTGCGAGCTTGCTCCATTTTATCCAGTCTTCCAGCCAAGATGTCCAATGTCACTTGCACATCTGCTTTTGTACTTTCATTGGTAACTTTGCCAAGATGGACTCTTGTTACTGTGTAGTCCTCCATATTGACATCTCCTTCTTCCTGCGGTGGTATGCCAATCTCTGCATACTTGTGACCAGTCTTTCAACATTTAGTCTTGAGTATACTTTCACCTTTTTCTTCCCTTTAGCTTTTGGAGGGACTATCTCTTCGAGGTCGAGCTCCTCTGGAGAAATCATTTGTTTCTTCCGCTTCGACACTTGAGATATCAACCAAGGGAGAAGAAAGGAGGTGTGAACTTCTGGATTCACCATCAACTCTGTCGTCATTGTCACTTCTGAAGTTACCATTGGTATTGTGGCAATGGGCTAAGTGTCTGTCATCATTGCTCCTGTAGACTGCACATTGAGTTGATCACGTATTGATTCATTCATGAACCAATTGAACTCAGTTTCAGAAGTGATCATATGACGGTGATGACAAGCTAGGAATAGATGATGGAGGACTTGACAAAATATCAATTGTG
This sequence comes from Sequoia sempervirens, assembly GCA_007258455.2. Taxonomy (NCBI): domain Eukaryota; kingdom Viridiplantae; phylum Streptophyta; class Pinopsida; order Cupressales; family Cupressaceae; genus Sequoia; species Sequoia sempervirens. Next base: position 106,986,024 of record VDFB02047230.1, read on the forward strand.
TGAATGATTTTCACTGAGGGAGTATCAAGCACGGTCGATGCTGCAGGAATAGTGGATACCTTTGCTACAGGAATGCCTGTGGTAGGAATAGGTGATGAAGGAACATGAGGTGGAGGAGTACTCGGATTTGGAGGAGTATGAGGAACATTGGATATCACAGGCGATGACGTTCTGGGAATTTCCTCAACTACATTCTCAGGTGGAGACATAGTTCTTTCTTCATCATGCTTGGGTTCCTATTGATCACCCTCTTGTCTCTCCGATTCTGGTTCACCTTCACAATCACCTTTAGATTCTTCTTCAGAATCTTCTTCAGACTCTTGTCCTCTTTCAGAAACTTCTTCTGCATTGGAGTTTGCTTCTGCTGAGTCTTCATCTTCAGCGGATTGATAACTAGAAATACCTTCTTCATTAGAATCTATCTCCTCTGACACAACCCTTTTACCTTTGGAGCAAGATGGTTCAGATTCCGTGGTTTCTCCTTCTGGGACGACCTGGGTATCTTTCTTGTCGACAATAAACTTGATTTTGGGATCTCTTCGTGAAGAAGTGGGAACAACCGCTGATTTATTTTTCGTGCGGGTTCTTGTTGTCGGCGAGCTTCTGCTTCAGATTCTTCTCCTTCCGAATTTGTTCTGAAACTTTTCATTTCAAAACCATGCTTGTGTAACCATTCTGCAGTGTTGGATAAGATTGGTTGCAATCTCTCTCTAATGCTAGTACTTTCTTTTCTAGACCATTGAATTGCAGGAAATGACTTCTTAGATATTTCTTGTTCATTATAGACAACATTCATGATATCACCAGGATCTATAAAATCCTCTCGTAGGTCAGCAATATCAAGGTCTTTGATCTGCTGTACGGTCAACCTGCAATAATCCATTTTGCGAATGGCTTCTTCATCTTTGCAATCAGCCCAGATGTCCTCAAAACAGTACTTGTGATGATGACCCTTTTGCAATTACCTTCTGACATCCCGGTAATCAAAATCAAACCTATACCTGTAGATCCTGATTGTCATGACTTGCATCTCAGCATAAACTGATTTGGCTTTTTGTACAGTCGGGATAGTATATCTACCGATTGTTAGTGGGAACTTGAATCCACGCTTGTGAATATTTCTTCGTTCTTTGTGCACTAAAATCAATTGTATGCACATCTCCATGAGAACCCACTTGTTTGAGGGGTATTGTGGCAACATGTAATGGCAACCAGTGTAGCACCCTACTCTTAAATAAGTAAATGTTGGGAATTGTAGAAATATGCATCCAAATTTACTTACTGCCTTATAGGTCTCATCAGATACCCTCCTCCTCTCGAGAGTCAGATCAAAATTGAAAAGAAAAGGCGCGAAGAAAGCATCAATAACCCTCCTGAAATAATGGAAGCTTTCCTTCAATTCCAGTTGATAGAAAAATTTATACACAGGTACTAGCATCCGATTCCCTTTTGTGGTAAGACCTGGAAATTGCCTCATTACAGCTACTGCATACACCGGATAAGAAGTCATATAGAATTTTAATGTAGAAGGCACATTGATCAGTTGTTCATGTATTTCATCGCTGATCTATTTTCCCCAATCAATGTAAACTTTTTGTCTTCTTATGATTCTGATGTATTCATACATCCAGTCATGAAAAGTGGATGATTTAGGCAAGCCCTTCACTCCGCTCAAGAATGTGATCATATCTTTGACATCATCTTTGAAATCACTTTGCAGGAGTCCCTTTGGCCATCTGGAAACAGTTTGCCTAGGCTTCTTCAACCATTGGCTATTTATCAGGTTTTTAGCCTTATTGGGATCAGAGTCATAGACTTCTTGTGCTTTTTGTATCGAGATATCGATGTACTCCATCTGTGGAACTTTAAATACAATATCAAAGAAGTCAGGGTCGAGTCTTAAAATCTCATGCCCAGAAGAATTAATCACACTTCTACTCTCCCTGATGTAGTGGTATGCAACTTGAAGGACAAATTCTGTGTTGTGTGCAACAATAGGGAACATAGATACCAAATGCAAGTTACTGTGTACAATTTCTCTCATAGAATCAGGAAGAGGCTTTTTCTCAGTTTTCTCTGCAAAATCAACTAGGTCTTGATGACCAACCTCTGTGTCTTTTATCTCTTCCACCTTGGAGACCACTACAGTCGGCAGATAGAAACCTTGATACTTCATTTTGTCTTTAGCTTTTGAAGACGACGAAGGTTTTTTGGCAATCATCAGAGAGCAACTAAAACTATGATCAACAACCTTGAGGATCTTGAAAAGAGACTGCAAGATGTAGAGTCAAACGTTAGTAAAAAAAAAACATGGGGATGCGTGAAGCGAGCAACGATGATGAGCAAGCATGAAGAAAATGACGAGGCACACAAAACGATGCACAAAGTGGAAGGAACGAGGTTCAGGATGAAACTGGCAAGTTTTGAAATGTTTCAGAGCAAAATTTGGGAAAAGTGTAAGGGCGCTGAAAATCAGCGCCCTTGCACTTGGAGAAAAATGACTTTGGTGCAGGGGTGCTGAAAAACAATGCTCCTACACTTCTCAGTGTTAGGAAAATCTTCATTATGTCAGAGCGCTAAAATTTAGCGCCCTGACATTTCCTTCTTGTAAAGTTCAAAATGCGAGTAAGGCAATGTGGATCAAAACGGTGTGCCATTGTTGAGAACTTCACCGCTTAGTAGATTTCAAAATGCAGAATGTGTTAAGGTGTAAACTCTTTGGAGGATGGCGCCATGGCAATATTGAGGGACGTTCAACCAACCAAAAACAAGTATCATCAGATGAAGAAACTACGCACATGAAGCTCTTCAAGGAATGAGAAAGAACAAAAGATAGAAGGGGACGAACAAACCAAAACCCCTTGGTGATTACAAAGAATAAACCAACCAAGAGAAGAAAGACACAAACGCGAAAGGAAGAAAAACTCACGCGCGCACATGAGAAAAAGTAAAGGAAAATGCATTTTTTGAAGAACACACAAAAAACGTGATAACTAGAAACATATTTACAGACCATGATAAGTTAAAATGCACTTATGAAAGGAAGGAGTGATAGGAAAAGAGAAAAAAATGCACCTGAAATGGTGAACTCAAAACCCTAGCTCGACCCAAAGAGAAAATCTTCATAAAAACATGTTTTCCTTTAGGTAGATGTGCACCCAACAAAGATGAATGGAGGTTGAAGACCACAAATGATAAAAATGAAACAATGAAATCACTTTTAAGTGATTGAGGAAAGTAAAAACTTAACTCAAGTCGCCCAATTAATTGAGGCATAAAAGGTGGCACAAAAAGCAAAAAGTGCAAGAGACTTGAAGAAGTGCACCTAAGCCAAAAATTGGCTAAGTCAGAGGAAAAAATGTAAAGGCGCTAAAATAAAGCGCTTCTGCATTTTAAGATAATCACCTTTGTGTAGGGGCGTTGATTTTTGGCGCCCCTGCACTTTCAACACTTAGTCAAATTTTCAACATGGGCAGGAGCACTGTTTTTGGGTGCAACTGCACATTTTACAATTTCACTAAGTATGAACAGTGAGACTTCGCGAAGGTACTCATTCGAAGGTTTTCATGAGGTGAACATAGGGGGATGCTCAAACTGACTGTTTAAGGCTTTGGAATGCATTTTGAGGTGGCTCGATAATCACCTCATTTTGCATGCTTGAACTTCACAAATCTAGGAAACAAACAAGTTTCGTAGGGGGGTTATCCATGGAACAAGCACTGCTAGATTCTGCGATAACAAGCATCTAGATGACTTTTTGTCTTTTCCTCATTTTCCTTCTTTGGTGGCTCTCTGTGATCTTTGTTGGCCATCTGATTTTTGTTATATCCAAGACCAATATTTATAAATGGCGACCTCTGCCCATTTATGATATCATCTAAGATCTCGGTACTCTTCTCAATTTTGAGGCTCTTGTTTAGCTTAGCAATTGTTTTCACTAATTCTTTCCTCAAGGAAACAATTTCAGACTCAAGCGTTTCACAATTTTCTTATTTTCCCTTTAATTGAATTCTTACCTCTTCCTCAATTCGTTTTGCTTCTTTAATTTAAATTTACAGATTGATGATTATTTTCTTCAACTCCTCAAGACTTTGTGACATTTTTGCCTTAGATTCATAGTCCTCTTGAAGCTGTAATTTTTGCTTCAAATTCCTCTTCTTAGGTTTCTTGTTTTTATTTAGGGTACAAATAAGTTCCTCTTCGAAATATACTTCCCCATCCATGTCAACATTCTTGTCCCCTTTTGTCTCATTATCTACCTTTTCTTCACTTTCCAAGACATCATCTTTTGTTTCTATCACCATGAATAAAATCTCTTCTTTATCAATGGTAGAGAAACTCTCTTCAGATGAATTGCTTTCCTCCTTGGAATAGAGGCTTTTCTTGTTATTGTAAAAGCTTTTCTTTCTCTCAAATTTTCCTTGTTTGTGGCCCTTTTATGTTGATAATGTTTGACACATTTCTTTATATTATGCTCTTCTTCTTCACTATTTTCAATTTTTGCATATGGGCATTTGGTTGCAAAATGTCCTACCTTTCCCCAATTAAAGCATTTAAAAGGAAACTTACCTTTGTACTTGCCTGATCCTTTCTTTAGCTTCCTCAAAAAATGAGCTTCTTCTTCGTCTGAATCATCATTGGAACTATTGCTTGGCTTGGACTCTTTACTGTTCATTTTCTTTGAGGCTTTGAAGGCTACCTCTCGTTTAGATGATTTCTCCTTTTCCGTCTTCATCTCATATGTAGTGAGGATTCCATGCAACTCATCCATTGTTAGAGTATCTAGATCTTTCATTTCTTTGATGACAAATAATTTGACATCAAATCTCAAAGGAAGAGACCTTAATACTTTCTACACAATTTTTGCATCCTCAACCTTTCTCCAAGGCTTCTGATAGTGTTAACAATTTCATCCATGCGAAGTAGATAGGCTACAATGTTTTCTTCATCCTTCATTTTTAAACTTTCGAATGGTCTTCTATGTGTTTGAAGCTTAGCTTTATTTACCTTGAAGTCTCCATACTTTTTTTTGAAGTTTGTCCCACATTTCTTTCACCAATACAAAATGCATCACTTTGACAAATTTTCATTCCAATAGACCACACAAAATTGCATCACAACTTTTGCATTATTTTCACTCACCCTCTTTGCCATCAGATCCATTGGTGGAGATGATGGAGCTACATATTCGTTGACAACTGATTGACAAATATTAATGCCAAGAGCCATTAGGTAAGTGCACATCCTTATGCTCTAGAAGGAATAGTTTGTTCCATCAAACAATGGAGCCCTGTTTGAGGAGAATCCTTATTGACATGCCATGTGTGCTCTCAAGATCTACCTTCTAGTGGTTAGACTATTCTTGAAGGAACTTGCGTTGGTACCAATTGATGAGTACACACTTATATTGAGAGGGGGGCTGAATCAATATAAGATTATTTTTTACTTTCAAATTAATAACCACAATAACTTCAAATACACAACATCAACAAATAAGAACACAAGAACACAAGATTTACGTGGAAACCCTTTCAGGAGAAAACCATAGAATAAGGACTGCTTGGATCTACTTTCCAAATCCAATCACCAAAATAGATAGTATTTTACAACAAATTGTAGGCATCAACCCACTGGAGACACCAATCCCCACCACTGAGCACCAACTCAGTAAGAGACACCGATCTCTTTAATATGAGGTACCAATCTCTCTAATATGAGGCACCAACCTCTAACTCAACAAAGTCTTGTCTTCTTGAGAACAAATCTCCTTCAAAATCCACCTTCAATAATCTTTTATTATTTTCTTCTTAAATCTGCTTGTGTTTGTATGATGTATCTTTTATTCTTCACACTCACCTTTGTTGGAGTTGATAGTTGTTGGAAAAATGTGTCTCAACCTTGCAATTATATAAATGTTATTGTTGATATATATATATATATATATTTCCTAGTTACACCGATAGGTGTAATATATAATGGGAACACGAGGTGGAGGGGAGGAGTGGGATGTGTGTAAATAATTTTTTTTTTTTTCAGAAATTTTTTAAATGGCCAACATATATTAAATAAATGATATATTGTAAATATAGACTGTTAATTATTAGGTTTTAGATCTAATGATAGATATTTTGTTGGCCTATCTTTCCCTAGAAGGTAAACCTATTTTATGAGGGTGTTGTACTACGATTGTAGATGATGATGTATTCTGAGAGTGTGATAGTAGTCGTGTTGTCTTTGGGTCTCTTGCCCTAGAAGGTAACCCTATTTTATGAGGGCGTTGTACTATGATTGTAGATGACGATGTATTATGAGAGTGTGATAGCGATCGTGTTGTCTGGATCTTTGGTGGTGATACCCCTGTGAGAAGCTTGCTCTGCAAGTATATTGTAATCTTTGTGATTTCTGAATAATATATTGGGCAGATTTTGGAGTATGGGATTTTTCTCCCGAAAGGGTTTTCCCCACGTAAATCACTATGTTGTGGTACGCATGATATTTATGTTTATTTATGTTTAAGTTTCTGTAACTGTTAAATATTTATAAAGTTTTGCATTATTCTCCTCTCAAGACTAGTGTAGGAAGTTGTTTCACTACGTTAGCTTCCTTTCAAGTGAGTAGAGTGCCTTACTAGAGTGCAGTTGGAAGTTTGATGTATGCTATGGTTTTTACTAGACCAGACATTTCTCGAGCAGTGAGACTTCTTTCTAGATATATGTCTAATCCTAGTAGAGTTCATTGGGATGTGGTTAAATTTTTTTTTAGATATTTGCATGGTACCTCAGATTATTCCTTGTGTTATCATAGTAATATGATTGAAGATGAGATTTCCCTTGATATCCATGGTTATATGGATTTAGATTGGGTAGGTGATATTGATAGCTAGCGATTCATCAATGCTTATGTATTTACTTTATTTGGTGGTGCGATTAGTTGGATGAGTAAGTGACAGGTTGTGGTTGTTTTGTCCACTACTAAAGCAAAGTATACGAAATCTACTCATGCTTGTAAAGAATCCATTTGGATTAACTGTGTTCAGATATTGGAATAAACCAAGGTGCGGTGACAATTTATTGCAACAGTCAAAGTGCGATATGTCTAGCCAAGAACTCGACATTTCATGCCAAGACCAAGTATATTGATATATAGTATCATTTTGTTCGAGATATGGTCAAAGATGGTAGGGTGAAACTAGTTAAGGTAGAGACTTCAATGATGAATGTTGCTGATTCTTTAAATAAGCCTGTGAGCACAAAAAAGTTTAGATGGTGTTCAGAGACTATGGGCCTTTCGGCCCCTAGCAATTAAGAGACAATGTTTACTCCCTCCCGTTGCGCTTGCAAGGTGTTCAACGAGCTGGAGATTTATTCAGAAAATGTGTCTTGACCTTGCAATTATATAAAGGTTATTGTTGATATGATATATATAAAGGTTATTGTTGATGGGAGCATAGGGTGGAGGGGAGGAGTGGGATGTGTGTAAACAATTTTTTGTTAACTTAAAAAAAAAAACTCTTAAATGGTCGACATACATTAAATAATTGATATATTGTAAATCTAGACCATTAATTATTAGGTCTTAGATCTAATGGTGGATATTTTGTTGGCCTATCTTTCCCTAGAAGGTAACCCTATTTTATGAGGGCGTTGTACTACAATTGTAGACGATGATGTATTCTGAGAGTTTGATAGTGGTTGTGTTGTCTCTAGATCTTTGGTGATGATACTCCTATGAGAAGCTTTCTCTACAAGTATATTGTAATTTTTGTGATTTCTAAATAATATATTGGGTGGCTTTTGGAGTGTGGGGTTTTTCCTCCCAAAAGGGTTTTCCCCACATAAATCACTATGTTGTGATATGCATGATATTTATGTTTATTTCTGTTTAAGTTTCTGTAACTGTTAAAGATCTATAAAGTTTTGCATTATTCTCCTCTCAAGATTAGTGTAGGAAGTTGTTCTACTACCTTAGCTTCCTTTCACTAGTGAACCCCATAGTTCCTAGAAATCTGTGCAACCAAAATTCCTATCACAAATGAGAGATCAAAGCAACTAATTTTCTATGCAACCAAGAGAGAAAATATTGAATCTACACAAGTATCACACGAGCATCTAATATTGAGATTAACCTGCAATTGTAATTGAATTGAATGGAATTTAATGATTACAATTAATGTGCATTCTTATAAAAACATGGAAAAACAAACCCTAGATGAGGATTGCATTATATTGTGACAAGTGTCTTAATTTGATGCAATGAGACAACTTGACCTATATTGAGCCCAATCTAATTAATAAAATAAACTCCTAAGTTTAGCTTAAGTGAATAAAGTAATAAGGGAGTTAATAATTAATTATCAAGTAATGTCCTAATTACTCCAACACCCCCCATTAAGATCAACTTAGGTAGAAGCTATACAACCCTTATGAAAAATGCAATGATTGATGCATGGATGGGTCCTGGATACAAGTCTTGATGAGGTACCTGTTGACGACGATTTTACTTGTAGCAAATAAGGTGAATAAATTCTTCATAGACAAATCACAAAGAGTCTATCCTTCTTGAAAGATATGGAAAAAATACAATCTAAAAGGGGATTCTACTTTAACAGGAAAAGATTGGCTTCAGTTCAATCCCAAGTCTCCGGTAACCAGGTCATGATTGCACTAGGGTCGCTCTCGGGTATGATGTGATATTGCTATTAATCTCAAAGGGACTATGGTTGTTTAGAATTGTATATTTTAGACACTGAGTTTTCAATTGGATCATAAAAAAAGTATCATGAAATCGAAAGATTTGCAATAATATTTCATGAACATCACAAATTATTTGCTATCACTTAAGTAGATTTAGCATTAAACATTCAAAAATTTTATAGAAAATGAAATATTTTCAATAAAATTCCATCCATTCATTTAATTTTGGAACATTTTCAAGAATTTAAACATCTACTCTAAAATAAAGCATAAAAGTACTCAAAATTAAATTTTTTCCCGGTTATTCTCCATGCATGCTCCAAAGAATCAACTAAAACAGAGCAAACCACTTTATACTTCACCATATTTCTTCACAACTACATATAAAACGGTGTGAGCTTTTAAAGAGAGGGGGTTTTAGTTTGAACACTGAGTAGGTTCTTTATGCACCCTTAAACGATGCAGCATACAATCTTGTTCAATTGAACTAACAAAACCAACTACAAAAGATTCATGAGATAGGTAGCTATCCAATTGGCTATGATATTAATCAATGTCTACGTGCATACAAAGTTTTGCGCCATAATGATTTAGAAAATAGGAAAAAATAACAAAACTTGAAAAAGTTTTATGCTCTTTCGACATCCACAAATTCTGAACTTAAAATAAAAAATGGGGATCCTCTAGCCTTTTATAGAACACAAGGCTCATATAGGATAAGACAAATACATGAGAGAAAATCCAAGGGACCAATCAAATCAAGGCACGTGGAATGTAGTGACTAATAGGAGAATTGCAAGCAAAGTCAACGAAGGTCAACTTTTACACGTTGAAGCTCTTCGGGTGTGTTAATCTTTAATTAGTAGGGTTCTTTCTTAGAACCAAACAAATCTGCTCAAACAAAATATAGGAACTTCTCACAAAATCAGAGTGATCAGGTGGAAGTATTGTTCCAACATCTCAGGTTCCTCCTCAATTTGAACATTCTAGGAATGAGCCTCTCCCAGAATAAGTACACTTATTTGTTGCATGCTTGAACTCCAGAGTCCCGGGATTTCGGTATCTGACACATCTTTGCAACGAACTCTATTCTAGCATGAACTTTTAAAGTGCACCATTGAACTTGGAAACATCATTAGATTTGTTCGTAAATATAATTTTCCTGACCATCCATACCCGAACTTTGTATCACAATCTATATCTCCTGCAACCACAAATTCCACACATTAAATCCCTTTTAAAAGAAAGAAAACATTTATAACATCTCATGTAAATAAAACCATTATTCAAATGCTAGTACAAAAATATCATACATAACATGCTTTCCAGCATATCATAAATCCTCACACACACACACACATACCAGATTACTAGAATCATTAGATAACCTCAAAACTTTAAAATTTCATTTTACATTGCAACTTGGTACCCGATACCTGGTATTCAACTTTACCCATGAACTTTCCTGGACTTCAATTTTATCGGACTCCATCTTACTGGACTCCATCCTATCGGAATCCATCTTACTGAAGTACAAACCTTAGATTGGAGCCTTCCATTCAAACTCGCATTACCTTTTTCCTTTTCAAACATTTTCGGTTCCTGGTACTCGGTACCCAAAACACTTACATTACGAAGTACTCTTTGATTAAATATTTCTGTCTGCTTTTCATTTCTGGTGATCTTTCAATTTGCTAGCTCTTGCCATAAGAGTTATTTTTTGCTTGGGTCCCCAAGTCTTTCAGTCTTGGGGTGCGTTGTGAGACCACACAACAACTTGCAACTAATAAAACCAAATTTAAATCAAACTTGAAATTAAATCACCAATCGTAAATTATAATTTATACATATTTTTAAACAATAACTTTTACCTTTACCTAGGTTCTGACATAAAAAAGTAAAACTCCACTAGAAACATCCATGTGTGCTTTGATTAATCCCAGTTTTTGGAACTCAGTGAAAAGAATCAGTTCATTAACATTGAACTACATAATATAGTAATCCTCCGGAGCCAACCAGGGATAGAGCCTTGCTTCCAGTCAAACGTCCATAGCCCCGACAAGGTTATCTCTGTAATTCCCCCCAAACATAGCTTTACTGCTAGCTAGACGTCTATAGCCCCAGTAGAGTTATTTGGATAGCCTAAAGAGTTGATGTTTTTTTTTTAGATATAGCAATGATAGCTTATTTTTCTCTTTTGATACTTCAATGATATCTCTTTTATCAACTTGCAAGCAATGAAGCCCCACTATTAGGTTGGGAATTACAGTGGTAGCAAAGGTTACTTTTTGATTTTTCATTCAATGCAAATCCCTTCATCAATTCATTACTTCCCAAAAACTCATTTAATAATTTCCTGTAGGTGCGTGTTTCTAGCTAAATTTCACTACTTTATGCCAAATCCTAACTAACTACAACTCGCTATATGTTAGAAAATATGCAGAAATTAAAATTTAGCAACAAACAATTTAATCACCAAATTTAAATCTAAATTTAGAAACATTAGTTACCACCCTTCCAATTAAATTTTATAGCAACTACTAAAAAATTTTTGCTAGCAATTCTGATTTGATGCCGCTGCACTTCATTAATGGATTGGAAATGTCATGATTACCTTGAAACACGATCACATTATTCTGCATTAAATTCGCACACCTTATTTCACATGTATTGTATTTCTCAACTTACCTGGGTGATGACGTGTACTGCCCTGCCGGCTTCATTTTCCTTTCTGTTTCGCACACATAAGCACCTTCATAATTAATACGACTCTTAAAAAAAATGAAATGACCACTATTAACTTCGAAATCTTCAACTTGTTTGATTCACAATCTTCATACTGCTCAAATTTGAAGCAATTTATCACCAACTATGTGCAAAGAATTAATTTGATTTAACCTTTCGTTTTGAAGATAATTATCTGGCTGCCACCTTGCTTACAATTTCCAAGAATTCACTCGAGGCAACTATGTACCACAACTCCCTCACAACTCTCTATAAATTCTACATTTCTTCTCGAGTTCTCTACACTTTTTCTTTCTAGCTTTCTTGTCTTATTTTTGTAATTTTGCTCTATGCATTTTCATTTGCTTCTTGGCCATGGATACTCCAATTTGCTTAAGCTGCTCTCGCTGCCATAATGTTTTCTTAGGAAGTATCACACCACAAAGACTTGAAAAGGTTTTCTTCATTCGAACTTCTAGTTTCACTGTGCCAAATTTGTGTTTAGTCCTTGGGGAAAAGTATGTTGAATCCAACTGCTACTTTCGCTTCTATTCCAATGTGGCTTCTCATTTTGTAGCGTCACTTTTGGATATTGGGCTACTTGTTGAAGATGTTCACTCGACTACCAATTTGATAGTGAGACATGAATATCTGGAGAATCTAGATATTATTTTATCTGTTGTACATCTGACTATTGGGATTCCCTCCATGGATGATATTCCTCAGTTCCTGGAACATGGGGAAGTGGTTCCACTTTGACCTATCCTTATCGATCTCCATATTCATGACTTTGAAGTTCACCGGGAACTCGCCTATATAGGGTATTCAGCCCTAATAGAAGAGGCGTCGCATATTGACTGAATGGCTACTACCATTTACAACTTCACTCACTCTTTTTTGACTTTTTTGATCTTTTGAAATAAGGATTTTTGATATCTCATGTATATACGTGACACACACACACACACACACATATATACATATATAACTTTTTAGAACATCTTAAAGCGTGTTTTACTATGCATGGTTTTATCATTTTATGTTTCACAGTTCAATTTTTCAAATGTTTGAATTCACTCTCATGTGTAAGATAGGTTTAAGCAAAATTTGCTAATGCAAGGGCCAGACAAAAGAAAAAAAAAATGAAGAAAGAAAACAAAACAAAATAGAACCCTACAAAAAGAAAACTAACCCTAACTACCCTAACTCTAACATAACAAAAGATTAACCCTAATAAAACAACTTATTTCAATTTCCGTGACTATTTCCTTTGCAGTTTTGGTACAAATTACACCAGGTTTATCTTTGAATTCATTTAACAAAGTTTCCAATGTTCTACTGTAACAATGAATTATCTTAAATTTTCTACACTTAATAATCGTAAATTCAAAAACGTACTTATCAATGACTTGGATCATATGTATTAAAATGACCTCATTAAAGATTGATTGCACACATTTTTTCTGATGCGACCATACTCTACCTTCCTCCAACCCTGGTCCATTTCTGTGAATGACTGTGTCCATTTCTCTACTTTCTCTTCCTTTGAAAATCTTCATGTCTTTGGCCTTGTCTTCACTTTGCATTTTGTTAGACCAAGATATATCACTATTTATATTGTTATCAGAGAGAGAAAAAGTAAAAGTTTGATACTTTGTATCTTGCATAAAATCAAGAAAATTTCCTTTTATAGCTCATGAATTTTCAACTTGGAGCAAAATACACACATTTCCTGCTCCTCGTTATTTGCGTTTTCCACGTATAAGGAGAATGATGATTCATCAATACTATTTCCTCATTTTTGATGCGATGTCTTTGAATATTGACATTCTCGCCTATTTCCCTATAAAACATTAGGGTTTTCTTTATAATAAATGCAGTTTTCCAACTATTTTGATTTATTTGTTAGTTTTTTAATATTTCCAATTCCACTAGGGTTAAATGTTTTTCTCGTTAACAATTCCTTTCTTTTAGCAGTTAGAACTTCGTCTGTTAAAGAAATCACTTTACTTATGGCCAAACTTACCCTAGGTAGTTAAAAAAATTTCACACTCGAGTTCACCGTTATCAGTTGTATCATGAATTCTACACTTGGTGACCCTACCAAAAGTGAATAAACTCAAAGGATGTAATTTCTGGTAATTTTTTTTTCAAAATTTTTCAACTTTCATACTAAAAAGCCAGCGTGCACTCAATTTCACTTTACAAGCTTTTCACTAAACTCAGGACTAACAATTCAACATATGCCCTCCAATTCAAAAAAAATAAGGCCTAAAATATTCAAAGATGACCCTCTTAGCGCTAGTTCCCGTTGATGACGATTTTACTCGCAACAAACAGGGCGAATAAATTCTTCACAGACAAACCACAAAGAGCCTATCCTTCTTGAAAGATATGAAACAAAGACAATCTAAAAGGGGATTCTACTTTAACAGGAAAATATTGGCTTCAGTTCAATCCCAAGTCTCCGGTAATCGGGTCATGATTGCACTAGGGTCGCTCTCGGGTATGATGTGATATTGCTGTTAATCTCAAAGGGACTATGGTTGTTTAGAATTGTATATTTTAGGCACTGAGTTTTCAATTGGATCATAAAGACAAGTATCATGAAATTGAAAGATTTGCAATAATATTTCATGAACATCACAAATTATTTGCTATCACTTAAGTGGATTTAGCATTAAGCATTCAACAATTTCATATAAAAAGAAAGATTTTCAATAAAATTCCATCCATTCATTTAATTTTGGAACATTTTCAAGAATTTAAACATCTACTCTAAAATAAAGCATAAAAATATTGAAAATTAAAATTCTCTCGGTTATTCTCCATGCATGCCCCAAAGAATCAATTAAAACAGAGCAAACCGCTTTATACTTCACCAGATTGCTTCACAACTACATATAAAATGGTGCAGGCTTTTAAAGAGAGGGGGTTTTAGTTTGGACATCAAGTAGGTTTTGTATGCACCCTTAAATGACGCAACATACAATCTTGTTCGGTTGAACTAACAAAACCAACTACAAAAGATTCATGAGATAGGTAGCTATCCAATTGGCTCTAATATTAATCAATGTCTACATGCATACAAAGTTTTACACCTGAATGATTCAGGAAATAGGAAAAAAAAACAAAACTTGAATTTTTTTTATGCTCTTCTAACATCCACAAATTCTGAACTTAGAATAAAAAATCCTCTGGCCTTTTATAGAACACAAGGCTCAGATAGGATAAAACAAATACATGAGAGAAATCCAAGGGACCAATCAAATCAAGGCATGTGGAATGTAGTGACTGATAGGAGAATTGCAATCAAAGTCAATGGAGGTCAACTTCAATTACACGTTGAAGCTCTTCGGGTGTTAATCTTTAATTAGTAGGGTTCTTTCTTAGAACTGGAAACAAATCTGCTCAACAAAATATAGGAACTTCCCGCAAAATCAAAGTGATCAGGTTGAAGTATTGTTCCTACATCTCAGGTTCCTCCTCAATTTGAACATTCCAGGAATGAGCTAGTCCTAGAATATGTACACTTCTTTGCTGCATGCTTGAACTCCAGAGTCCCAGGATTCTAGTATCTAGCACATCTTTGCAACAAACTCTATTCCAACGCGAGCTTTTAAAATGCATCATTGAACATGAAAACATCATCAGATTTGTTCGTACATATAATTTTCCTGACCGTCCATACCAAAACTTTGTATCGCAATCTATATCTCCTACATTCACAAATTCCACACATTAAATCCCTTTTAAAAGAAAGAAAACATTTATAACATCTCATGTAAATAAAACCATTATTCATGCTAGTACAAAAATCTCATACATAACATGCTTTCCAGCATATCATAAATCCTCTCTCTCTCTCTCTCACACACACACACACATATACCATATTACCAGAATCATTAGATAACCTCAAAACTTTAAAATTTCATTTCACATTGCAACTCGGTACCTGATACCTAGTATTCAACTTTAGCCATGAACTTTACCAAACTTCAGTTTTACCGGACTCCATCCTACCGAACTCCATCTTACCAAACTTCATCCTACCAGACTCCATCTTACCGGAGTACAAACATTGGACCAGAGCCTTCCATTCAAATTCGCATTACCTTTTTCGTTTTCAAACGTATCTGGTTCCCGGTACCCGCCGGTACCTGGTACCCGAAACACTTACATTACAAAGTACTCTTTGATTAAAGATTTCTCTTTTCTTTTCACTTATGGTGATCTTTCTATTTGCTAGCTCCTGCCATAAGAGTTATTTTTCACTTGGTTCCCCAAGTCTTTCAGTCTTGGGGCGTGTTGTGAGACCACACAACAGTACCCATGTACAAATAAATGACTCTCATAACTAGAGAAAAGAAGAAAACCACATGGGAAAAAATCCTCTGCAAAAGAGAAAATGAAATGAATGTACTAGTGAATTAAGGATAGAAGGAGGAATCAATGTGACTCCCCAAGGACTATTACTTTTATCACACAAGTACAATGGATGTCCCCTCGATAAGAGAGAGAAAAAGAGGATATGAATATGGGCCTCAAAAGCATATCTTTTTTGTTATTTTTGGTTTTAGGTTTGTTAGAGTGTTTTGGAGTCTCATAAGTTCATTTATGACCATTTAGAATCATAGGGGTTCATTTTTGGTGTGTTAATTGGGTTTTGATTAAAAAGTGAAAAAGTTGTCAAAAAGCAAGAAACTGTTACAAACATGTAAAGAAACCATTACAAACAATTAAAATTGGTTGGTAATGTAAGACGACAATCTAAAAGTCAAATGGTGGTGAAAAGAAACTAATTTTGAAGTTTTGGTGAATAGAAGCAAGCTTTTTCTAAGTTTTCCAACGTTGCAATTCCGTTCTGTTGCTATGTACGACATGTACGATCCACATACTGGTTTGAAATTGATTAAATAGTGTGCATATGTGAATCTACTTTTGTTTGGTTCTTATTGCATTGTTTTTCGTTGTGTATTGAGGGAGATATTGCATTTTTCCTAAAAAACTGCCAAAACCCTACCTAGGGTAACCCGAGAGGAGAAGAAAAGATGTAACTTGGTTTTCTACTCGTGAAAAATCACCAAAATGGGTGGAAAATCTTGTAAATATGTATTCTACTATATGCCAAGATTGCAGGGACTAGAATTGAGGTTTGCATGTGCTTTGGATGAACAATAGGTTTGAAATTTGCATGTTTCAGACTATGTAGCAGCTAGACTAGGTTGAGTATGTGAATCAAGTTTTGAAACTTGTTTGTTTGACAATGGAATTGTTAGAGGAATGTAGGAAGAGGTCATGTAGACCTAAATCTAGAGTTTTGAATGTTTTCAAAAGATTGGAATTGAGTTTGTTAGGACTGTCCCAAGAGGACAAATTATGCATTCTAGAGTGAAAGAGTGTAAATCATGAATTGTTGCACTGTTGGGTCAACACATAGGAGTTGTTAGGATTGAATGTAAGATTCATGACAAGCCTTCCAAGGTATCTGCACTGTCCCAAGGTTGTTAGATCAAAGCCTCCAAGGGAGTTCATTGTTAGAGTCTAGGAAGTTGCACATAGGAGCAACAATGGAGAACATGCTAGAACATCTTTCCTTTTGGGTTTGTTGTCACTTAGAATGTCTTTCCTCTACATAAAATTGGTATTAGAGTAGGGAAATTAGTAAGAGGGTATAAATAAGTTGATTTGAAGTCAATCCAAGATGCCTCCAAGAGTGAATGTTAAAGAGTGAATTTATAAATAAGTTGATTTGAAGTCAAACCAAGATGCCTACAAGAGTGAATGTGGAAAGAATAATCAGAGAGGTGAAAGATGCTCTTTCCCCAGAATTGAGAGCCATAAATAAAAGCTTTGATGCAAGACTCACATCAGTTGAGACCAACCAGAGAAGATGAGTGGTCACAAGAGATTTGAGTGACCAGGAAGAAGGAGAAGAAGTGGGTGAAGAAGAACATGAAGAAGAAAGAGATGTTAAAGAGAAGAGGTTGCAGAGATTGCTAAAGTCAGTTAAGAATGATGGTTCCAAGGTAAAAGTAGAACTTCAGGTATATTCAGGAAGTCTAAATGGAGAAGAACTCCTAGATTGGATAGGGGAATTAGATAAGTATTTTGAGTTTGAAGAGATACCTGAGGGGCAACAAGAGAAATTGGCAAGAACAAAACTAAAAGGACATGCATCCCTATGGTGGGATTATGTATAATAAGAGGAAAAAGAAAAGCAAAGAAAAAATTACATCTTGGGACAGAATGGTTGCAAAATTGAAAGGTAAATTTCTACCTAGTGATTATGCCACTCAGCGATATAGAAGGTTGCAAAATTTGAAGCAAAAAGACATGGATGTGAAGACCTACACATAAGAGTTCTGCAAACTAAACATAAGGTCAAGCCATATAGAAGAAGATTTTGACAAAGTTGCAAGGTATTTGAATGGGCTAAAGTATATCCTACAAGATGAACTTAGTCTCACAAGCCCAAGAACTGTAGAAGAGTGATATCAGTTGGCCATAAAGGTTGAAGACAAGTTGAAAAGGAGACAAGAGAAGAAAAGTAGAGGTAGGGGAAGGAAAAATTTCAAAGGAAGAGGGAATTTTGCTGGTAGAGGATAGTCCCAAAGGTCTCAAGGAGAGACTTAAGTAACTTACGAGAATAAACATCAAATTCATGGGGCAACTTTAGAGGAAGAAGACCAAATTTTAGAGGCAGATTTGGCAATAGAGGAGGCTCAAGTGGATTCACTGGAAAGTGTTACAAATGCAATAAATTTGCAGGCCATTAGGCATGCCAGTGCCATGAGGAGCAACCATCTACTTCTTTTAAAGGTGAGAGGAGAAATCAAATTGCACAAGGTGGAGATAAAGCTAAAAGTGTCAATTCACCATCACAAAATATAGAACTAGAAGTTGGAGAGTCCTTATTGATGAGAAGAACCTTGATTAAAGTGCCCATGGAGAAGGAACCACCTCAAATAAAGTCACTCTTTAGGACTACATGCAAATTTCAAGGTAAATGTTGTAATATTGTCATTGATTCTAGAAGTACTGACAATTTGGTTTTAGTTGAAATGGTAGAGAAGTTAAAGTTGAAAAGATTGCCTTATGCCACTCCATACAAAGTTTCTTGGTTAAACAAAAGGCAACAAGTGTTAGTGAATGAAAAAACTTGAGTAGAATTGCATATAGGGGGTTATAAGGACAAGGTCTTGTGTGACACCATCCCTATGGATGTTTGTCATGTGCTTCTTGGTAGACCATGGCAGTATGATAGAAATGCAAAACATGATGGTAGAAAGAACACATATGTCATAGATAAGGATGGAGTTTCATATACCCTAACACCATTGAAAGATGAGGATAAAACACCACAAGTGGAATCCAATGTGATATTGTTAGGAGAGAAGGAATTCATAAAGGCCATTGAAGAGGAGAATATAGGTTTTTCCATCATAATCAAGCCTAGGTTTGTTGTCACAACAACAAAGAAAGAAGAGTTGCCTAAATGGAAATTCAAAACTTGCTAAGGAAACATGCTGATATAGTAGTGGATGAACTCCCAAATACATTTCCTCCAATGAGGGATATTAGTCACCACATTGATTTCATACCAGGGGCTAGTTTTCCTAATAAGGCAACATATAAGATGACACCACAACAAAATGAGATCAAGAGACAAGTCCAAGAATTGCTTGATAAGGGGCTAATCAAAGAAACCCTTAGTCCTTGTTTGGTTTCCATTGTCCTAGCACCAAAGAAGGGAGGTGAATGGAGGATGTGCACTGATTCTAGGGCCATCAATAAGATTACAATCAGATATAGATTCCCCATTCCATTGATGGAAGACTTGATGGACTGTCTAGGTGGAGAATGCTACTTTTCCAAAATAGACCTCAAGAGTGGGTATCACCAAATCAGGATCAGACCATGGGATGAATGGAAGACAACATTTAAGAAAAATGAAGGAATATATGAGTGGCTTGTGATGCCTTTTGGTCTCTCAAATGCACCCAACACCTTCATCAGATTGATGAATGAAGTTCTCAAGCCCTTATTGGTAAGTTTGTAGTGGTTTACCTTGATGACATTCTTGTTTTTCAATAAAACTAAGGAAGAGCATTTGCACCATTTGGATTTGGTTTAAGAAGATTGAATGAAGAGAAACTAATGAGTAATTTGAAGAAATGTGAGTTTATGAAGACATAATTGGCATAGCTTGGTTTTGTGGTTACAAAAGGCACTTTCAAAATGAATCCGAACAAGGTTGAAGTTATTGTAAGTTGGCATCCACCCAAATCAGTTGCTGAGGTAAGAAGTTTCTATGGTTTGGAAAGTTTTTATAGGAAGTTTATTAATGGTTTTAGTCATGTTTGTGCTCCAATCATTGCTACCATAAAGGGGGATAAGAGGAAAAAGTTTGTTTGGACTAGTGAAGCTGAAAAGAGTTTTGAGTTTTTGAAAAAGAGAGTAGTAGAGAAGCCCATATTAGCCTTACCAAATTTCAATAAGGTGTTTACTATTGAGTGTGATGGAAGTGGCTATGCCATAGGGGCAGTGTTGTGTCAAGAGGGTAGACACATTGCCTTCTTTAGTGAAAAACTTCATGAGGCTAAGAAGAAATACTCTTCCTATGACCTAGAGACGTATGCTTTGGTTTAGTCCTTGAAAAAGTGGAGACATTACCTACTTCCCAAAGAGTTCATAGTCTATACTAATAACCATTCCCTCCAATTTTTGAATAGCCAAGAGAAACACAGTCATAGGTATGTTAAGGGTATGTGCAGAATCATGATGGGCCAAAAAGTGGCAATATTATGGGTATTTGTAGGGTATGTGGCTGACGACCTTTTTCTTACCCAAAATTAATGAAACGAAAAGGGTTTTTAGAGGAGATTCTCAGCTTTCCACCAATATAAATTATGCTTTAATTTGAATTTAATAAATAATTATTATTCATTTTCTATTAGAATTATGACTAAAGTCCTGATCGATAGGTGATTGAAAAACATCTATAACTTTCAAACGATACATTTTTGAATCCAAAACATGTCACATTCTAATTTCACATAATATAGGATTAAAAAAAAAATTAAATTTAATGAATTTTTGACCAAGTTAAGGTGGTCGGACATACGAGTTTTATATTTTTAAAAGTTGTAATAAAAATTCATAATTAATTATTTACGTGGAAAAAATTACAAAAAATGCATCACATCCGGACATGAGTCCTATACTTATATATAAAATATTATAAAAACATATTATCATTTTATTATGGTTAGGTGGTCACGACACCTACTTCTTATTTTTTCCTTGAAATTTAAGTACTACTACATTAAAATTTCAAATTTTCACCAAATAGATTTATTTATTTTTAAATAAACCTAGTAGTTTAGAAACTACATTCAATTTTCTACAAATTATATTCTTACATATTTTTTGAAATAATATAGATAACTTATTCAAATTTTTACGTGAAGTTGCCTAACACCGATTTTTCTAAATTTTTTGCCACTTAAGGGCCTATTTTTTCCATGATGATCCTGCACATACCCTTAAATGGGTTGAATATTTGCAAGGTTTTACTTTCACGATTAAATACAAGAAGGGGTAGTCTAATAAAGTAGCAGATGCTTTGAGTAGAAGGGCTTTAATAGTGTAGGAAATTCAGTTGCAAAGCGTGGGAGTTGAATCCTTGAAAGGTATGTATCTTGAAGATGCAAATTTCAAAGAAATATATGCATGTTGTAAGTAACCTTGTAGCAAAAATAATGATAAGTGTGTTGATTTTATAATTCAAGATGGTTTATTGTTCAAGGGAGCACAACTTTGTGTCCCTAAGTGTTCAATGAGAGATAAATTGATAAAAGAGAAGCATAGTGGTAGTCTTGCAGGTCATTTTGGTCTTGATAAAACCTTGGAGTAGTTGAGAAGGCATTATTTTTGGCCTAAAATGCAAACTGATGTAAGAAAATTTGTTGAGAAATGTGTTATTTGTCAAAAGGCAAAAATGAGTAGCATAAATGCAGGTTTGTATCAGCGTCTTCCTATTCCAAATAGGCCTTGGGAGTCTATAAGTATGGATTTTGTATGGGTTTACCAAAAGCACCTAGAGGTTTTGATTCCATCTATGTTGTAGTAGACTGGTTCTCCAAGATGACACATTTCATCCCATGCAAGAGCACAAAGGATGCATCTTATGTTGTAGGTTTATTCTTCAAAGAAGTGGTAAGGATTCATGGTTTTCCTTTGAGTATTGTTTTAGATAGAGATAGTAAGTTTGTTGGGAAGTTTTGGAGAACTTTGTGGAAGAAATTTGGCACTAACCTTAGTTTCAACTCTGCTTATCACCCTCAAATTGATGGGCAGACCGAAGTGGTTAATAGGAGCCTTGGTAACCTCTTAAGATTCTTTACAAAAGAGCATTCTACTCAATGGGATCTGATCTTTCCTTAGGCATAATTTGCATATAATGATTCAATGAATAGAAGTGTGGGTAATAGTCCTTTTGAAGTTGTTTATGGTTTCCAGACTAGAGGAGTCTTTGAATTGAGGGATATCAGTGGAATGGAGGGGATGAGTGCTAAGGGTGAGAAATTTACTATGGCTATGAAGGAGATTCACCAACAAGTCAAGGACCACCTACAAAGAAGTGTGGACAAATACAAACAACAAGCTGATATGAAGAAGAGAGAAGTCCATTTCAAGGTTGGGGATTTGGTTCTAGCCCATCTCAGAAAGAAGATATTTCCTAAGGGACAATACTCCAAATTGTAGATGAAGAAAATTGGACCTTGTAGGGTTGTTCACAAGTTTGGTCCCAATGCACATGAGATTGAATTACCAAGTGGGATTGGCATTTCCTCTATATTTAATGTATCTACCCTTTCAAAGGGGATGTTGTTGCAGGTAATGAAGTAGGTTCCCAAGAATTTGTAGATGATGAATTGATCCAAGACCTTCCTCGCAGCAAACCTCTAGAGCTGGAGTGCATCCTTGATACAAAGGAACTCGAGAAGACAAGAAACACAACATATTTTCAATACTTGGTCAAGTGGAGGGGTCTTCCGATGGAAGATGCTACTTGGATGTCTGAAGTTGATATTATAAAGCATGGATATACTGTTGCAGACCTGCACTCAAGTGGGACTTGAGTTTTCTTCCCCTTGGGTGTATGTTGTAGGGTCATCAGGGCCTTAGAAGCATATCTTTTTTTTCATTTTTGGTTTTAGGTTTGTTAGAGTGTTTTGGAGTCTCATAAGGTAATTTATGACCATTTAGAATCATAGGGGTTCATTTTTGGTGTGTTAATTGGGTTTTGATTAAAAAATGAAAAAGTTGCCAAATATTGCTAAAGTTGTTATGCAACTTTGGAAAGTTGTCAAAAAGCAAGAAACTGTTACAAACATGTAAAGAAACCGTTACAAAAATTTACAATTGGTTGGTAATGTAGGAAGACACTCTAAAGAGTTGAATGGTGTTGAAAAGAAACTGATTTTGAAGTTTTGGTGAATAGAAGCAAGCTTTTTATAAGTTTTTCAACATTGTAGTCTTGTTCTATTGCTATGTACGGCTTGGATGGTGGTCTGAAATTGATTGAATAGTGTGGATATGTGAATCTACTTTTATTTGGTTCTTGTTGCATCTTTTTTCATTGTGTATTGAGGGAGTTATTGCATTTTTCCTAAAAATTTCCAAAACCCTACCTAGGGTAACCCAAGAGGAGAAGAAAATATGTAACTTGGTTTTCCACCATGAAAAATCACCAAAATGGGTGGAAAATCCTATACATATGTATTCTACTATATGCCAAGCTTGTAGGGACTAGAATGGAGGTTTGCACGTGCTTTGGATGGATAGTAGGTCTAAAATTTGCATG
The DNA here is from genome assembly GCA_007258455.2 of Sequoia sempervirens. Lineage (NCBI taxonomy): Eukaryota > Viridiplantae > Streptophyta > Pinopsida > Cupressales > Cupressaceae > Sequoia > Sequoia sempervirens. The sequence goes on from VDFB02047230.1 coordinate 107,009,316, forward strand.
TTTTAGATTGTGTAGCAGCTAGACAAGGTTGAGGGTGGAGCCACAATAGTGGTTTACAATTTAAGTGAGGAAGGAAAACTCACAAAAAATTAATGCATGGAAAAAAAATTGATTTTAGGGGTTCATACGAACCTATTGGTTCGACCAAACCCATTAGGGGTTCACTAGAACCTGGGTTCAGCCGAACCCTTTAAATTCTTTCCCGCCAAAAAAGCCAACAAAACCCCTTATAGAAGGGGGTTCAAATGAACCAGGGTTCAAATGAACCAGGGTTCAAATGAACCCCTAGGGGTTCACTTGAATCCCCCTTATTCCTCATCCCCCCCTGAAACACAAAAAAACCTAGATTTTGGCACTTCGGAGCTCGGGTTGAGGATGAAAATGGAGGAATCTTCATAGACCCAACTGGAATCAGGTAGTCCTTGGAACGAGCTATCCAATGAATATAATTTTAATATGTTTTATTTTTATTATGTATTTGTTTTTTTAGTTTTATTAAACATGGGTTTTTCATCGAAAATGAAGGTCTCTGTTCTGCACATGTGGAAAAATAGCAGATTATAAAAAAAAAAATTAAAAATATGAGTGCACCAGATATTGAAGTCCTTGATCCAACAAAAAAGAAAAATTTGAATTTTGATATATACAAAAAAATTTATGCATTATACGGTCGCGCTATGTTTGAATTGTAATTGGTTTGACTTCGAAACTTGATTAAAGAAAAAATATTCAATAAAAAAATTTTCTAACAAAGTGGAAGCAGTAGATATTGGAGATACAAATCTAAATTCAAAAGAATTAGAATTCTATCCTTCATAGAAAAAAATTTATGCACTATATGGTGTGCGTCACTTTTTAAAAATGCTATTTTTTGAAAAAAACCAGTTTTCGTGGGAGATGGAAAAAGAAGTGCAATATGATTCCAAAAATTTTGAAAAAAATATTTTAAAAATCTACAGACAAAATGTGACAAGACTCTAGTTTGCATCATCTTCAAATTCTTCATGGTTTAGCCGCTATAGGTGCATGAATGTGAAGATTTACTTAAAAATAATAATTTCAGTGTCCAGTTTGGCCAAAAATTGTAAACCACTATTGTGGGATCACCCTTGAGTATGTGAATCAAGTTTTGAAACTTGTTTGTTTGACATTGGAATTGTTAGAGGAATGTAGGAAGAGGTCATGCAAACCTAAATCTAGAGTTTTGAATGTTTTCAAAAGATTGGCATTGAGTTTGTTATGACTGTCCCAAGAGGATAAATTATGCATTCTAGAGTGAAAGAGTGCTAAATCATGAATTGTTGCACTGTTGGGTCAGCACATAGGAGTTGTTGGGATCATGTAAGATTCATGACAAGCCTTCTAAGGTATCTGCACTATCCCAAGGTTGTTAGATTAAATCCTCTAAGGGAGTTCATTGTTAGAGTCTAGGAAGTTGCACATAGGAGCAACAATGGAGAATATGCTAGAATATCTTGCCTTTTGGGTTTGTAGTCACTTAGAATTTCCTTCCTCTGCATCAAAATACCCCCATAAAGAAGTAGCTCCTGTGGTAATGATGAATGCTTGAAGATAGAATATGATCCATTTCCTGCAAATAACATTTCTCCCATTAGGAAGAAATAAATCCAGTGGTGATTGGAGAAGCCAATCCATAGAGATGGGTGAATCAAGAATCCAAATTTAAATGATGTGTGCCTTTGAAAAGTGCTCAAGTGTCCACATCTCAGAAGGAGATGATGCCAATCCAGAAACTGGTGAAGAATGATGTAGAACAAGTTGCAATGGCGATGAAGATTGTGGGCCAACAATGATGATGTGGCTATCAACAAAGATGAGATGAATGTCCTCAAAGTAATCCTCTAGATCTACAATATTAGACTCCACAAACAAGGATGATATTTCTACAAGATACAAATCCTAAGTAGCTACGTTTAGAAGATGATGTACGTCTTGCTGCACTAAACCAATAAAGGCCAAGGATGTGCCGATGCTAAGTTGATCACGAAAAACAAAATATGATGTAGTCTCAATCTGAAGAGTGGGAACATGAAGACAAGTAGTTGAACCATTGAAACATGCAAGACTTGTGATATACTCAATATGCTCTATAGTATCCTCATCAAAGGGTTTGGAATTTGCATCTGCAAGAGGGATGAGACAATATGCAGTAGGACCTGTTGATGAGTGTTTTTGCATTGCACAACACAACTAAAACATAATGTTCTATCTCTCTTGAAAGGAAATTTTCCACAAAAAACTTCAAAAAATGACCCCAAGGTTTTGAATGTCAGGTCTTGACTTGCAAAGAAAACCTCAATGGTAAATGTGATTTGTTGGTATGACAAGGGGAATTTATGGTTCAACAAAGACTAAAAATTTCAAGTTCAAACAAGGGTTTCATGAAATTTGAAAATGTATACAAACCCTAACTGGAATTTCAAATTTGAGGTTTGAAGATAAATTTTATCATCAAATGTGGCAATGTTGTGATGTTACTTTTTCCCAACACTAACCCAAAGAAAGATCGAACGATATAGGGTTGAGAGATATCGTAATCTAACACCTAAGATCAATCATAATAGTGGCTAATGCTACAAACTAACAAATCCCCATGAAACCTATTCCTGCTTGATCAAGATCAAATCTACAACGCCACAAGAATGGTGCAATCTTCAAAGGTAGGTGGAAATTATTTAGACTATGAACATTCATACATACACCCAATAATTGGCATGCCATGAATAAACACTCACAATTGAACTATTGCATTGAAAAGGCTCAAACTAACCATGCGCTGTGATTTACGATCAACAAACCCCAAATGGTATGAGCAACATATTTGTCAAAAAAATCATTAATATTTTCACCATTATCATGAAAGAACTAAAACTAACATTTGAGAACAAGCAACAAGAAACCATAACACTTTCAAACTTAACAAAAAAATTCACCAAGCCAATGATCTAACTGTATTAATTTCTTCAACATTTGCTTAAAAATTTCCAATCTTCACTCCTCTCCTACTTCCCTAATTTGTCTCTTTTTCTACACTCTACTACTTCTTGCTACTGTCCCCCCCTTTCAAATGAGCAGGCACAAGCCCTTTATAGATGCTACATTGCAAATCAATGGCCATTATTGAATCCAATTCAAGGGCCCAAATTACATCAACATTTAATATTTTAAGTACATTGAGCTTTGGCAAAACATGCCTTGTCTGCATTCAATTAGATAATTTTGCTACAAATTTGGTTCAAGAAGAACAAACATCCCCTCTTGAATTTTGATGAAATACTCTTTAGAAGAAATAAAATAATCCCTTTTTGATCTTCAAGGCACTTGTATAGTAGACACACATCCTGCCACAAATGCTTAGGTAGGATCCACATTAAATATTTGAATTGTTTTCTTATTTCAACTTAAAAGATTCTTGGTAGCAAAACTTTGGCACATATACATAGGTAGCTCCCATTTTTCTAATACAAAACCTTGGTACACATCCAAATGCAAGAATCTCCATGTGATAGCATCCTTTTGCAAATTTGGTATCATTCTATAGGCAGGTATCTCTTGAACACCATCATAGGAACTCCCTTATATTTAAAATCTCCTTGCAACATCCCACCTGTAGGCAATATTTATTTTAAACTATTTCGAGGTGCAAATATTTTAGCCCTTAAGATTTATAATATTTGAATGGATTCAATAACCCCAAAGAATACTAAGTTCCACCCAAACATCTCAGAGTATTAGAAAATAAGATGGGGATTTATCAAAATAGTGAGACCAAATAATTAAATATCCCCTGAATTAGCATCCTGATGGATTAAAATCCGGTTAATAGAACCTACATAGAGCATGATTACACTAAATGCATAACACCCAAGGCATAATACCTCAATTGCAAAGCCCTGAATAAGTACTACCATGAGTGAATCATAAATGTTAATAATAATGATGCAATTAGAGACCTTTGCATTTCTTGCAAAAATTGATCAATGCTTTACCATTATTTGAATAATTTGTAAAACATGCATGCCTAAATCCAATTTAAACTCCCTTTTATTATCATTTATGAGTTCGCGTTGAGTATCCATCCATAAAATACTCAGAAATAACGACCACCTCCCCTTCACACAAGACATCTAGTAAAATTCAAGACACAAGGATCACACAACAGGCTTCGATATCAGATGCAAGTGGTCTTGCAGAAGAACTTTGTGTGTAAGTTGAAGATGACGTCGCCCACACGAATGCCCACAAAATATTTGCGGAAGTAGTGGTGTTGCGGGGATACTAATATCCCACGACCTTGGCGCCGAAACAAAAGGTTTCTGCAAACAAAAAATTTGTGCCAAAGTATACTTTACTGTGAAATGGTTTCTAATCCGATATGGCAAAGATGCTGGATGACTTGATAACATAATTGTGAGTGGGGTAAAATGTGCTTAACATTCTACTTCAATGCCACAAAGGGCAGGAATAAGAATCAGTTATGTGTATGGAACACAATCAAATACAAACTCGACACCACAAATTCGACCTTTAAATAACGATCACTCCTAAGCTGAAGCCTTATGGTAGGATGTTCGCCTGATACACAATGCCACAGTCAATAAATTGAGGATTCATGTTTAGTGGAATGCTTTTCAAATATCCTTACGTTCCTCACGTGGATCCATCTGGCCTGAAGATATTATGGTATTTTGTTTATCACAAAAGATCAAATTATTGCATAGCGTCTCACAAGACTTTGTACCTCATTAGTTTTTTGGTGGAGATTTGATTCATTGCCTCATTTTGCATTGGATATCTATGCACTCGTTGCTAATAAATCTGCCAATACTTGTCCATTGCATCATTAGATTCCATCACTTTGGTTACGTGGATCATGGCATACGGCAAATTCACTATCAACAATTCACCGATGGAAAATTCACTGTGGGAAAATTCATCGCTATGACAATTCACCGTGCGAAAAATTAATTGCATGAATTTTTTTACGGTTAATTTTCCATGGTGGTGAAATTCATCGACGGAAAATTCACCGTGGGAAAATTCACCGCTATGACAATTCACCATGCGAAAAATTAATTGCATGAATTTTTTACGGTTAATTTTCCATGGTGGTGAATTTCCCCGTGGTGAATTATTGATGGTGAATTTTCCATATAAATGAATTGCTGACGGTAAATTTTCCTAGAACGTCAATTACATGCTAAAGTTTAAATAATCTTGTGTCAATCATTTCATAGTTCACATTTTAATTACTCCTTGCCTTACAAATTCACCATGATAAAATATTTGCAAAAAATTGGGGTGCGGGAATACTATGTGGACATTCCACGTGGATATTCCATGCGGGCAATCCACTGAGTGGTGCTAGCGACAAAGTTCCCTGTAAAAGCAATGGCCCGCGTATTGGAAATGCCCACACAAAAGACCCACGATGCAAACAAACCTGGGCTTAATAAGGTTGATGTTCCATGAATTTAAGAGGTAAACACTCATGATGCCATTAATAATCTCTTCCAAACCCACGAACGTATGTGTGTTGTACTCAATCGTGCTCAATCAAATTTGTGCTAGCTTGAGGTACTCGAGCCTACTCTTCATCGTGTACATGGATAGGCCGCCTGAGTGCCTTCGTTGGATCATTAGATCTTAATACAACAAACTGACTCTACCATAGGCGAGCATCTGGTTCTTGCGGTACTTTTCATGTTAACATCTCTGGTGGAAGTCAAGTATTGATCATGAAGCGAAAGATGTAGGTCGCGGTTAAAAGAGCATGTAGAAGTTTACTTTCATGGAGAATTGGAAAATGCGGGGATGTGAACAAGTTTGGACGAAAGGTCTGTTTACCAACAAAACCCACAATTACAAAAGGAGTCAAAAAGAAAACTTTGCACCTGATCATTTTGTGCGACATGAGAATCGCACAAGGTAATTATCTACAGGTAATTCACGAAAAACAACATGCACCATCAATAATGTGAGCAACTAAAAAATGTCGTCATATTGCTGTCAAAACCTCTGCACTGATATCTGTGTGTTCCATAATGCACCATTATCTTGAACTTCATCATACCACCCTTCGCCCAACTTCATCCTTGCCACTCCTTGCGGAGATTAAGACGCTATCTGTTGAAGTCACCGAACCTCGCTCAAGTATGATAAACTTGGACCCCATAAATTAGCTGTCGATGCTCTGAATGAAGCAAAGTTCTTTCTAAGATCTAAAATCTGGTGCATAAAGCTGTTGGTGAGTTTGCGAAAATAAGGTCGTAACGCGTAGGCCCCGTTGCATAAGTTTTCATTACCTTAGATTCAAAAATGACACCATTGCTCATAATATGTGGGGAAGATATAGCCTCCCGTGTGAGAATTTTAGGAATACTAGTAGAGTTACAAATTAAAAAATTGCACAAATTAAAAAAAAAAGATTAATTGTAAGTAAATACAATGATTATTAACTTGATAATTGCTGAAGAATGAGTACAATATATATAGCAAGAGATGAGCCTTCTAGAATGACATCTACCAACTAGAAAATAGGCATACAACTCCATGCAAGATTACACAACTAAGCAATCATTATCCTAAAAATCTAACTAGCAAACTTATCTAGAGGATATTTTAGGTAGAATATTCTACATTAACACCCCCCCTTAAGTGTAGCTAGGTGAAAGAGATATATGCAAAAAATACAAGGATGGATGCATAAAAACATGAATGGGTCCCGATTACAAGGCCATGTTAGGTACCCAATTATAAAGAGGAAAGGAGATACCCAGTGGGAAATACTCCTAACCAAAAGATACAATAATGATATCCATAAAAAATCCAATCAATCTCTATCCACACAAAGGATGATAAGCGAAGCCATACAACCCCCTACATATTGAGATAATCTATTGCAAAGAAGTACTGGAAGCACACTTGTGGAGTGACACTGGAATCCTTAACCTGACAAACAAGAAAATATAATTTGTTTTCTAAAAACCATATTAGAGTCACTGAATGATTCAGGTTGGAATCATGATAAAGCAATAGTAGACCCGATGCCAAGAACACTCAAAAACTTGCAAACTAGCACAACTATAGAATCTATGGAGCAATAGTTGATTGAAAAATGATCTGGAATTGAAATGAAATGTAGAGAGAAAAAAATAAAAATTAATGCATGAAAATAGGAAAGAGTGCATGCACTACTCAATATTCACATTTGCCTCCATGATTTTTGCCCTGCAATATAAAATGAATTTGCACTCAAACTAGCCTATGCTTTGATACCATGCGAGAATTTAAGGAATACTAGTAATTTACAAATTAAAAAATTGCACAAATTGAAAAGAAAGATTAACTATAAATAAATGAACTGATTATTAACTTGATGATTGCTTAAGAATGAGTACAATATATATAGTAGGAGATGAGACTTTTAGAATGACAACTGTCAACTAGAAAACATGCATGCAACTCCATGCAAGATTGCAAAACTAAGCAATCATTATCCTAAAAATCTAACAACTAGCAAACTTATCTAGAGGAATATTTTAGGTAGAATATTCTACACTAACATGCAAAAATAAACCATGAGTGGCACCATCAGTTACTTCTCCCACAATGCATCAAAACTATGCAATCATTGCTACAATGAAAGTCCTACTCTATTGGTGAGATTATCATTAGAGTGTAGATTAGTATCTTAGCTTTAAGATCCTCAACCCCACCATAGTTTGCAATGACAAATCCCATTGATGACTGTGAATATGGAGAGTAAACGTAGAAGGAGAAGGTGACATCACCCTTGAAAAAATTGCTAATGAAATTACGAAAATGGTTGTAACGTGAGAATAACATGCTTGTGAGGATGATGATACGTGGTGTTGGGGAGAAAAGTTCCCATGGTTGGAAAAAGTTTGCACCAAATCAATATCCACAAAAGAACGTGAACACATTGCGATGAAAAGTGCATTTCCTTTCTCAATAAACAATATGATAGGACCTGATCTTTGGAAAACGAAGGGTGAATCCTCAAAATTTTAATTACATGACTAATTTCAATTTAGATCCACTTTAATCATGCAAACATAACTTTAAGATCACAAAGTACATCAACGAAATCATCAAATTCATTAAACTCGGGCCAACTCAAGATCCTTTGCAGGTTTTCCAATTTTGTGGGAATAGACCTTATGGAAGTTGAAGGACTGCGAGACTGAGCATTGCAGAAACCAAAGACTTGCAGGGATATGCAATGCAAAAGATGATGAGCACGATGCTGGTCGAATGAAATTTTGCTTGCAAAATTCTGCAATAGTTAAAACTTAAGCTTTTAATGCAAATCAATTTTTTGTTTGAAAAAAAAGCATGCAAGGGTCAAAGGATAAAATATTATAGGCCAAGTCCATTAGAAAACCATCATATTGAATTTGCAAAATGGATTCATGTAGGCTCCATGAGGACGAGCACTACGTGGACTAAATGAGCAACAACGTTGTGAGATGGGAAACCCGCAAATGAAATCCCATAAACACAATGATGCCTGTGAACCCAATGCCAAAGTACAACCACCACCAAAAGGGAAAACTTACGCGGATCCATTAGGCACCAAATATAACATGCCCTGAAGTGAAGACAAGCAATTGGAGAAAAAGAGGGGGTTCTTGCTTTTAGTGGGGCATGCGTGCAAAATGTATAACATGATCCTTTGGGTATGGAGAAATACGAGGGTCTCCATGGATCTCCCAAATTCAAGTTCAAAGTGTGTGGGGACAATCAATGTTCGATACATCACACATAATGTGAAGATCAACACTAGAATATATAACCCCTACAACATGATCAATGGTAATACCCCATGCTGAATAACTCCCAGGTGTGTTTGGTGTAGGTATGAGTCCATATAGATAAGAAAAAGATCAAGCCAATTAAGATGTGTCAGAATGTCATTTCACCAAGGCTCATAGTTATCCTTTGCCAGGATGACCACAAAAGGATGAATAGAAAAACCCATGATACATCCTCAACTGAAAAAATCAAAGAGCAATAACCTCAATACATATAAAGTAGATCAAATGTCATCCTATGTAAACATATCATTTCTAGGTGTTAAGACGTCCAAATAATTGATAGAAATGTGAAATCACAAAAAAATGAATAAAATGTACTTGGGGATGATGTTGGAAAAAGTGCATAAATGGATCTAAAGAGCTCATAAGTACATTTCCAACATTGTTGGAATCATGAAAATCAATGATACAAGTGAGAAATTATGAGCTCAAAAGCAAAAAATAAAGATCTAACTTTGATTGAGAATAATAAGAACCGATAGCAAAATGAGATGACGAGACCTACACCACTAGAATTAGATGGAACCAACTTTCCGATGATATCTCGTTTGCCCAATTTCGACACCATATGCCTAAACTATGCTAAAAAGAAAAAAACATCACTCCTTTAGGGAAAATGGGGCCTTAGAGGGGGAAAAGAGCTATCCATACAATGCTAACATCAATACAAAATATGCGAGGAATATTCCCCTCTATTGTCCAAAAAGATAGAATGGATGAATTTTTTTTGCAGTCGTCAGAATTTGGTGGGTTTGGCCGGGATCTATTTAGCGGTGGTTGGATTTTCATTGGGTTTTGTTTGAGTGCTGGTAGGGTGGGTGTTGTTGGGGAGTCAAATTCCGCTAGTGCTTTGGGGCTGCCAGACAACATTGTGAGGCTGTCGACTATATCCAAAGCCGACACCTTAATAAGCCACCAGTCGACTCTTCAAAGATCATCGAGTGGTGGAAACAAAGCCACTACCAACTAAAAATGGCCAAGAAGTCATTAGGGCCTGCTATGTGCAGACCTGCCACACACAAGTATGCTTGCAATAAATTTTTTCCTTTTTTATTTTAATTATTTTGATTTTTTTTTGCTTTTTGTAATTTATTTGATTGATTTTTTTTGAAAAACCAAAAAAAATTGAAACCCAGATACTTGAAAAATTTATCGCAGGGGTATAGATCCATAAGACAATTGTACAAATCATACAAAATTTTCCTTGGATCTCATGCCCCTAATATTTTTTTTTCTTTTTTTGCAATTTATTGGATCTGAGTGAATTGATAGGTGTTCCTTAGGTTTTTGGCCGTTCTAGACTCAATGATGATGCGTGTTTCACCCTAGGATGAGACAATTTTCCCCTCAAGGTTGGTTCTCTCAAAATTCAGATAGGAAGTCACAAATTTGGTGCTCTGATACCATGTTGGAGTTGATAGTGGACCCCACAATTCTTAAAAATATCTACAACCAAAATTCCTACCACAACGAGAGATCAAAGCAACTGATTTGCTATGCAACCAAGAGAGAAAATATTGGATCCACACAAGTATAACACAAGCATCTAGTATTGAGATTAACCTACAATTGTAATTTAATTGAATGAAATTTAATGATTACAATGAATGTGCATGCTTATAAAATAATGAAAAAGTGAACCCTAGATGAGTATTGCATTAGATTGTGACAAGTGTCTTAATTTGATGCAATGAGACTTGTAACTTGACTTATATTTAACCCAATCTAATTAATAAAAAAACTCCTAAGTTTAGCTTAAGTGAATAAAGTAATACAAGACTTAATAATTAATTAATAATTAATTAATTATCAAGTGATGTCCTAATTACTCCAACAACCTTCTCCATATTCAATAGTTACATCTTAATCTTTCACAAAGGAGGTGACCTTTTGGATGGATACATTTCTTGGGATAGGGAGGAAAATCTCTATTAATATGCACTTGTTCATAGCAAACTTGGGTGCTCACCATAAGGGGTTGAAGGTCGTTTAAAATTTATAAATATATTTAATTTTAATTTCCCAAGTGAGGCACCTCTATAAGGGGGGTCGAATCCATAATTTAAAAATAATTTATTTAATTTTTAAACCATAAGGAGGGCACTGCAATGGAGGAGGTCGACCAAAATTAATAAATATGAATTTAATTTAATTTCATCATTTCCTTGTGAAGATAAAAGCTTCTTTTGTAATATCGCTGTTACCTGATTTTTAGCTTTCAACTGAAATCAGGTTTAGTGTTTATTCTTTGTGTTGTTTGTTTAAACATTTAGAAGATAAACCATAGTCTGCTAAGTTCAATATGCATGTAAAATATTGTCAAATGAAACAAATTACATTTTCATTCCAATGTTGCAATTACAACAAATGAAAAAAGAGAACCATATGTGTACAAATGTAATATTTTATTGATAATCATGAAGTGTACATGTCCCTCACAAGCCAAGGGACTAACTTTACTTATTCAATGAAAATAAAGAAACAATCTATACATGAATAAGTAAATAAATAGAATGTGCATATAAGGGTGGAGACCAGTCATTTCCTGAGAATGACCGGTTTTGAAGTTGTCCTCTTGTCCTGCTACTACCCCCAAGCTGCTTGTGTCCTTCCTAGCTCCGTAGTGCTCCTAGCTCCTATATTTGGAAAAAATAATGATATTAGAGCGATGCTCTAAGAAATGAAAGATTTCAAACCTTACATACACACCTACCTATGCATTTATAAATTGATCCCTAAGTGCATTAAATAAGTATGCAAACCTTGGATATCCTGGAAAACAATGAAGTCATCAAACACATCCAAAATATGCATCTATTTTTCTAACTTGTTTGCTTCATGTGCAGATTTAGGACAAGTCTGGTTACTGTTCTGATTTAGTTAAATATAGCATGTGGGGTAAATGTGGCTCCCACGAGGGTAGAGCTCATCATGCTTTGAGAGAAATAGGAAATTGAACAACTTGATCAAAGATATACTTGTTATCAATGCATTAAATCAATATGGAATCACACCAGTTGATCAAATTTCATTATCAGATTCAAAAAATGTAACACATTTTGCTGGATATGTCTTTCAATCTTCTTAAGTGGATCCATGATCCATTTTATAAAAAGAATTAAGTGATTTTGGAGATGCATCAAGTCCAATCATAGATGCATCAAGTTCAATTATGTATCTCTTAAATAATGAGGGAGCAATCTAGAGTATTGTCAAGTCCCTCTCACCTTAACCGTATTGGACAACCACACATCACATAGGACGGTGAGCTTTCAGGTCACCGACATAGGTGACATATGTCTTCCCATTAGGATCAAAGTGAGGAGACAATGTTAATTGTGGCACATAATTGAAAATGTAAACAACTATTGTGGAAATCAGGTAGTAAACATATGGGGCAACAAGCGTTGTTATGGAAGCCATGAAAGTTGGGACAGAAAATTGCATGCTACGTTTCAATGCAAGGACAACATTAGTGGATATGCTCATAATCTTTCATGCAAGGGTTTTGGTCATCATAAATGATCCAACATGGATCAAGATTACATGCAAGAAATGAAGGTTCACCCAAGTTCAGAATGATAAAAATAAATGCCCTTGAGAACAAGTATGCATAACTGTGATATGGAGAAGTAATGCCATCAAACAAGAAGTCCACAAAATGGAACATAGCATCAAAGAAGCAGTGAGCCATAATCTCTAGAGGATGACAGTGTTATATGATGTCAATGATATAGAGAACACCATTTGAAATGCATGTAGTCAAGGAGATACTTGGTAACTTCCAAGAAATCAGGGCAGTCCATAGGAGCAAGATGTATTCTCATGTCATGCAAGACATCAACAAAGACAAATGTCTTTTGACTTTACTAAAGGAAAACAAGAAATGGTCACAAGAGATTACATTACAGATGAAGAAGAAAGGAAGGGTAGTAAAGCTTTTCAACTACCCTGTTCAGTGTCACATAATGATCAAATTTCATCTACATTTTCTTGAGTTGCTTAGACCCAAGGATTACCTATTGATGATATTTTCTGCACAACAACAACTCAGATAGAATATGAAATCCTATCTCTCTTGAAAGGTAAATCTCTCTCATCAAGCCTCAAGAGATAACCCCAAGGTCTCTAATGTCAGGTCTTGACAATACATAAACAACTCAGTGATAAATGTGAAAATGCTGGTAATCACAAAGGGACCTTACTACAAGCAAAGATTGAATCTTGAACTTAACATATCTGACAATGTAATGATACTTCAATCCTAAATCTAATCCAAATAATAAAGAAATAACAAAAGGTTAGGGTTTTAGAGAGATATCTAAATTTAACTACTCCTAAGATTAACAATGCAAATGATGAAATACTTGAAATGTACCAATCCCTCATAAACTAATTCCTGCTTGACCAAGATAAATCTACAATCTCATAGAAATAGTGCAATCTTCTAAGGTTTTAAATATTTTTAGATCATGAACATTCATCCAAGACAACCCAATTGCAATTGAAATGAATAAATCTCAAAAATTGAACTAAGCACAATGAATATAAAGTCCAGGATAACTTTGTAAAGAAACTAACAATCAACTAGCTGCAAAAAGTATGGACCAGGGATTGCTGCAATACTTCAAGCATCAAATCATGAACACCATTGAATCAGATCTAAATCTAAATCTAACAACCTTGAGCAATTTGAAAGATAGAATCATAAGAACCATGTAAGATAAATCAACACAAAAGAGATCACCAGAAAATCACAATGTTTGTAATTGTATTGAATCACCAAATTTCAGCAACAATTCCAATGTTTTGTTACAACACTTGCTCAAAAATTGACTAACTTCTACCTTTGCTCTACTGCTAAATTTGCTTGTAACTATCTATGTATTCTATTCTATCGATCTTCTATGTCCCTTACAAATGAGGCAAAGCGCCCAATTTATAGAGAACCCCAAAGCATGTCGGTCCAATAAGGGTTTTTACAATCATAAAATAGCCAAAACAAGTTGGCCCAAGGAGAATTCAAAAAATAAATTGACATTAAATACATGAACTCAATCCAAGGTCGGCCTAGGATCCTCAACATAATTTGAACCAAGGCACAAATTTCAATGCAACCCCATATTAAATGCCTCCAACATGGGCACACCTCACCAAGTCGGCCAAGGGGTGGAGTAACAGTATTTGAATTTCTTCATTAAATTTCATCTCCAGAATTTCCAACGACCATGCCAAACTTAGCCTGTACTTTGCAAAACCTTCATCAATATCCATTATAACACTATTATAACATGAAGATCAAGATTAGTATATCATTAACAAAGTATTCGCCATACAAATAAACCCAAACACAAATCGAAATCAACTCAAAAATGCCACACAATCGCAAACAACATGATCCAGGATTTCGAGCTAGCCACAAAATCTGGGCCAAAAGGGAAATTCCAGAAAAATCCAGCCCAGGCAGATTCTAGCAAAGAAGACACAAAATCAACCATTAAATCATCAAAATGTAGAGAAATTATAGATAACCATGTAATTTATCAATTAAAATCATGGAATGACAAGGATTTGACATTAAAACCATCCATTTCAACCAATTTCCAAGTTTCACCAAGCCTCCCAGAAAATCCAGAAAAATCCGTCCAGAAAGGAATCTCATGGAGATGATAAAGTTTCAGAGTTTTAGCACATTCTAGGAAAACAGAGGGAAGGAGGAGAAACTAGGAAAATCCGACCAGACAGGAAAATCCCGAAGCTGGAAGAAAACCTGAACATCGGCAATCCAACACGAATTCGCTCAAATTGACCGAAGGTCACAAATTTGAGGACCCTGGGCACAGAACCAGTTAAATCGAAACCTTCAAAAAATCTTCCTTGAATCCTAAGCTCAATCGAAAAGAAATGACAACTCCCCAGGCATGAAACCCTAGATTTTAACCATGAAATGCACAAAAACACAGGAATTCGAACTCCAAGCAAGACTATAACATTTTAAAGCGCAACAAGATTGAACATCCCAACTCAGGAGAACACAAATGATAAGGCATAACGGTAAGAAGCTCAAAAATAGTTAAACTCAGAAACTCGACGGCTAGATAGAATTTTGGAAAAATCTGGCTCGGGTGGAATTCCACGAAGGCCAAATTTTTTTGAACTGTAGTGTAAAACAGGCCGAACTGGACTTCAAGCGCAATGTAGGAAAATTCGGATGAGGCGGACAATCCCAAAATAGAGCCAAAACCCAAACAACAGCATTGAAACTCGAGTTAGAAAGAAGTCCTGGAAAATCTAGATGGACCGAAAAATCCCGAACCTAGGTAAAAACCCAAACTTTGCCCAAAACATAAGATTTTCAATATGCAACTTGGGAAAACACTTGGGCGAGCAAGATAAACATTTAAGCTCATGCCAAGGCAACACAAAACCTCAAAATCAAAGGGGAAAAAGACCAAAAGCAAAAACAAAAGAGGGTCCCTGATTTCAGCGGGGCATGTGTGCAAAAACTACACAACAAATGGTGACTCTGCTAGGGAAATGCTCCAGAGCATTTGATGATGAACAAGAATCATGAACTCAAAATCTCTGGTTTCAACCTCACTATCAGATAAACAAATCAAAATGCAAGATCAAAGAATCAGAATCAAAGGCAGACTGAACCTTCCATAGACTGAAAATCCAAGTGTGTGCACATGAGTTCATTCCCTTGCTTGAGCTACTGCAAAAACCAAGTTCAGTTAGGGCAGGCTACATAAAGATTCTAACTTCAAAAGCAACCTAGATAGAGCCTCGCTGCCAGTCAGTCGTCTATAGCCCCGACGAGGTTTTCGCTATGACTCTCCCGAACATAGCTCTACTACCAGCCAGGTGTCCATAGCCCTGGTAGAGATATTCATATACCCCTGATAAGTTGGATTCATTCTTTTGATTTTCAATATTTCCTCTTTTCTTTTCTTTTGATATTCTTTCTTTTCACTTTTTTTTTTCAACATGTGAACAATGAAGTTCACACTTAGGGCTGAGAACCATAGTGGCATTGAAGCAGAATAAGATTTTTCACTTGACAAGACCTCACAAGGATCCTACAACAACCTCAAGATTTTTAAGATGTATAAGAGATATAAGATTCATAATACTTCAAATTCAAATCAAACTAGTGACCCATCCTCTTTAAATCAGAAATTTAGACTACATGAGGATAACAAAGACCTCAACCATCCTTTCAAGACACAAGATTAAAGTTCATCAAGGAAATACTCAGAACAATCCCATACAAGAGAATATTTGCTATGCAGGTGCAACACATCCAGAAGAAAAAAAGAAGACCTCCAAAGCAAGAGCAAAGCAAAAACACACCGAACCGAAAGCAAACCTACTCTAACCAACCTAATCTAAAGAAAGAAAGAGGAAAAAAAGAAAAATTAAAGAGAGTATAGCAATCTACATTTATTCAAATCAAACTATATACAAAGAGACTCAAAACAACTCATTATCAGACAGGGTGAACTGAGACCCACCCCTATATTATTCGTCAATGCATGAACAAGCAACAAGGTGATAGTAACAATCCTTAAGAATGCAAACTTATCTTTATATTCAGCAAAATAAAGCTCAATAATGCTACATTCAAACTCAACCTCATAATCAGGAATGATCAGCAATTGAGGTAACTCATTAAAACCATGATTAATCCGTATGCAAGCTGTCTTTCCTAAACTTCCATAATCGAATTGATAAGCTTCAAAATTTCAATAAAGAAAGAAACAACTTGATCTTGTACTACTGTAGACTAAATATTGTGTTCATCATCCTGCACTTTTGAAGAGCTGATATCTATGTCATCAGGAGGTCTCCACTGATGGTACAACAATCCCCTTGTGTTTGAAACCATAAATTTCTCAATAGGATGCTCATGAAGACGCATCGCAGGTTGGTCTTTAAGCACATTTTCACTTGTAGCTATGTGATCATGCCCAACAATTAGGACTGTAATATTACTATTTTCAACATCATTCAAATTTTCCTGCATATCAATATGAGCCACATTAGTTATCTCATCATTGATGCATAAAGTTTGTGAATTTTCAATGTTTAGTTCATCAATAGATAGAGGAAAAACATAATTTGATAAATGAAAAGACTCCCTGAATTCTTCCTCTGTTGGCATTGGTTCAGACTCTTGATTACAGTCATCAGGAATGTTGACCACTCCATTAAGTGCTTCCTCATGTTTTTCAAGACATTCATCAACAACTTGTTGAAATTCTCCCATTGGAGCCTTTTGTATATCCCTCGCATGTTGTTGCAGTTGTATTTGTTCTTTCACCTTTTTTTATGGCTGCCTGACACTAGAAGCATGTGAACTCTGAATGCTCTTCCTCATGTATCCTGCACCAAACTGGTAACAACAAGTCCTCTAGGTCGATTCTATAACTCAAGCTTGACCAATCCTTTATAATCCTGGCAATAAACTCTTCATATCCAATAAGTATTGGATCCTTATTCTGTATGAATTCCTGGAAATTATCCAGTAAACTGAGTTGGCTGTCTTCAAGAGCATCTTCATTTTCAACTAGTTCCACTAAGGCTTCAGTACCACTAGATTCTGTTGAAAGGTTAACAGGCACTGTATGGAACATAAGGACTTCCTTTGCATCTGACTCCTCAAAAGGGGCTGCAAGCACGTAATTTCCCATACTTACCTCAGATATCAGAATTTCATTGGAAGTATTTTGGTATTCTATAATCGTGTACTTCATCCTGGGTTCTCTTTCAATTCTAATCTAGTTTGGCACTCCCTTCCAAGGAAGCCACATGTGAGAGTTATCATTTGATACATATCCATTCAAGGCCCTCGTAAAGTCTTTTCCCAGAATCAGGCCATAAGCATCAGGTATATCAGCCACTTGTAGATTGATAACCTGCCGAATCCTAGGATTAGAAGCAACCTGCATATGAATCATATTTAATTCCCCTACAACATTAACTTCAGTCCTATCCAATTGTGTAACTTTCTTCTGGGAGTCAGTAGGAGTAATACCGAAAGCTTGAAAAACACCAAAAGACATTACATTGGTAGAGGCACCTGAATCTAACAAGCAATTGTGCAAGTGCTTACCAAATATGAGGACATAAATCAGGAACAGAGGAGTCTCTGTTTTCCCTTGAAATAGAGTTAAGGGAGTATCTACTTGAGCATCCTGAGTTCTATCTTTCTCTTTTCCCTTATCTCCAGGAGGCACATGAACTTGATTATGAGTATGATTTTTCCTTCCTACTGTTTGAGAGCTAGATACTTTGTTCATACTTTTACTAACTGATCCACCTTGTGATATGGAATTCACATTCTAAGCTCCTAGAACTGCATTTCTATTGGTCGGAACTCTCAATCACTCAAATGGAGATAGACTTACCTTTAACTTCTCGAGTTCTTTTGCAACATATATAGCTAATTGTTCTTCACTTAGATCTGCAGGAGTCTCTTTTGGATATTCCACCATCCTATCTTTGCTTGCTTCAACACTCCTTCCTTTTGATATGTCCATCTGTGCTTGTCCTTCCTTTGACAGATACTACTTAGACACATGAGGATATGATGGATTATTGCTGGCATTAGGATCTGGAGGTGGTGAAGGGACCTCCAGCCGGTGGATGTCTATGTGGCATGTCTCTCAAATCATACTTCTTAACAGGCCTTTGGAAAGTCTGTACCTCTTCAACATAAGCTTCTTCTTCATCCAAGGGGCCATTGTCATTCACTGGATTTTCATCAAATGACTATGAAATATCATCTCCATTACATACTTGGTCTTCCTCTTCCTTGAGTTGGTCTGATTCTTCTTCAGGCACATTGTCTTTGCTTTGTGGAAAAGGAGCATGGTTCAAGACTAACACTGGTGAATCATAGGAAGTGGATGGCACTATCTCCTAAATACTCGAATTGTTCTCCATTTCATACTGGAAGATCGAAGCTGATATCTAGAACTCTTGACAATCTAACTCAGAATGATAACTTGTTTTATGGAGCCTACACCATCCTGATAAAGCAGTTTCAGCTAAATATACACCACTAGGAGGCTTCTCTTGACTGACTAGCTGATTGATTGGTTGATCCAATGGGGTATGGACTCCTCCATTGTTAGGCCTCGTGTTCCAAGTCCTATTTGTCCTAGTGGCTATCTCCTATCGAACCCTTATCCACCACCTTGACCTCTATCAAGGTTCTAGCTTGAGGATTGTCCTTTATCATAATTCTTTCCTCTGTCATTGTTATATCCCCTGTTGTTGTTGTATACTCTTTCATTATTATATCCTCTGTCATTGTTGTATCCTCTTTCATTGTTCTAATTGGACTGCATATTTCTTTGAGCAGCTTGCAACTGACTGTTCTGGTTCCTTAAGTAAGTCACCTCCATATTCAGCTTCTTCACTTGTTCAGAAAATTCATCCAGTCTCTCCTAGTCAGGACTTCTATATGGAGGCTGGCTCACATTATTTTGGGAATATCCTACTGTAGCGTTGGTACTTAATGATTGGTTCAAAACTTTAGAATTCTACAGATATGGATGATAGCTAGCATGAGATTCTGGATGAAGAGGCTGATTCACATTTTGCTAGGGATAGCTGGCTGTAGGTGGTATTTGATTCATTGGAGGCCCTGGGTGAGGAACCATAGGCAACTGATGAACTAGATTCATGATGGGAGTATGATTGGTGAGAGCCTGGTTGAAAGCTAGGACTTGTCCAGGGTGAGCAGCGGGTCCTAATGATGGTAAAGGTCTAGACAAATGTTGTCTTAGGGCAGTGCTAACCTTTATAGCTTCGACATATGCATCAAGTAGGGTATTAGGAGGATTGTTTCTCCATTTCATCAAGGTAGCTGTTAGACTATCAAGACCTTCATAATAGACTTCTAAAGCAGTGGCATCATCAATAGCATAGGGGGCCTGCAGTCGGGCATAGGCACGATGAAACCTATTGTTAAAGGAAACTATAGGCTCATTGAATTCTCTCTTAACATTAGTGAACTAACGATAGAGCTCATTGGAACTAATGGGAATCCTAAACTTCTGTAGAAATGTAGTCTCTAGCTTAGTCCAATGTTGGATAGACCCGACAGGTAAGTGATTATACCAATAGAATGCATCTTCTCCTAAGGAATAAGGAAAGAGCATACATGCTACATCTTCATGATTGATTCCTCTATCCTTAAGGCTAGTCTGAAAGATCCTGATATGTTCCTCAATAGTTCTATTGGGATCGTTAACATGAAACTTTGAACAAAAGTGCTCAGGGTTCTTGGGCATGACATTGTAATTGGCAAAACTCAATGGGATGGGTTATTATCGAGGAAAGCCATTAGTGGAGGTGGGGGTGGTAATGGATGATTTATAGCTGGCTAAGGTTGCTGGATGGGAATGTGCTCAGACTCAGATGAAGGTGAACTTGATGGAGATGATGGAGATGATGGAGGGGGTTGGGTGGATGATGATTCTCCATTTGACTCGTCCTTCTTGACCTGGTGGGGACTAGTAACTCTTGGAATTCCTCCTCTCCTGGAGTAGATCTGGTTCTTCTTCTGAATCTTTCGGGAGAGATGGCAGACAAAAATCGATCCAGCTTGTTTATTCAGGCCCTCCTTCTAGCACTAATCTGTTGATGATATTTTCTGCACAACTCAGACATAATATGAAATCCTATCTCTCTTGAAAGGTAAATCTCTATCAGCAAGCCTCAAGAGATAACCCCAAGGTCTCTAATGTCAGGTCTTGACAATGCATAAACAACTCAGTGATAAATGTGAAAATGCTGGTAATCACAAAGGGACCTTACTACAAGCAAGGAATAAGTCTTGAACTTATCATATCTGGCAATGTAATGATACTTCAATCCTAAATCTAATCCAAATAATAAAGAAATAACAAAAGGTTAGGGTTTCAGAGAGATATCTAAATTTAACTACTCCTAAGATTAACAATGCAAATGATGAAATACTTGAAATGGACCAATCCCTCATAAACTAATTCCTGCTTGACCAAGATAAATCTACAATCTCATAGAAATAGTGCAATCTTCTAAGGTTTTAAAGATTTTCAGATCATGAACATTCATCCAAGACAACCCAATTGCAATTGAAATGAATAAATCTCCACAATTGAACTAAGTACAATGAATATAAAGTCTAGGATAACTTTGCAAAGCAACTAACAATCAGCTAGCTGCAAAAATTATGGACCAGGGATCGCTGCAATACTTCAAGCATCAAATCATGAACACCATTGAATCAGATCTAAATCTAAATCTAACAACCATGAGCAATTTGAAAGATAGAATCATAAGAACCATGTAAGATAAATCAACACAAAAGAGATCACCAGAAAATCACAATGTCTGCAATTGTATTGAATCACCAAATTTTAGCAACAATTCCAATGTTCTATTACAACACTTGCTCATAAATTGACTAACTTCTACCTCTACTCTACTGCTAAATTCGCTTGTATCTGTCTATGTATTCTATTCTATCTATCTTCTATGTCCCTTACAAATGAGGCAAAGTGCCCAATTTATAGAGAACCCCAAAGCATGTGGGTCCAATAAGGGTTTTACAATCATACAATAGCCAAAACAAGTCAGCCCAAGGAGAATTCAAAAAATAAATTGACATTAAATAGATGAACTCAATCCAAGGTCGGCCTAGGATCCTCAACATAATTTGAACCAAGGCACAAATTTCAATGTAACCCCATATGAAATGCCTCCATCATGGGCGAACCTCACCAAGTCGGCCAAGGGGTGGAGTAACAGTATTTGAATTTCTTCATTAAATTTCATCTCCAGAATTTCCAATGACCATGCGAGACTTAGCCAACACTCAACAAAACCTTCATCAATATCCATTATAACACTATTATACCATGAAGATCAAGATTAGTATATCATCAACAAAGTATTCACCATCCAAATAAACCCAAACACAAATTGAAATCAACTCAGAAATGCCGCACAATCACAAACAACACGATCCGAGATTTCAAGCCAGCCGCAGAATCCAGGCCAAAAGGAAAATTCCAGAAAAATCTAGCCCAGGCGGATTCCGGTGAAGAAGGCACAAAATCAACCATTAAATCATCAAAATGAAGAGAAATTGCAAATAATCATGTAATTTATTAATTAAAATCATGGAATGACAAGGATTTAACATTAAAACCATCCATTTCAACCAATTTCCAAGTTTCACCAAGCCTCCCAGAAAATTCAGAAAAATATGGCCAGACAGGAATTTCACAGAGATGATAAAGTTCTGGAGTTTTAGTACATTCCAGGAAAATGGAGGGAAGGAGGAGAAACAGGGAAAATCCGACCAAATAGAAAAATCCTGAAGTTGGAAGAAAACAGGAACATCGACAATCCAACAAGAATTCACTCAAATTGACCGAAGGTCACAAATTTGAGGACCCTAGGCACGAAACCAGTTAAATCAGAACCTTCAACAAATCTTCCTTGAATCCTAGGCTCAATCGAAAGCAAATCGAAAAGAAATGAAAATGCCCCAGGCATGAAACCCTAGATTTTAAGCATGAATGCACAGGGCACGCCATGAAATGCCCAAAAACATAGGAATTCGAACTCCAAGCAAGACTATAATGTTTTAAAGTGCAAAAGATTGAACATCCCAACTTAGGAGAACGAAAATGATAAGGCATAGTGGCAAGAAGCACAAAAAATAGTTAAACTCAGAAACCCGACAACCAAATAGAATTATGGAAAAATCTAGCCCAAGCAGAATTCCGCGAAGGCCAGAAATTTTTGAACTGTAGTGTAAAATAGGCTGAGCTAGACTTTGAGCGCAATCTGAGAAAATACAGACAAGGCAGACAATCCTGAAATAGAGCCAAAACCCGAACGACAATATTGAAACCAGATTTAGAAAGAAGTCCATGAAAATCCAGATGGACCAGAAAATCCTGAACCTAGGTAAAAACTCGAATTTCTCCCAAAACATAAGATTTTCAATATGCAACTTGGGAAAACACTTGGGTGAGCAAGATAAACATTTAAGCTCATGCCAAGGCAACACAGAACTGCAAAATCAAAGGGGAAAAAGACCAAAAGTGAAAACAAAAGAGGGTTCCTACTTTTAGCGGGGTGTGTGTGAAAAAACTGTACAACATTACCTCCATAAGTGATATGCAGATGACAATAACTTTATTAATGGAAATGGGGAAGCAGTCAAGTTTCACAACTTACAAAGTGTAACTTTTAATGGGCATGAGATATTTTCCACAATTGGTTGCACAATCTGTTGTTTTGAGACAATGAAAATGATAGAAATTTAACAACAATGGAAAGAGAAATGTGGAGTTATAATCATGATGAATAGTCTATGCATAACAAACTACATAAAATGAGCTGATTATAAAAACAAATTAACGAGGACCACCAAATTCATGACTTCAAACAAGAGTTCAAAGGGACAGTGCAGATTGTTAGAAGGCCTATCCCTAAATAGAGCCATAAATCCAAGGTGCAGAATTTGGATAGATAGTAGTAAAGGACTGTTACTACAGGAGCATAGAAGAAAATAACAAAGGAACAATTCCAAAGCATAGAATCAACTCAACAGTGCCATTCATCATCAAGAAGCATTCCAATGACAAGGAAGACAACAAGAGAATTCTAGCTATAGAACATCAACATTGACATGAATTCCAGAAATCAATGCATATTTAAAGATGGCATGACATTCATGAGAGGGAAGTGGTAGTTGCAAATCACAGTGCAAGGATGAGACTTCATGACAAGTCTATAATGAACCTTGACAAGTATGACAAAATTTCATTCTTTGAAAACTTTTATGAGCAGATAAGCTTCAAAAGGTAGTCTATTATGCTGATCATGGTGCAAAAGTTTCATGTGGTAGTGTTTTGTCAAATAATTTGAGGCATACTAAGGGGCTTCCATAAGTATTTAGCAACATGAAGAGTTATCATGAAAAGGACAGTATGGCGTACTCAATGGAGCAACCCCAAACATCATAGCTACTACAAGGAATACTCCCCAGAGTTGTGATTGAAAATGAAGAGGGCAGTTCATAGCCAAGAAAAGGTGAACATGATAAAATGTAGAAAACTAGAATGGATGCATAGAGCTTGTGGATTATACCCATGTTGTGCAATGACACTGAGTCATTTTTGCAGGTTATATTTTGTTCACAAAATAGCATCTTCTTGTGGAACAGTGACAAAGGTAGCTCTTGTATTAACTCATAGCTCTCATGAAAACTCATTCACATTGTATTCTTGCAAAATCTTGTCAAAAATGAGAAAACTGAAAATGCAAGTGGTTTAGTTCAATTTTTTCATGACTACAACCTGTGGAGGGATTTTCATCACAAAAACCCCACTTGGGTTCTTTTTGAAAAAAATGCAAATACATTAACAGATGTGTTACAAGAAACCCACTTTGGGGTTTTGCAATTAAATTACAAAATATAGAGGTATAAAAAGAGAGCTTTCATGGAGGTAATTATATCAAAAAGTGGAATTCAGAAGCCTACTTATAACCATGACACAGAGCTAAGTTATTTTCTTTAGAAACACTAAAACCCACCTGGGGGTTTTTAATGAAATGCAATATTGGTCTGAATTGAAGGTAAAAAACTTGATGATTTTTACAAGAATCATAAATTTCTGCAAATGAGCAAAAAACCACTTGTGTTTTTGCAAAAAATATGAGTTTTCCTCAAAACCATGAAACCCACTTGGGGTTTTTTGATTTAAAATGCATAATGCAGGAAAGTGAAGGTATAAAAAAAAACCACTTGGTTGTTTTTACCAAATTTGCTAATACAGAGGAACACTGAAAAGACATTATGGAGCTTTGAAGTGAAGCATAGCAACAAATAAAGATACCCTATTTTTTTCCTTGGCCACGGCCAAGGGAAGCATTTTCTTCATGAAAACAACAAAAAAAAAAATGGGGTGTCTTCATTTAATTCTTAAATGTAGAGGAAATAAGCATTTTTATGCTTTATTTTAAGATGGAGACAAAAGGAAATTACTTTTTTTTGCTAAAAATTAAAATGGAGTGGTCGATTCATGGCTTACCTGAAACTTTTGCTTAATTTTTGCAACATTCAAGCTTTATCTTTCTACAGAAAACTTCTTTTAGAGCTTTTTCATGGCGGTTGTGAGAAGTATGAGTCAACACAAAGAAGAAATGAACCAACAAAATAATCAGAGGATGCTGCAGGCCACGACCTAAGATCAATAGAGGAGCTCCAAAGAAGTAAAAAGATGCAGACTTATGTTAAATAAATGCATTTACTTGTGTTTCCATGCATTTTTCCTCAAGGAATCAACCAAAAACTAGTGAGATAGCACCATTTCCAGTGTCAACTTCAAACCCTGTGGCGACAACATTTCTCTACCAAGGTTCTCGATGGAGAGAATGATAGTGTTTTTCACATTCTTTTACCTTTTGATGATTAGGGTTTGACCCTTTTGATGCTGACGAGATTTTTATCCCATGTTTTAAAAAATGGAGCTCATGTTAATACATAATGGGGGCCAAATGGTATGGTTCATGACTTAGGAATTTTATGCCTTAAGTTTATTTCCTTGTTTCAAATGATTGCTAAGTCCTTCAAGAAACAAACATATGGAGTGTGCCAAGTCATGTGTAATATTCCTTTGACTTTTGATCATGAATGTCATATGCCTTGAAGACTTGGAATATGCTTTCCAATAAGTGTGGAGGTTGGTCATATAGGCCAAGCTTGAGCTTTTATTTTTCCTTTGCAAATCAGAATGTTGACCATAGGTGGCCTTGGAGTGCAGAATATGAAAAGGTGAAATGATCAAATGCCTTGGAAGAATTGTGATCTTGTTAATGCTTTTGAAAGCATTATGGAATTTCATTATTGTTTTTTTTTTCATTTATTTCAAAACATAAAAATATCATTTAAGTGATTTGCTAATCACTTTGGTATTTTTCATTTGCAAATGTAAGGTAATTCATATTGATGGTGGGCCTCTTATATTGTGCTCTAAAATGTAAAATAACTTGATTAAGTGATGTATTATGAGTCACCTAATCAAGTTATTATCCTTAATACCTTTTTGGAGTCTTGTGTTTTCAAAACACACATATTGCATGACTCAAAGTTGGGAGACAAAATGATTGGCTTGCAGACATGAGGAGAGTGTGGGGGTGAAGCATTTGACTGTTTTGGAGAAACATGTGCTACTTTGGAGGGAGTTTTGTCACACTTTTGGCATGACTTGAGTCTAAGCTTGACTTTTCACCATTTTGGAGGCCTTTGGGAGTGATTTTGGAGGGTTCTTTTTTGGCTTTTGTGCCTCATCCGACCATAATCTTCTAGATGGGCAGGCATGAGAGTTGTGTGATCTTTTTGC
Source organism: Sequoia sempervirens (assembly GCA_007258455.2). NCBI lineage: Eukaryota > Viridiplantae > Streptophyta > Pinopsida > Cupressales > Cupressaceae > Sequoia > Sequoia sempervirens. Next base: position 107,035,597 of record VDFB02047230.1, read on the forward strand.
TTAAGTATATTCATTTTGAGAATTTTGGGGGAGTTCTTTCTTTCCAACAACATGATAGCTTTATGTTTTTGAGCTATTTTTGATGGAACAATATTGTAACTTAGATGAACTTGTGATACAGTAATCACTTTGAATTAATAAAGTAGAGCATTTTTACCTTCTCATTTCATGTTTTCATGTATGTTGTTAATGATTGATCAGTTTGTCTTGTGAAAATCTATCTTTCCTTGCAAAATTGTTTCATGTTTAGGCATTTTTTTAGTAGAAAATGTATGTTAATAGGTTATATGCTATGTTATTAAATAGTGTTGTTAGTTGTGAAACCTTTGTTTTCCTCCTAAAAGCCCTATTTAGAGACCTCCTTATAAATTACTTATGTAAACTACATTTGAAAATGAGTTGTGTACACCAAGTTTTATGATATTAATTTGAATGTGATAGGTTATCATCAGGTCCAAGTTGTTTTGGTGTATCACCTTAGTTATTTTTAGTATTAGGCTCATTTTTAATGCAATTCTTACCCTTTATCTTAGAAATTAGTAGTTAGGTGACATCAAAAGGGGAAGCTGACCCATAATCCAAAGGTCTGATTTTGAATAGGACACCCACAACCTGAAAGCAATCCCATGTTACATCCAAACCTGCCAAGTTTGTTCACAGCTTGGCATTAGGGTGTAGATTTGGATCCCTAACAATTGCGATTAGTAGCCTTTGGAATTCATAATTTCCAGTCCTCATTAGCAATTTCCTTTGGTCCTTGATAGTGTCTTTGATATCAATGAAAATTAATCCAACAAGATCTTCTAAAGAAACTCCAAAATTTGAGATAGAGGGAGCTTAGTGTGAAGGATTGTAGTGATCATTATTCAATCAAGATGCCATGAAGTTTCCCAGGAGGAAGTGGCTTTATACACCAATAGCTTGAAACTTAGCATCTAAGATGAGAGGAGCATGTTGAAGTCTAGAACCATTGTGAAGACATACCAATATGCCTTAAAGTTAGGGAGAATTTGTTTATAATGTAATAAAACAAAACCAATGGAAGAGGAAATGGTCAACTTGCTACTAGAAGAGGCCATCAAGATTGGGAGAAGATAGTACTTTTTAGACCAAAATTTTGGTTGCAAATAGACAAATTCATCTAGAGGGTGTGGTGTAAATGGGAGCAAATGGAGGGGATTCTAAGTGATGTATTTCAAATGTGGCCAAACTAGTCATTGCACATAATGGGTGCTCACATGTTGGAAGTGAAGTGTACAAAAAAGAGGTGAGAACCCATATTTTTCAAGTTGATGAGGATTTGGTTGTGTCACTCAAAAGGATTGAAGATCTTGAGCACATGGAGACCTTCTTATGAAGAGATTATTTTTGACACAACATAAGTAAGGTATTGAACTAGTATAACATATAATTCAATTCCAAAGTGTTGCAAGTTTATGGTAGATAGTGGTGGTACAAATAACTATTTTGGTAAAATTAGTGGATAATTTACGTTTTAAGATGGTAGCATACCATATTCCATATAAAGTATCATGGCTATAAAAGGTGACCAAGTTTTAGTAAAGGAGAAATGCATGCTTAATTTCCATATAGGTTCTTACAAGATGAGCTCTCTTAAGAAATTATACCAATATACTTATGTCATGTTGGGGAGAACATGTTAGTATGATAGATAAGTTGTGCATGACAATAGAGCAAACACTTATACCATTGCCAAGATGGCAATAAGTATGCCCTTAACCCATTGGAGGATCATAGTGAAGAGAGTGAGTGATTTCCACATGATGTTGATTATGGGAAAATATATATTGAATGTTTTAAAAATTGAGGAAGTGGGTTATGTACTTTAGTCAAGCCCACATGAGAAGAGGAAAAATCCTCGACACTTTTAAATTGTGAACTAAGGTAAAGGACTTGCTAAATGAATATGAAAATTTAGTGTCTTAGACATTACATGGATTTCCATCACAATGAGGCATCAATCATTGCATGGGTTTGGTTTTAGAAGTGAGCCTACAAAACAAGGCTATCTAATGGATAATGTTGATTGATAATGAGGAAACAAACCTCCAATAATTTATAATATGTTAAAGACTCGTAACAATCACTAATTAGAGATGTATCTTGTCCATTGTACACAAAAAAATCTAACAACTAAATTATTGTTCAATTTTAAATGTCCAACGATGCAACTGAACATGGAAAACAATGTCACATCCACACCATGTAGGGAGATAAGTCCAATTGGAAAAAGTTCTCCCACTTATTTCAATACCTAAAATGAACAATATGTTCTAGTTTTGGCTTCTTAGTTGGTCCTTGGATCCTAACTACACTCATACACTATCTCTATCCTTGAACTCGTGTTCTACCCAATGTTGTTCATGTCACCTCTTGATGCAAGAGCATTCAGTGGTGTAGGGAAATCTTGCATCACCTAAAAAAATATTTTTCCTTATTTTCTTTGGTTGTTTTGAGTCCCATGATGACACTTAAGTGGTGTAAGATAATCAAAAGTTAGAAAAGGCGAAAAATGATTAATTCCTATTTTTAGTAAGTTGGCCTAAACAAGCTTGTTAAGGACTTGAAAATTTACCCCAAGGTGCAAAACTAAAAAATATTTTTGGTTGCGAAAGAATTGTCTCAATACCCTACATGGTTTGAGAGATATTAATGTTTTCGTCTTGAGAAATTTCTCCAATGCAGCTTCAAATTCAAATGCAAAAATATTAGAGGCCCCAAAACAAATCAAAAAGTGGACAAACTGATCTCTAATGGGTTCGACATTGTAGATCTCTTCGAGAGATTTCCAATGATACATTATAATAGGAAATCAGACACCCAGATCAAAATTTATAGCCCTGCGAAGTTGCCCCACTAAAAAGTGAATTTCATCAAAATATCTTCCTAGGCAAGAAATCAAACAACGAGACTTTTGGCAGCAAAAAAAAAGGGAAAGTTACAATTTCTAGAACATTCTAGGTGGTTATTGGGTAAAATAAAAAGAGATAAGTGAGGGTTATAGAAGGTGGCTCCATTAGTGTAGATTGTGGCTCCAAATAATATATTTTGTTTTTTAGAGTGGATTTTGTTGTAATGAATCAAACCTATGAGGGCGTAGCATTGCAAGTTCTAAATATGTAATTTCATTTTTTGAACATAATTGTAAGTGAGTTATTTTTTGTCTCACATCTTCTATGTTGGTATCTATTGTTGTGATTTGTGAAGGTTTAGGGTGGTGCGACTCTCATCAAGTGGTATTAGAGCCAGGTTTTCCTGAGTGTGTAAGCAAATCGCCGAATGTGAGGCAATTTGCACCAAGACTTGTGGATGTGGGTTTTTGTGAAGGGTGATCAGAATGCCTCTGCGAAGAAACCGTGGTGGTGGAAGGAATGTTATTATACTAGAAGAGGGTTTTAGAGCCTTGCAAAGACAAGTTCAAGCACTGCAAGAGGAGTTGCATAGAGGGTTTGAGCCAAGAAGAGGAGATGAAAGTGAAGATGAAGCTAAAAATGAGGAACAATTCGAAGAAGAACAAGATGTTGTAGATCCAAAGCAAGTTAGATTATTTAAGGCCATCTCTAAGATTGGAAAAAGGGAAAAGATTGATGTTTCTACATTTTTTGGAAATCTTAACCTAGAAGAGTTGATTGATTGGATCAATGCTATGGAGGAGTACTTTGAGTATGAGGAGGTGGAAGATCTTGAGAGTGTCAAATTTGCAAAGACCAAGCTAAAGGGTCATGCAAATATTTGGTGGAAAGAGGTACAACTAGAAAGAAATCGAAGAGGAAAAGAGAAAATAACAAGATGGGATTGTATGGTGGAAAAATTAAAAAGACAGTTCATTCCTATGGATTATGAGCTAGATTTGTTGAAGAAGATGTAAGGGTTGAAAAAAGCGAGAAAATCCATTAAGGAGTATACAGAAGAATTCTATCGTGTCTTGATTAGAACAAGCCATTCTGAGGCCATTAAGGAGAAAGTTGCTCATTACATAAATGGCTTGAAGCCGAGTATTCAAGAAGAGTTGGGTCTGGGAAGAATATCTACCATTGAAGATGCATATCAGTTTTCTTTAAAGGTAGAAAAAAAGTTGAATAGAAGATTTGAAAGTAAGCAAAGAGGTGTGGGTCGTGGTGGAAAGACTAGTGGACGGTCATATGGAGGTTGAAATGAAGATCAAAAGAATAGTGAAGGATCCAGTAGTAGCCAGAACTAGAAAGGAGATAACACCTACTATCCTCGTGATTAGAATAATGGAGACCAAAGAGGAAGAGGAAGATCTGGATGAGGACAAGGAAGAGGAGGCTTTTGTGGAACCTATTTCCAGTGCGGAGAAGAAGGACATAAAGCCTATGAGTGTCCTCAACATCAAGGAAGGAAAAATAGAAGACCTAAGGGTAATGCACGAGCTGCACATGTAGATGAAGATGTTGAGTCTTCACATTCTAAGGATGTAGAAAGAGGAGAGGTTCTTGTTACTAGAAGAGCCTTGCTGAATGAGGAGAAGGAACTAACTCAAAGGAAGAATTTTTTTTGCACTAGATGTAAGTGTGAAGTTAAAGTTTGCAATGTTATTATTGATGGAGGTAGTACTGATAACCTTGTTTTAGAAGAGATGGTTAGTAAGTTGTGGTTGGAGATAAGAAGGCATCCAAATCCACACTGGATTGCTTGGTTGCAGGACCATAAAGCTTTGGTAAATGAACAATGTTTGGTAAAGTTCAAGATTGGAAATTACCATGATGAGGTATTGTGTGATATTATGCCTATGGATGTTTGTCATATGTTGTTAACTAGACCGTGGCAGTTTGATCGACGAGCAGTACATAATGGACATGCCAACACCTATTCTTTGACAAAGGATGAAGTTCATCATAAGTTGAAGCCCTTGAAAGAGGCAGAGGAAAATGTATGTAGTAATGCGAGAATTTGTTTGGTTGATGGAAGAAAGTTCCTATAAGGTATAAGGCATAAGCATATCATGTGTTTTGCATTGATCCCTAGAGTTGATAAATAAGATACTAATGAGGTACCTATAGAGGTTTCATATATGTTGAATGAGTTTCAAGATATTGTTTCTAATAACGTACTTGAAGGTTTTCCTCTAGTAAGAAAGATTAGTCATCAGAGGGACTAGATTCTTGGAGCTAGTTTTCCGAATAAGGCAACTCATCATATGACTCTAGCAGGGAATTAAGAGTTGAAAAAACAAGTGCAAGAGTTGTTGCTGAAGGGATTGATCAGAGAGAGTTTGAGTCCATGTGCAGTACCTGTAGTACTAGCACCAAAGAGAGATGGGGAATGGTGGATGTGTATAGACTCTAGAGCCATAAAAAAGATCACCATCAAGTATAGATTTCCATTGTCAAGAATGGATGAAATTATGGATTTCTTGAGTGGAGCTGAGTACTTCACGAAGATAGATTTGAAGAGTGGATATCACCATATCCGAGTTAGAGAAGGAGATGAATGGAAGACAACCTTCAAAACCAAGGAGGGCTTGTATGAGTGGTTAGTCATGCCTTTTGGGCTAATTAATACACCGAGCACATTTATGTGACTTATGAATGAGGTATTGAAAGAATATTTAGGAAAAATTGTAATTGTTTATTTTGATGATATTCTGATTTTCAATAAGAAATTGGAGGAGCAGCTGATGCATATCCGAAGAGTTTTTTAGAAGCTAAGGGAGGAGAAGTTGTTGATTAATTTGAAGAAATGTAATTTTGTGAAGAGGGAAATGGTGTATTTGGGATTTGTTGTCTCAATAGAGAGTCTTAAAATGGATCCAAAGAAGGTGAGAGCAATCATTGAATGGCCTACCCTGAGGAGTGTTATAGAGGTAAGATCATTTCATGGTCCCACAAGTTTTTACAAAAGGTTTATTAAGGATTTTAGTAGTATTTGTGTGCCTCTAATTGAAGCAATGAGAGGGGATAGAAAGGATTTTAAATGGATTGTAGGAGCAACAGATTTTTTTGATATTTTGAAGAAGAAAGTCATAGAGCAACCTGTTTTGGCACTTCCATATTTCAATAAGGTCTTTTAGGTAGATTGTGATGCTAGTGGCACTGCCATAGGAGCTATTTTCAATCAAGAAGGTAAGCTTGTTGCCTATTATAGTGAGAAGTTAAAAAATGCTAACAAGAAATATTCTATCTATGATTAGGAGTTTTTGCTATAGTTTAGGATTTGAAGAAATGGAGACATTGTTTGTTGCCAAAAGAATTTTTTTTATATACTGATCACTAGGCTTTGCAGTATCTCAATAGTCAAGGAAAGTTAAATCAAAGGCACTTAAAATGGTTTGAGTTCTTTCAGAGCTATACTTTTGTTTTGAAGCATAGGAGTGGAAGGTAAAACTGAGTTGCAGATACCTTAAGTAGAAGGAAAAAATTATTGATAGAGATGAATATAGAGGTTGTTGGGTTCAATGAACTCAAAATTTTATATCCTAAAGATCAAGACTTTGCAGAAACTTGGAAGGCTTGTTTGGAACCTGCTACATTGGATAGGACAAGATGATTGGATTTCTTAATCCAAGATGGGATGTTCTTTAGAGGAAGCCAATTGTTGATTCCAAGGAGTTATATGAGAGAGAATCTAATCAAGGAGAAGCATAGTGGAGGATTGGCTGGACACTTCGGTCGAGATAAGACCATTACTCTTGTTAGTGAGAATTATTACTGGCCACAGTTACAACAAGATGTGAAGAAGTTTTTGCAAAGTTGTAGAGTATGTCAGATGGCGAAAGGAACAAGTTAGAATATTGGATTGTATCAACCATTACCTATACCTGAGAGGCCATGGGATGATATTAGCATGGATTTTGTTCTTGGATTTCCAAGGAAAAAAAGAGGGAATGATTCCATATTTGTGGTGGTGGATAGATTTTCAAAGATGACACATTTCATTCCATGTCATAAGACCAATGATGTTGTTCATATTGCAGAGTTATTTTTTAGAGAGGTAGTGAGACTACATGGTCTATTGAAGAGTATAGTTTTAGACAAAGATACCAATTTTTTTGGTTATTTCTAGAGGACATTATGGAAGAAATTGAAGATAGATTTGAAGTTTAGTTCTGCACACCATCCACAAAATAATGGACAAAAAGAGGTGGTGAATAGGAGTTTGGGTAACCTAATAAGATGCTCAGTAGGAGATAATCCCAAGGGATGAGATTTGATTATACCATAGGAAGAATTTGCTTACAACAATTCTATCAATTGGAGAACTGGTAAATCACCATTCTAGATTGTGTATGGGAGTAGTCCAAGAACTACTTCTATTGAGAAGGATGGATAAGGGGGAGAAGAGTAGTGCCGAGGCTCAAGATTTTGCTAAGCACCTGAAGAATTTGAATGAAGAGGTGAAGAAACATATATCAATAAGATGAAATCACAATATAAGGCTAAGGAAGATAAAAAAAGGAGGTATAAGGAGTTTCAGGCAGGAGATGAAGTCATGGTTCATTTGTGAAAGGAGAGGTTTCTAGTTGGTACATAGAACAAGTTAAAGATGAAGAAGTTTGGACCATGCAAGATCTTGAAGAAGAATGATTTAGGGAATACATATGAGGTAGAGTGTCGTGATGGAATTCATATTTCACCTATTTTTAACATCTCAAATTTAAAAAAATATCATGAAGAAGGAATCAATGAAGAAATAATGGAAGAACAGTGGAATATTCCAACACCTACTTTAGAAAAGGAGGAGATAGAAGAAATTTTGGATAGTCGTGTGGGTAGAAGAACAAGAAATAGGCAATATGTAGAGTACTTGGTGAAGTGGAGAGGGAGGCCTATTGAAGATTCATCGTGGTTGTCAGAGGTTTAGGTTAGCTATCTTGGTGTCCCTCTAATTCTTGAGAAGTGATAGGGTCACTTTTCAAATTACCCTAGGTGTCTAATGTAGGAGCATCCAGTGGTTTAGAGAAATCTTGCATCACCCAAAAATATTGTTTTTCCTTATTTTCTTTGGTTGTTTTGAGTTCCATGATGGCATTTAAGGGGTGTAAGTCAAAAGTTAGAAAAGGAAAAAAAAAACCACTTACTATTTTTAGTAAGTTAGCCTAAATGAGCTCATAAGGACCTAAAAATTTACCCCAAGGAGTAGAATTGATTTTTTTTTTCGATTGTGAAAGAATCGTCTCAATACCCTACATGGTTTTAGAGATATTAAAGTTTTCATCCCAATAAATTTCTCCAATGCAACTTCAAATTCAAATATGAAAACCTTTGAGGCCCCAAAACAACTTGAAAAGTGGACAAACCAATCTCTAATGAATTCAAAATTGTAAATCTCTTCGAGAGCTTTCCAACAATATGTTATAATAGGCAATCAGACACCCAGATCAAAAGTTATGGCCCTACAAATTTGCTCCACTAAAAAGTGAATTTCATCAAAATATCTTCCTAGGCAAGAAATCAAACAATGAGACTTTTACGCCAAAACAGAAGGGAAAGTTACACTTTCTAGAACATTCTAGGGAAGTTATTGGGTAAAATAAAAAAGGGATAAGTGGGGGTTGTGAAGGTGACTCCATTGGTGTAAATTGTGGCTTTGAATAATATATTTTGTTTTTTTGAGTGGATTTTGTTGTAATGAATCAAGCCTATGAGGCTGTAGGATTGTAAGTTTTGAATCTATAATTTTATTTTTTGAACATAATTGAAAGTGAGTTATTTTCTATCTTGCATCTTTTGTGTTGGTATCTATTGTCATGATTTGTGAAGGTTTAGGGTGGTATGGCCCTCATCACCACTTGTACTTAGCTTGAGACTCCTTCAATTTCACTTGAACTTATTGATGTATTTGTTGAATCTTATCAATGAATTGTTTGGATTTGTTGATATCTAAATGTATATTTTCAAATTTCTCTTATGACCACCTCAAAGCTACATCAAGGGGACTAGGATCAAATAAACAAAACATGCCTCAAATGGTGAGACTCTTGTGTATTTATGGATTGAATCTATATACCTTTGATTATATGTTAGGAACTCTCATTTTGAAATATTTATTAGATATTAGTTAATATTGGATTGAGTACACATGTTTTGTAAGTTATCCATATGGTAAATTAGAAAAAATTATTAATCCCACAGGCGTGGGATAGTTGTATTTGTCTTTAGTAAGACTATATTGAAATGACTTACCAACTATCAATATTTTGAATATTATAATTGGAGTTTATGGTCTATTTGGACGATTTCTCTCTAGAAGTGGCATAGTGAACATAATATACACATATTGTATTGCTCTTATTTTCTCTATATATTTTTGTATTGTCTTTATTTTATTTGTAAGTTCCTTACAAGTAGTATGACAACTCTTTTAAGGGCCAAGTTTAGTAGCAAAAATAATTAGTGGATTACTATAATCACTCACCATGTGTTCTCATCGTGCCCTCATGGGATCTTGGGAATTAAAAAATAGTGAAAGTAGTGGGGTAACTCTTTTATTTTCCAATTTTTTTACAATAGATTATCTAGGTTAAAAATCTTGTGTTGGGAGTTTTAATATAATCTTAGAACAAATGTTGTTTTGGCTATCCTAGATTCCTTATAAATGATCTAGTAAAATGGGGTGTTTTGATTTGAATAACCAAGTTGTAGACAATATTTACATATTGCTTTGAGTTTCCATGTATCTTTGTGTATATTGGGATACCCTTTAGGGTTATGAGAAGCCTTGCCATAGGATGCCATTGCCCATTTGAAATATATAATGAACTAGTTATTGATTAGCATTAGGAAGTTACTCTTATCGTACCTTATAGATGAGATAGTGTGACTACAAGATGGTGGAATCCTTTAACATTAGAGCTTTGAAGTATTGCATTGATTCATTATTTATAAATAAAATAAGTATATTTGAGAGCCTATAGATCAAACATACCTTAGTCTAACATTTCCCCCCTTTCCCTCTACTGTGCACAAGTCTAGTTATAGGTAGTAAAATCCAATGCATCTACATTGATAAAAAATGAGTGGTTTTGTTGCAAAACATAAATTGAAAAGCATGCCACATTGTTAGAAATCAAATTTTTTATGGATTGTGAATTTTTTGTTCTAGTTACAACAATAGGGTTTGCTCCTATAAAGTCTACTAGTTCACAACTTTTGGGCTAATTTTTTCCCAAGCTACAAAGAATTTTATAATTTTATCTCGAAAATCTTCCCATAGGGTATTATCTATTAAAACAAATCTAAGCTATTTTTTACTCCATTAGGGAAATTGTCTTGCTGTAATCCTCTCTTTAAGTTGATCATTTTGATCCATAATTTCAAGAAATATTTTTGGTTGGTTTGGGCCATTTTCTATGGCATCTAGGAATCTACCCCATTGCATTTGTCTCATCACACTAATTCTTTTGACATATAACTCTACTAATCCTTTCATTAACCCCAAGCGTCTCAAGAGTGCCAAAGCTTTCTTGGAATTAGTGGTAGATAAGTGTACCAATTGAAGTCTATAATTGATCCATTATTTTCCCTCAAGATTAATTAGAAACTACAGAGTCAAAATTGTACCTTATTTTCGTACTTGGATTTCAAATGACAATCATTGGAGGAATTATAAATATGTTATACACTAAAACAAGACAGTGAAGTGTAAATACAAAATTACACAAGATTTGGAGCTAGGAAAATCCCTATGGGGTAAAAAACCTAGTTGGTAGAAGAAATTACTCTTATTGATGTGTATTACTCAACATAGACAAGTACAATGAGATTCATAATCCTTTGTCAAGCCTATCACTACTTCAACTTCTCTTTCTAGGATATACAACTTTCAATTGTTCTCCTCTACTTTCCTATGAACTCCCAAATGATTCTTATAGAGTGTTGGAAGAATCACTTATGTGTACTAAGCCTTCTACTTAGGAACTAAAGAGAGGGGTGTTGATTCATTTCAATTTCCACATATTTTTTTTAATTTAGGAGAATTTTCTACTTTCAATAGGAGCCACTTTTGAAACTACCTTGTTGATTACAAAACTACTAGTATAATTTTAAAATTACTATCAATATTACAAAACTTCCCTAGTAATTTCAAAACTACTAGTGACACCTCTAAAAGTACCACTATTAAGTGTTTAAAATCCCACTTCTTCCAAAGGCCATAAATTTTGCATACAAACTTGAAATGAGATGTTTTTTTCATAATTATATAGAAATTTAAGAGGAACATAAATATGTAAACATATTTAAAAATTGGTGGTGTATAAATATAGTCTTTGGCCTTGCAACATGATGAAGTTTCTTTCTCCTTAAGGATGAGCTTTACTTCTAGATCCAATATGGATTATTTCCCCCTTATTAGAGGGATTTTGGTCCCACAAAAGGTTATATTGGGATATAGGATAATTTATTCGAATGTGTAACAACTTAACAACACCAATTGTGTTGCAACTCCAATAGCTAAAATTTCTTATGATGCTTATATAATTTTATGATGTTTTCTATGGGTTTGTAATGAAAACCCCCACACACAATTTTTTGGTACTAATTAAGTTGAACAAATCTCCCTCTCATGATCTTGGTGGAAAGCAAGCAATATTCATGCACTCAAGAACTCCAAGATGGAAGGTAGTGATGATTTTTTTATACTCAAGCCTCTTAATCTAGACCTAGAATAAAATCTCCTCACATCTATAAAGTGTTGCTAAACATAGTAGTTTCTTGACGTAGAAAGGTGGTGATGGTCGAAACTGCTATGTTGAGCAACACTTTGTAGATGTGAGGAGGTTTTATTCTAGGTCTAGCTTAAGAGGCCTAATTATAAAAAAATCATCACTACCTTCCATCTTGGAGTGCTTGAGTTCTCAACACAAGAAGTGTCATGTATTGAAGCCCAACTCTATCCTAACCATGAACAACTCTACAATGGCTACTTCTTCAACCCTTTGTGTTACACAAACACTTGTGCTACAATGATTGACACACTAAAAAATATGTCCTTATTAATGAAGGTCATTTATAATGCTCATAAAAACTATTACAAAGTAGTATTTATTATTATACAATGTTTACAATAAATTTTGAAATACCTCTCATTCTACAAATATGCACAAGATATAGTTATGATTAAAGTTTACATGCAATACAATAATGAAGTACATCATTGCTATGCTCTTAGTTGTCCTCATTATATTCTATTATACATAAAAGTGCCTCACTTTCCCATACACATGGAAATTATTATCTCATACTTTCCATATCATCAACAAGTGCAACAAGTTACATGTTACAATGTTTACATTTGCATAGAGGAAAACATGCACACTTACAACACCTATGAGTGTGTTCATAGTGCTACCCATGCTCAACTCAAGGATACATAAAAATTTCACCACCTAGAAAATGATCATAGTGCTTCCCATGGTATGCAATACATAGAAATCTACATGCCTATAACACCTAGTTGCTTCGTAGTGCTACCCATGCTTTAATTCAAGAAGTTTAAATATTTATCAACACCCACAAATTATCATAGTGTTTATTATGTTACTAAAATTGTTAAATTTTCTAGAAACCTCTTGTATTCATGGAACAATGGAGAGTACATGCATCTAGCACCTAATTGAACATTCTAGTGTTGTACATGCTCTCAAACAACAAGTATACGTATGCTACATCACTTCACAATATGCTATATTGTTGCCCCATGTTACCTATACTTGCTAGGGGATCATATCCTCATGCAATAAGGGAGAGTACATGCTAAAGCACCCAAATGATGTGAGTGTTGTACATGGTCTCAAAAAATAAGTATAAATGTGCTACAAAACTCTATAATATGTTACAATATTGTCCCATTTTACCCACACATGCTTCATCCCTTGCTCATGCAAATAGAACAAAACCACACTTTTCTTTTTTATAACATTCATGGACATGGCTACAATATGTGAAGATAAACTCCAACAATTTTTTCATGTGTCTCTTACATGATTTAGGTGCTAGAAAGACGATCTCTTCATGTAACTATCATCTATACCCATTCTTTCTACCAACAATAAGTGGATGTACACATTTCAGAAATTTCCAAGAAATGTGGGGGTTAGAAACTTACATAATACCATACATTTTTTTGTTATATTTATTTCTCTTAAGTGGAATTTGGTCATACTCACCCCTTAATGAGTGAAATCTACACCTATCTTGCACAATCAAGTGGAGTTTGTAATAACCACCTTAGATTTTTTTTTGAAATTTACATCAATTGAAAGTGAAATTACAATGCAATATCTATTCCACTTTTTAATCACCAAATTCTCAAGATGGGTAAGGTGAGATCATACAGTGAAAGTATCTACATATCAAATTAAATTTTAGTAGATGAAAGTAAAGTGTTAGGTGACAAGCCAACCAATACCACTTATTCAATGGAGTGCATATAAAATTATAGAAAAGAAAATGAGCTTCTTTTGTTGTTCAGTGGTGAATGAATACAAAACCTCCACTTATTTAGTGAGAATCAAAGGGACACTTCTACTTGTTAAGTGGGAAAAATTATTACAAAAAAACCACTTATTCAGTGGGGTAAGTACATTAGCAATAACAAAGTTTAAACCCACTGGTGGTACTACAATCCCATATTTACAATATAAAATACATGGGAATATTAGATTTCCATGATATGACCATCCAAAGCATTACAAGGTTAGTTCGTATGCATCATTAACACCAAAATAAGAGGTGTAGTGTAGGAAAATTCATACCTTGCATTTTCACACTTGTTTGGGCCAACCTTGCTTTATTTATCCCTATTTATGTCTTAATTGGTCCTATTTTGCATCCACAAGCCTAATGAATTATATCTTTTTATGGCTAATCCTGACAAACCTCAAAGGGGAAATGATAATTTAATGATTCTGGTTGTGTGTCCTTGATTTTTGGGTCAGGACTAAGATGCCACCTAGGGTGTCTTTTTCCCCCAAAGGTATTGGGACCCTGATTTCAAGTGTGCCTTAAATGGGACCCTTTTTGGAGTCTGTGCCTTGAGTTTCATGCCTTGGGACTAAGACACCATCTAGGGCTTCTTGAGTCACCCTTAAGGTATTTTCAGGATTTAATTTCAAATCTTAGTGGGATTTAGTCTCCTTTAATTAATGAATTCATATGTTAGCTTGTAGTGTAATTTTGGGATATTAAGTATGGATAAGTATAAATACAATGTTCTTTCACTCAT
>VDFB02047230.1:107049904-107112111 GCA_007258455.2 Sequoia sempervirens
ATGATGGAGATGATGGAGGGGGTTGGGTGGATGATGATTCTCCATTTGACTCGTCCTTCTTGACCTGGTGGGGACTAGTAACTCTTGGAATTCCTCCTCTCCTGGAGTAGATCTGGTTCTTCTTCTGAATCTTTCGGGAGAGATGGCAGACAAAAATCGATCCAGCTTGTTTATTCAGGCCCTCCTTCTAGCACTAATCTGTTGATGATATTTTCTGCACAACTCAGACATAATATGAAATCCTATCTCTCTTGAAAGGTAAATCTCTATCAGCAAGCCTCAAGAGATAACCCCAAGGTCTCTAATGTCAGGTCTTGACAATGCATAAACAACTCAGTGATAAATGTGAAAATGCTGGTAATCACAAAGGGACCTTACTACAAGCAAGGAATAAGTCTTGAACTTATCATATCTAGCAATGTAATGATACTTCAATCCTAAATCTAATCCAAATAATAAAGAAATAACAAAAGGTTAGGGTTTCAGAGAGATATCTAAATTTAACTACTCCTAAGATTAACAATGCAAATGATGAAATACTTGAAATGGACCAATCCCTCATAAACTAATTCCTGCTTGACCAAGATAAATCTACAATCTCATAGAAATAGTGCAATCTTCTAAGGTTTTAAAGATTTTCAGATCATGAACATTCATCCAAGACAACCCAATTGCAATTGAAATGAATAAATCTCCACAATTGAACTAAGTACAATGAATATAAAGTCTAGGATAACTTTGCAAAGCAACTAACAATCAGCTAGTTGCAAAAATTATGGACCAGGGATCGCTGCAATACTTCAAGCATCAAATCATGAACACCATTGAATCAGATCTAAATCTAAATCTAACAACCATGAGCAATTTGAAAGATAGAATCATAAGAACCATGTAAGATAAATCAACACAAAAGAGATCACCAGAAAATCACAATGTCTGCAATTGTATTGAATCACCAATTTTTAGCAACAATTCCAATGTTCTATTACAACACTTGCTCATAAATTGACTAACTTCTACCTCTACTCTACTGCTAAATTCGCTTGTATCTGTCTATGTATTCTATTCTATCTATCTTCTATGTCCCTTACAAATGAGGCAAAGTGCCCAATTTATAGAGAACCCCAAAGCATGTGGGTCCAATAAGGGTTTTTACAATCATACAATAGCCAAAACAAGTCAGCCCAAGGAGAATTCAAAAAATAAATTGACATTAAATAGATGAACTCAATCCAAGGTCGGCCTAGGATCCTCAACATAATTTGAACCAAGGCACAAATTTCAATGTAACCCCATATTAAATGCCTCCAGCATGGGCGCACCTCACCAAGTCGGCCAAGGGGTGGAGTAACAGTATTTGAATTTCTTCATTAAATTTCATCTCCAAAATTTCCAATGACCACGCGAGACTTAGCCAACACTCAACAAAACCTTCATCAATATCCATTATAACACTATTATACCATGAAGATCAAGATTAGTATATCATCAACAAAGTATTCACCATCCAAATAAACCCAAACACAAATTGAAATCAACTCAGAAATGCCGCACAATCACAAACAACACGATCCGAGATTTCAAGCCAGCCGCAGAATCCAGGCCAAAAGGAAAATTCCAGAAAAATCTAGCCCAGGCGGATTCCGGTGAAGAAGGCACAAAATCAACCATTAAATCATCAAAATGAAGAGAAATTGCAAATAATCATGTAATTTATTAATTAAAATCATGGAATGACAAGGATTTAACATTAAAACCATCCATTTCAACCAATTTGAAAGTTTCACCAAGCCTCCCAGAAAATTCAGAAAAATATGGCCAGACAGGAATTTCACAGAGATGATAAAGTTCTGGAGTTTTATTACATTCCAGGAAAATGGAGGGAAGGAGGAGAAACAGGGAAAATCCGACTAGATAGAAAAATCCTGAAGCTGGAAGAAAACAGGAACATCGACAATCCAACAAGAATTCACTCAAATTGACCGAAGGTCACAAATTTGAGGACCCTAGGCACGAAACCAGTTAAATCAGAACCTTCAACAAATCTTCCTTGAATCCTAGGCTCAATCGAAAGCAAATTGAAAAGAAATGAAAACGCCCTAGGCATGAAACCCTAGATTTTAAGCATGAATGCACAAGGCACGCCATGAAATGCCCAAAAACATAGGAATTCGAACTCCAAGCAAGACTATAACGTTTTAAAGTGCAACAAGATTGAACATCCCAACTTAGGAGAACGAAAATGATAAGGCATAGTGGCAAGAAGCACAAAAAATAGTTAAACTCAGAAACCCGACAACCAAATAGAATTATGGAAAAATCTAGCCCAAGCGGAATTCCGCGAAGGCCAGAAATTTTTGAACTGTAGTGTAAAATAGGCTGAGCTAGACTTTGAGCGCAATCTGAGAAAATACAGACAAGGCAGACAATCCTGAAACAGAGCCAAAACCCGAACGACAATATTGAAACCAGATTTAGAAAGAAGTCCGTGAAAATCCAGATGGACCAGAAAATCCTGAACCTAGGTAAAAACTCAAATTTCGCCCAAAACATAAGATTTTCAATATGCAACTTGGGAAAACACTTGGGTGAGCAAGATAAAAATTTAAGCTCATGCCAAGGCAACACAAAATTGCAAAATCAAAGGGGAAAAAGACCAAAAGCGAAAACAAAAGAGGGTCCCTACTTTCAGCGGGGTGTGTGTGCAAAAACTATACAACATTACCTCCATAAGTGATATGCAGATGACAATAACTTTATTAATGGAAATGGGGAAGCAGTCAAGTTTCACAACTTACAAAGTGTAACTTTTAATGGGCATGAGATATTTTCCACAATTGGTTGCACAATCTGTTGTTTTGAGACAATGAAAATGATAGAAATTTAACAACAATGGAAAGAGAAATGTGGAGTTATAATCATGATGAATAGTCTATGCATAACAAACTACATAAAATGAGCTGATTATAAAAACAAATTAACGAGGACCACCAAATTCATGACTTCAAACAAGAGTTCAAAGGGACAGTGCAGATTGTTAGAAGGCCTATCCCTAAATAGAGCCATAAATCCAAGGTGCAGAATTTGGATAGATAGTAGTAAAGGACTGTTACTACAGGAGCATAGAAGAAAATAACAAAGGAACAATTCCAAAGCATAGAATCAACTCAACAGTGCCATTCATCATCAAGAAGCATTCCAATGACAAGGAAGACAACAAGAGAATTCTAGCTATAGAACATCAACATTGACATGAATTCCAGAAATCAATGCATATTTAAAGATGGCATGACATTCATGAGAGGGAAGTGGTAGTTGCAAATCACAGTGCAAGGATGAGACTTCATGACAAGTCTATAATGAACCTTGACAAGTATGACAAAATTTCATTCTTTGAAAACTTTTATGAGCAGATAAGCTTCAAAAGGTAGTCTATTATGCTGATCATGGTGCAAAAGTTTCATGTGGTAGTGTTTTGCCAAATAATTTGAGGCATACTAAGGGGCTTCCATAAGTATTTAGCAACATGAAGAGTTATCATGAAAAGGACAGTATGGCGTACTCAATGGAGCAACCCCAAACATCATAGCTACTACAAGGAATACTCCCCAGAGTTGTGATTGAAAATGAAGAGGGCAGTTCATAGCCAAGAAAAGGTGAACATGATAAAATGTAGAAAACTAGAATGGATGCATAGAGCTTGTGGATTATACCCATGTTGTGCAATGACACTGAGTCATTTTTGCAGGTTATATTTTGTTCACAAAATAGCATCTTCTTGTGGAACAGTGACAAAGGTAGCTCTTGTATTAACTCATAGCTCTCATGAAAACTCATTCACATTGTATTCTTGCAAAATCTTGTCAAAAATGAGAAAACTGAAAATGCAAGTGGTTTAGTTCAATTTTTTCATGACTACAACCTGTGGAGGGATTTTCATCACAAAAACCCCACTTGGGTTCTTTTTGAAAAAAATGCAAATACATTAACAGATGTGTTACAAGAAACCCACTTTGGGGTTTTGCAATTAAATTACAAAATATAGAGGTATAAAAAGAGAGCTTTCATGGAGGTAATTATATCAAAAAGTGGAATTCAGAAGCCTACTTATAACCATGACACAGAGCTAAGTTATTTTCTTTAGAAACACTAAAACCCACCTGGGGGTTTTTAATGAAATGCAATATTGGTCTGAATTGAAGGTAAAAAACTTGATGATTTTTACAAGAATCATAAATTTCTGCAAATGAGCAAAAAACCACTTGTGTTTTTGCAAAAAATATGAGTTTTCCTCAAAACCATGAAACCCACTTGGGGTTTTTTGATTTAAAATGCATAATGCAGGAAAGTGAAGGTATAAAAAAAAACCACTTGGTTGTTTTTACCAAATTTGCTAATACAGAGGAACACTGAAAAGACATTATGGAGCTTTGAAGTGAAGCATAGCAACAAATAAAGATACCCTATTTTTTTCCTTGGCCACGGCCAAGGGAAGCATTTTCTTCATGAAAACAACAAAAAAAAAAATGGGGTGTCTTCATTTAATTCTTAAATGTAGAGGAAATAAGCATTTTTATGCTTTATTTTAAGATGGAGACAAAAGGAAATTACTTTTTTTTGCTAAAAATTAAAATGGAGTGGTCGATTCATGGCTTACCTGAAACTTTTGCTTAATTTTTGCAACATTCAAGCTTTATCTTTCTACAGAAAACTTCTTTTAGAGCTTTTTCATGGCGGTTGTGAGAAGTATGAGTCAACACAAAGAAGAAATGAACCAACAAAATAATCAGAGGATGCTGCAGGCCACGACCTAAGATCAATAGAGGAGCTCCAAAGAAGTAAAAAGATGCAGACTTATGTTAAATAAATGCATTTACTTGTGTTTCCATGCATTTTTCCTCAAGGAATCAACCAAAAACTAGTGAGATAGCACCATTTCCAGTGTCAACTTCAAACCCTGTGGCGACAACATTTCTCTACCAAGGTTCTCGATGGAGAGAATGATAGTGTTTTTCACATTCTTTTACCTTTTGATGATTAGGGTTTGACCCTTTTGATGCTGACGAGATTTTTATCCCATGTTTTAAAAAATGGAGCTCATGTTAATACATAATGGGGGCCAAAT
Source organism: Sequoia sempervirens (assembly GCA_007258455.2). Lineage (NCBI taxonomy): Eukaryota > Viridiplantae > Streptophyta > Pinopsida > Cupressales > Cupressaceae > Sequoia > Sequoia sempervirens. The sequence goes on from VDFB02047230.1 coordinate 107,055,030, forward strand.
GGTATGGTTCATGACTTAGGAATTTTATGCCTTAAGTTTATTTCCTTGTTTCAAATGATTGCTAAGTCCTTCAAGAAACAAACATATGGAGTGTGCCAAGTCATGTGTAATATTCCTTTGACTTTTGATCATGAATGTCATATGCCTTGAAGACTTGGAATATGCTTTCCAATAAGTGTGGAGGTTGGTCATATAGGCCAAGCTTGAGCTTTTATTTTTCCTTTGCAAATCAGAATGTTGACCATAGGTGGCCTTGGAGTGCAGAATATGAAAAGGTGAAATGATCAAATGCCTTGGAAGAATTGTGATCTTGTTAATGCTTTTGAAAGCATTATGGAATTTCATTATTGTTTTTTTTTTCATTTATTTCAAAACATAAAAATATCATTTAAGTGATTTGCTAATCACTTTGGTATTTTTCATTTGCAAATGTAAGGTAATTCATATTGATGGTGGGCCTCTTATATTGTGCTCTAAAATGTAAAATAACTTGATTAAGTGATGTATTATGAGTCACCTAATCAAGTTATTATCCTTAATGCCTTTTTGGAGTCTTGTGTTTTCAAAACACACATATTGCATGACTCAAAGTTGGGAGACAAAATGATTGGCTTGCAGACATGAGGAGAGTGTGGGGGTGAAGCATTTGACTGTTTTGGAGAAACATGTGCTACTTTGGAGGGAGTTTTGTCACACTTTTGGCATGACTTGAGTCTAAGCTTGACTTTTCACCATTTTGGAGGCCTTTGGGAGTGATTTTGGAGGGTTCTTTTTTGGCTTTTGTGCCTCATCCGACCATAATCTTCTAGATGGGCAGGCATGAGAGTTGTGTGATCTTTTTGCTTAAGTATATTCATTTTGAGAATTTTGGGGGAGTTCTTTCTTTCCAACAACATGATAGCTTTATGTTTTTGAGCTATTTTTGATGGAACAATATTGTAACTTAGATGAACTTGTGATACAGTAATCACTTTGAATTAATAAAGTAGAGCATTTTTACCTTCTCATTTCATGTTTTCATGTATGTTGTTAATGATTGATCAGTTTGTCTTGTGAAAATCTATCTTTCCTTGCAAAATTGTTTCATGTTTAGGCATTTTTTTAGTAGAAAATGTATGTTAATAGGTTATATGCTATGTTATTAAATAGTGTTGTTAGTTGTGAAACCTTTGTTTTCCTCCTAAAAGCCCTATTTAGAGACCTCCTTATAAATTACTTATGTAAACTACATTTGAAAATGAGTTGTGTACACCAAGTTTTATGATATTAATTTGAATGTGATAGGTTATCATCAGGTCCAAGTTGTTTTGGTGTATCACCTTAGTTATTTTTAGTATTAGGCTCATTTTTAATGCAATTCTTACCCTTTATCTTAGAAATTAGTAGTTAGGTGACATCAAAAGGGGAAGCCGACCCATAATCCAAAGGTCTGATTTTGAATAGGACACCCACAACCTGAAAGCAATCCCATGTTACATCCAAACCTGCCAAGTTTGTTCACAGCTTGGCATTAGGGTGTAGATTTGGATCCCTAACAATTGCGATTAGTAGCCTTTGGAATTCATAATTTCCAGTCCTCATTAGCAATTTCCTTTGGTCCTTGATAGTGTCTTTGATATCAATGAAAATTAATCCAACAAGATCTTCTAAAGAAACTCCAAAATTTGAGATAGAGGGAGCTTAGTGTGAAGGATTGTAGTGATCATTATTCAATCAAGATGCCATGAAGTTTCCCAGGAGGAAGTGGCTTTATACACCAATAGCTTGAAACTTAGCATCTAAGATGAGAGGAGCATGTTGAAGTCTAGAACCATTGTGAAGACATACCAATATGCCTTAAAGTTAGGGAGAATTTGTTTATAATGTAATAAAACAAAACCAATGGAAGAGGAAATGGTCAACTTGCTACTAGAAGAGGCCATCAAGATTGGGAGAAGATAGTACTTTTTAGACCAAAATTTTGGTTGCAAATAGACAAATTCATCTAGAGGGTGTGGTGTAAATGGGAGCAAATGGAGGGGATTCTAAGTGATGTATTTCAAATGTGGCCAAACTAGTCATTGCACATAATGGGTGCTCACATGTTGGAAGTGAAGTGTACAAAAAAGAGGTGAGAACCCATATTTTTCAAGTTGATGAGGATTTGGTTGTGTCACTCAAAAGGATTGAAGATCTTGAGCACATGGAGACCTTCTTATGAAGAGATTATTTTTGACACAACATAAGTAAGGTATTGAACTAGTATAACATATAATTCAATTCCAAAGTGTTGCAAGTTTATGGTAGATAGTGGTGGTACAAATAACTATTTTGGTAAAATTAGTGGATAATTTACGTTTTAAGATGGTAGCATACCATATTCCATATAAAGTATCATGGCTATAAAAGGTGACCAAGTTTTAGTAAAGGAGAAATGCATGCTTAATTTCCATATAGGTTCTTACAAGATGAGCTCTCTTAAGAAATTATACCAATATACTTATGTCATGTTGGGGAGAACATGTTAGTATGATAGATAAGTTGTGCATGACAATAGAGCAAACACTTATACCATTGCCAAGATGGCAATAAGTATGCCCTTAACCCATTGGAGGATCATAGTGAAGAGAGTGAGTGATTTCCACATGATGTTGATTATGGGAAAATATATATTGAATGTTTTAAAAATTGAGGAAGTGGGTTATGTACTTTAGTCAAGCCCACATGAGAAGAGGAAAAATCCTCGACACTTTTAAATTGTGAACTAAGGTAAAGGACTTGCTAAATGAATATGAAAATTTAGTGTCTTAGACATTACATGGATTTCCATCACAATGAGGCATCAATCATTGCATGGGTTTGGTTTTAGAAGTGAGCCTACAAAACAAGGCTATCTAATGGATAATGTTGATTGATAATGAGGAAACAAACCTCCAATAATTTATAATATGTTAAAGACTCGTAACAATCACTAATTAGAGATGTATCTTGTCCATTGTACACAAAAAAATCTAACAACTAAATTATTGTTCAATTTTAAATGTCCAACGATGCAACTGAACATGGAAAACAATGTCACATCCACACCATGTAGGGAGATAAGTCCAATTGGAAAAAGTTCTCCCACTTATTTCAATACCTAAAATGAACAATATGTTCTAGTTTTGGCTTCTTAGTTGGTCCTTGGATCCTAACTACACTCATACACTATCTCTATCCTTGAACTCGTGTTCTACCCAATGTTGTTCATGTCACCTCTTGATGCAAGAGCATTCAGTGGTGTAGGGAAATCTTGCATCACCTAAACAAATATTTTTCCTTATTTTCTTTGGTTGTTTTGAGTCCCATGATGACACTTAAGTGGTGTAAGATAATCAAAAGTTAGAAAAGGCGAAAAATGATTAATTCCTATTTTTAGTAAGTTGGCCTAAACAAGCTTGTTAAGGACTTGAAAATTTACCCCAAGGTGCAAAACTAAAAAATATTTTTGGTTGCGAAAGAATTGTCTCAATACCCTACATGGTTTGAGAGATATTAATGTTTTCGTCTTGAGAAATTTCTCCAATGCAGCTTCAAATTCAAATGCAAAAATATTAGAGGCCCCAAAACAAATCAAAAAGTGGACAAACTGATCTCTAATGGGTTCGACATTGTAGATCTCTTCGAGAGATTTCCAATGATACATTATAATAGGAAATCAGACACCCAGATCAAAATTTATAGCCCTGCGAAGTTGCCCCACTAAAAAGTGAATTTCATCAAAATATCTTCCTAGGCAAGAAATCAAACAACGAGACTTTTGGCAGCAAAAAAAAAGGGAAAGTTACAATTTCTAGAACATTCTAGGTGGTTATTGGGTAAAATAAAAAGAGATAAGTGAGGGTTATAGAAGGTGGCTCCATTAGTGTAGATTGTGGCTCCAAATAATATATTTTGTTTTTTAGAGTGGATTTTGTTGTAATGAATCAAACCTATGAGGGCGTAGCATTGCAAGTTCTAAATATGTAATTTCATTTTTTGAACATAATTGTAAGTGAGTTATTTTTTGTCTCACATCTTCTATGTTGGTATCTATTGTTGTGATTTGTGAAGGTTTAGGGTGGTGCGACTCTCATCAAGTGGTATTAGAGCCAGGTTTTCCTGAGTGTGTAAGCAAATCGCCGAATGTGAGGCAATTTGCACCAAGACTTGTGGATGTGGGTTTTTGTGAAGGGTGATCAGAATGCCTCTGCAAAGAAACCGTGGTGGTGGAAGGAATGTTATTATACTAGAAGAGGGTTTTAGAGCCTTGCAAAGACAAGTTCAAGCACTGCAAGAGGAGTTGCATAGAGGGTTTGAGCCAAGAAGAGGAGATGAAAGTGAAGATGAAGCTAAAAATGAGGAACAATTCGAAGAAGAACAAGATGTTGTAGATCCAAAGCAAGTTAGATTATTTAAGGCCATCTCTAAGATTGGAAAAAGGGAAAAGATTGATGTTTCTACATTTTTTGGAAATCTTAACCTAGAAGAGTTGATTGATTGGATCAATGCTATGGAGGAGTACTTTGAGTATGAGGAGGTGGAAGATCTTGAGAGTGTCAAATTTGCAAAGACCAAGCTAAAGGGTCATGCAAATATTTGGTGGAAAGAGGTACAACTAGAAAGAAATCGAAGAGGAAAAGAGAAAATAACAAGATGGGATTGTATGGTGGAAAAATTAAAAAGACAGTTCATTCCTATGGATTATGAGCTAGATTTGTTGAAGAAGATGTAAGGGTTGAAAAAAGCGAGAAAATCCATTAAGGAGTATACAGAAGAATTCTATCGTGTCTTGATTAGAACAAGCCATTCTGAGGCCATTAAGGAGAAAGTTGCTCATTACATAAATGGCTTGAAGCCGAGTATTCAAGAAGAGTTGGGTCTGGGAAGAATATCTACCATTGAAGATGCATATCAGTTTTCTTTAAAGGTAGAAAAAAAGTTGAATAGAAGATTTGAAAGTAAGCAAAGAGGTGTGGGTCGTGGTGGAAAGACTAGTGGACGGTCATATGGAGGTTGAAATGAAGATCAAAAGAATAGTGAAGGATCCAGTAGTAGCCAGAACTAGAAAGGAGATAACACCTACTATCCTCGTGATTAGAATAATGGAGACCAAAGAGGAAGAGGAAGATCTGGATGAGGACAAGGAAGAGGAGGCTTTTGTGGAACCTATTTCCAGTGCGGAGAAGAAGGACATAAAGCCTATGAGTGTCCTCAACATCAAGGAAGGAAAAATAGAAGACCTAAGGGTAATGCACGAGCTGCACATGTAGATGAAGATGTTGAGTCTTCACATTCTAAGGATGCAGAAAGAGGAGAGGTTCTTGTTACTAGAAGAGCCTTGCTGAATGAGGAGAAGGAACTAACTCAAAGGAAGAATTTTTTTTGCACTAGATGTAAGTGTGAAGTTAAAGTTTGCAATGTTATTATTGATGGAGGTAGTACTGATAACCTTGTTTTAGAAGAGATGGTTAGTAAGTTGTGGTTGGAGATAAGAAGGCATCCAAATCCACACTGGATTGCTTGGTTGTAGAAGGACCATAAAGCTTTGGTAAATGAACAATGTTTGGTAAAGTTCAAGATTGGAAATTACCATGATGAGGTATTGTGTGATATTATGCCTATGGATGTTTGTCATATGTTGTTAACTAGACCGTGGCAGTTTGATCGACGAGCAATACATAATGGACATGCCAACACCTATTCTTTGACAAAGGATGAAGTTCATCATAAGTTGAAGCCCTTGAAAGAGGCAAAGGAAAATGTATGTAGTAATGCGAGAATTTGTTTGGTTGATGGAAGAAAGTTCCTATAAGGTATAAGGCATAAGCATATCATGTGTTTTGCATTGATCCCTAGAGTTGATAAATAAGATACTAATGAGGTACCTATAGAGGTTTCATATATGTTGAATGAGTTTCAAGATATTGTTTCTAATAACGTACTTGAAGGTTTTCCTCTAGTAAGAAAGATTAGTCATCAGAGGGACTAGATTCTTGGAGCTAGTTTTCCGAATAAGGCAACTCATCATATGACTCTAGCAGGGAATTAAGAGTTGAAAAACAAGTGCAAGAGTTGTTGCGGAAGGGATTGATCAGAGAGAGTTTGAGTCCATGTGCAGTACCTGTAGTACTAGCACCAAAGATAGATGGGGAATGGTGGATGTGTACAGACTCTAGAGCCATAAAAAAGATCACCATCAAGTATAGATTTCCATTGTCAAGAATGGATGAAATTATGGATTTCTTGAGTGGAGCTGAGTACTTCACGAAGATAGATTTGAAGAGTGGATATCACCATATCCGAGTTAGAGAAGGAGATGAATGGAAGACAACCTTCAAAACCAAGGAGGGCTTGTATGAGTGGTTAGTCATGCCTTTTGGGCTAATTAATACACCGAGCACATTTATGTGACTTATGAATGAGGTATTGAAAGAATATTTAGGAAAAATTGTAATTGTTTATTTTGATGATATTCTGATTTTCAATAAGAAATTGGAGGAGCAGCTGATGCATATCCGAAGAGTTTTTTAGAAGCTAAGGGAGGAGAAGTTGTTGATTAATTTGAAGAAATGTAATTTTGTGAAGAGGGAAATGGTGTATTTGGGATTTGTTGTCTCAATAGAGAGTCTTAAAATGGATCCAAAGAAGGTGAGAGCAATCATTGAATGGCCTACCCTGAGGAGTGTTATAGAGGTAAGATCATTTCATGGTCCCACAAGTTTTTACAAAAGGTTTATTAAGGATTTTAGTAGTATTTGTGTGCCTCTAATTGAAGCAATGAGAGGGGATAGAAAGGATTTTAAATGGATTGTAGGAGCAACAGATTTTTTTGATATTTTGAAGAAGAAAGTCATAGAGCAACCTGTTTTGGCACTTCCATATTTCAATAAGGTCTTTTAGGTAGATTGTGATGCTAGTGGCACTGCCATAGGAGCTATTTTCAATCAAGAAGGTAAGCTTGTTGCCTATTATAGTGAGAAGTTAAAAAATGCTAACAAGAAATATTCTATCTATGATTAGGAGTTTTTGCTATAGTTTAGGATTTGAAGAAATGGAGACATTGTTTGTTGCCAAAAGAATTTTTTTTATATACTGATCACTAGGCTTTGCAGTATCTCAATAGTCAAGGAAAGTTAAATCAAAGGCACTTAAAATGGTTTGAGTTCTTTCAGAGCTATACTTTTGTTTTGAAGCATAGGAGTGGAAGGTAAAACTGAGTTGCAAATACCTTAAGTAGAAGGAAAAAATTATTGATAGAGATGAATATAGAGGTTGTTGGGTTCAATGAACTCAAAATTTTATATCCTAAAGATCAAGACTTTGCAGAAACTTGGAAGGCTTGTTTGGAACCTGCTACATTGGATAGGACAAGATGATTGGATTTCTTAATCCAAGATGGGATGTTCTTTAGAGGAAGCCAATTGTTGATTCCAAGGAGTTATATGAGAGAGAATCTAATCAAGGAGAAGCATAGTGGAGGATTGGCTGGACACTTCGGTCGAGATAAGACCATTACTCTTGTTAGTGAGAATTATTACTGGCCACAGTTACAACAAGATGTGAAGAAGTTTTTGCAAAGTTGTAGAGTATGTCAGATGGCGAAAGGAACAAGTTAGAATATTGGATTGTATCAACCATTACCTATACCTGAGAGGCCATGGGATGATATTAGCATGGATTTTGTTCTTGGATTTCCAAGGAAAAAAAGAGGGAATGATTCCATATTTGTGGTGGTGGATAGATTTTCAAAGATGACACATTTCATTCCATGTCATAAGACCAATGATGTTGTTCATATTGCAGAGTTATTTTTTAGAGAGGTAGTGAGACTACATGGTCTATTGAAGAGTATAGTTTTAGACAAAGATACCAATTTTTTTGGTTATTTCTAGAGGACATTATGGAAGAAATTGAAGATAGATTTGAAGTTTAGTTCTGCACACCATCCACAAAATAATGGACAAAAAGAGGTGGTGAATAGGAGTTTGGGTAACCTAATAAGATGCTCAGTAGGAGATAATCCCAAGGGATGAGATTTGATTATACCATAGGAAGAATTTGCTTACAACAATTCTATCAATTGGAGAACTGGTAAATCACCATTCTAGATTGTGTATGGGAGTAGTCCAAGAACTACTTCTATTGAGAAGGATGGATAAGGGGGAGAAGAGTAGTGCCGAGGCTCAAGATTTTGCTAAGCACCTGAAGAATTTGAATGAAGAGGTGAAGAAACATATATCAATAAGATGAAATCACAATATAAGGCTAAGGAAGATAAAAAAAGGAGGTATAAGGAGTTTCAGGCAGGAGATGAAGTCATGGTTCATTTGTGAAAGGAGAGGTTTCTAGTTGGTACATAGAACAAGTTAAAGATGAAGAAGTTTGGACCATGCAAGATCTTGAAGAAGAATGATTTAGGGAATACATATGAGGTAGAGTGTCGTGATGGAATTCATATTTCACCTATTTTTAACATCTCAAATTTAAAAAAATATCATGAAGAAGGAATCAATGAAGAAATAATGGAAGAACAGTGGAATATTCCAACACCTACTTTAGAAAAGGAGGAGATAGAAGAAATTTTGGATAGTCGTGTGGGTAGAAGAACAAGAAATAGGCAATATGTAGAGTACTTGGTGAAGTGGAGAGGGAGGCCTATTGAAGATTCATCATGGTTGTCAGAGGTTTAGGTTAACTATCTTGGTGTCCCTCTAATTCTTGAGAAGTGATAGGGTCACTTTTCAAATTACCCTAGGTGTCTAATGTAGGAGCATCCAGTGGTGTAGAGAAATCTTGCATCACCCAAAAATATTGTTTTTCCTTATTTTCTTTGGTTGTTTTGAGTTCCATGATGGCATTTAAGGGGTGTAAGTCAAAAGTTAGAAAAGGAAAAAAACAACCACTTACTATTTTTAGTAAGTTAGCCTAAATGAGCTCATAAGGACCTAAAAATTTACCCCAAGGAGTAGAATTGATTTTTTTTTTCGATTGTGAAAGAATCGTCTCAATACCCTACATGGTTTTAGAGATATTAAAGTTTTTGTCCCAATAAATTTCTCCAATGCAGCTTCAAATTCAAATATGAAAACCTTTGAGGCCCCAAAACAACTTGAAAAGTGGACAAACCAATCTCTAATGAATTCAAAATTGTAAATCTCTTCGAGAGCTTTCCAACAATATGTTATAATAGGCAATCAGACACCCAGATCAAAAGTTATGGCCCTACAAATTTGCTCCACTAAAAAGTGAATTTCATCAAAATATCTTCCTAGGCAAGAAATCAAACAATGAGACTTTTACGCCAAAACAGAAGGGAAAGTTACACTTTCTAGAACATTCTAGGGAAGTTATTGGGTAAAATAAAAAAGGGATAAGTGGGGGTTGTGAAGGTGACTCCATTGGTGTAGATTGTGGCTTTGAATAATATATTTTGTTTTTTTGAGTGGATTTTGTTGTAATGAATCAAGCCTATGAGGCTGTAGGATTGTAAGTTTTGAATCTATAATTTTATTTTTTGAACATAATTGAAAGTGAGTTATTTTCTATCTTGCATCTTTTGTGTTGGTATCTATTGTCATGATTTGTGAAGGTTTAGGGTGGTGCGGCCCTCATCACCACTTGTACTTAGCTTGAGACTCCTTCAATTTCACTTGAACTTATTGATGTATTTGTTGAATCTTATCAATGAATTATTTGGATTTGTTGATATCTAAATGTATATTTTCAAATTTCTCTTATGACCACCTCAAAGCTACATCAAGGGGACTAGGATCAAATAAACAAAACATGCCTCAAATGGTGAGACTCTTGTGTATTTATGGATTGAATCTATATACCTTTGATTATATGTTAGGAACTCTCATTTTGAAATATTTATTAGATATTAGTTAATATTGGATTGAGTACACATGTTTTGTAAGTTATCCATATGGTAAATTAGAAAAAATTATTAATCCCACAGGCGTGGGATAGTTGTATTTGTCTTTAGTAAGACTATATTGAAATGACTTACCAACTATCAATATTTTGAATATTATAATTGGAGTTTATGGTCTATTTGGACGATTTCTCTCTAGAAGTGGCATAGTGAACATAATATACACATATTGTATTGCTCTTATTTTCTCTATATATTTTTGTATTGTCTTTATTTTATTTGTAAGTTCCTTACAAGTAGTATGACAACTCTTTTAAGGGCCAAGTTTAGTAGCAAAAATAATTAGTGGATTACTATAATCACTCACCATGTGTTCTCATCGTGCCCTCATGGGATCTTGGGAATTAAAAAACAGTGAAAGTAGTGGGGTAACTCTTTTATTTTCCAATTTTTTTACAATAGATTATCTAGGTTAAAAATCTTGTGTTGGGAGTTTTAATATAATCTTAGAACAAATGTTGTTTTGGCTATCCTAGATTCCTTATAAATGATCTAGTAAAATGGGGTGTTTTGATTTGAATAACCAAGTTGTAGACAATATTTACATATTGCTTTGAGTTTCCATGTATCTTTGTGTATATTGGGATACCCTTTAGGGTTATGAGAAGCCTTGCCATAGGATGCCATTGCCCATTTGAAATATATAATGAACTAGTTATTGATTAGCATTAGGAAGTTACTCTTATCGTACCTTATAGATGAGATAGTGTGACTACAAGATGGTGGAATCCTTTAACATTAGAGCTTTGAAGTATTGCATTGATTCATTATTTATAAATAAAATAAGTATATTTGAGAGCCTATAGATCAAACATACCTTAGTCTAACATTTCCCCCCTTTCCCTCTACTGTGCACAAGTCTAGTTATAGGTAGTAAAATCCAATGCATCTACATTGATAAAAAATGAGTGGTTTTGTTGCAAAACATAAATTGAAAAGCATGCCACATTGTTAGAAATCAAATTTTTTATGGATTGTGAATTTTTTGTTCTAGTTACAACAATAGGGTTTGCTCCTATAAAGTCTACTAGTTCACAACTTTTGGGCTAATTTTTTCCCAAGCTACAAAGAATTTTATAATTTTATCTCGAAAATCTTCCCATAGGGTATTATCTATTAAAACAAATCTAAGCTATTTTTTACTCCATTAGGGAAATTGTCTTGCTGTAATCCTCTCTTTAAGTTGATCATTTTGATCCATAATTTCAAGAAATATTTTTGGTTGGTTTGGGCCATTTTCTATGGCATCTAGGAATCTACCCCATTGCATTTGTCTCATCACACTAATTCTTTTGACATATAACTCTACTAATCCTTTCATTAACCCCAAGCGTCTCAAGAGTGCCAAAGCTTTCTTGGAATTAGTGGTAGATAAGTGTACCAATTGAAGTCTATAATTGATCCATTATTTTCCCTCAAGATTAATTAGAAACTACAGAGTCAAAATTGTACCTTATTTTCGTACTTGGATTTCAAATGACAATCATTGGAGGAATTATAAATATGTTATACACTAAAACAAGACAGTGAAGTGTAAATACAAAATTACACAAGATTTGGAGCTAGGAAAATCCCTATGGGGTAAAAAACCTAGTTGGTAGAAGAAATTACTCTTATTGATGTGTATTACTCAACATAGACAAGTACAATGAGATTCATAATCCTTTGTCAAGCCTATCACTACTTCAACTTCTCTTTCTAGGATATACAACTTTCAATTGTTCTCCTCTACTTTCCTATGAACTCCCAAATGATTCTTATAGAGTGTTGGAAGAATCACTTATGTGTACTAAGCCTTCTACTTAGGAACTAAAGAGAGGGGTGTTGATTCATTTCAATTTCCACATATTTTTTTTAATTTAGGAGAATTTTCTACTTTCAATAGGAGCCACTTTTGAAACTACCTTGTTGATTACAAAACTACTAGTATAATTTTAAAATTACTATCAATATTACAAAACTTCCCTAGTAATTTCAAAACTACTAGTGACACCTCTAAAAGTACCACTATTAAGTGTTTAAAATCCCACTTCTTCCAAAGGCCATAAATTTTGCATACAAACTTGAAATGAGATGTTTTTTTCATAATTATATAGAAATTTAAGAGGAACATAAATATGTAAACATATTTAAAAATTGGTGGTGTATAAATATAGTCTTTGGCCTTGCAACATGATGAAGTGTCTTTCTCCTTAAGGATGAGCTTTACTTCTAGATCCAATATGGATTATTTCCCCCTTATTAGAGGGATTTTGGTCCCACAAAAGGTTATATTGGGATATAGGATAATTTATTCGAATGTGTAACAACTTAACAACACCAATTGTGTTGCAACTCCAATAGCTAAAATTTCTTATGATGCTTATATAATTTTATGATGTTTTCTATGGGTTTGTAATGAAAACCCCCACACACAATTTTTTGGTACTAATTAAGTTGAACAAATCTCCCTCTCATGATCTTGGTGGAAAGCAAGCAATATTCATGCACTCAAGCACTCCAAGATGGAAGGTAGTGATGCTTTTTTTATACTCAAGCCTCTTAATCTAGACCTAGAATAAAACCTCCTCACATCTATAAAGTGTTGCTAAACATAGTAGTTTCTTGAGGTAGAAAGGTGGTGATGGTCAAAACTACTATGTTGAGCAACACTTTGTAGATGTGAGGAGGTTTTATTCTAGGTCTAGCTTAAGAGGCCTAATTATAAAAAAATCATCACTACCTTCCATCTTGGAGCGCTTGAGTTCTCAACACAAGAAGTGTCATGTATTGAAGCCCAACTCTATCCTAACCATGAACAACTCTACAATGGCTACTTCTTCAACCCTTTGTGTTACACAAACACTTGTGCTACAATGATTGACACACTAAAAAATATGTCCTTATTAATGAAGGTCATTTATAATGCTCATAAAAACTATTACAAAGTAGTATTTATTATTATACAATGTTTACAATAAATTTTGAAATACCTCTCATTCTACAAATATGCACAAGATATAGTTATGATTAAAGTTTACATGCAATACAATAATGAAGTACATCATTGCTATGCTCTTAGTTGTCCTCATTATATTCTATTATACATAAAAGTGCCTCACTTTCCCATACACATGGAAATTATTATCTCATACTTTCCATATCATCAACAAGTGCAACAAGTTACATGTTACAATGTTTACATTTGCATAGAGGAAAACATGCACACTTACAACACCTATGAGTGTGTTCATAGTGCTACCCATGCTCAACTCAAGGATACATAAAAATTTCACCACCTAGAAAATGATCATAGTGCTTCCCATGGTATGCAATACATAGAAATCTACATGCCTATAACACCTAGTTGCTTCGTAGTGCTACCCATGCTTTAATTCAAGAAGTTTAAATATTTATCAACACCCACAAATTATCATAGTGTTTATTATGTTACTAAAATTGTTAAATTTTCTAGAAACCTCTTGTATTCATGGAACAATGGAGAGTACATGCATCTAGCACCTAATTGAACATTCTAGTGTTGTACATGCTCTCAAACAACAAGTATACGTATGCTACATCACTTCACAATATGCTATATTGTTGCCCCATGTTACCTATACTTGCTAGGGGATCATATCCTCATGCAATAAGGGAGAGTACATGCTAAAGCACCCAAATGATGTGAGTGTTGTACATGGTCTCAAAAAATAAGTATAAATGTGCTACAAAACTCTATAATATGTTACAATATTGTCCCATTTTACCCACACATGCTTCATCCCTTGCTCATGCAAATAGAACAAAACCACACTTTTCTTTTTTATAACATTCATGGACATGGCTACAATATGTGAAGATAAACTCCAACAATTTTTTCATGTGTCTCTTACATGATTTAGGTGCTAGCAAGACGATCTCTTCATGTAACTATCATCTATACCCATTCTTTCTACCAACAATAAGTGGATGTACACATTTCAGAAATTTCCAAGAAATGTGGGGGTTAGAAACTTACATAATACCATACATTTTTTTGTTATATTTATTTCTCTTAAGTGGAATTTGGTCATACTCACCCCTTAATGAGTGAAATCTACACCTATCTTGCACAATCAAGTGGAGTTTGTAATAACCACCTTAGATTTTTTTTTGAAATTTACATCAATTGAAAGTGAAATTACAATGCAATATCTATTCCACTTTTTAATCACCAAATTCTCAAGATGGGTAAGGTGAGATCATACAGTGAAAGTATCTACATATCAAATTAAATTTTAGTAGATGAAAGTAAAGTGTTAGGTGACAAGCCAACCAATACCACTTATTCAATGGAGTGCATATAAAATTATAGAAAAGAAAATGAGCTTCTTTTGTTGTTTAGTGGTGAATGAATACAAAACCTCCACTTATTTAGTGAGAATCAAAGGCACTTCCACTTGTTAAGTGGGAAAAATTATTACAAAAAAACCACTTATTCAGTGGGGTAAGTACATTAGCAATAACAAAGTTTAAACCCACTGGTGGTACTACAATCCCATATTTACAATATAAAATACATGGGAATATTAGATTTCCATGATATGACCATCCAAAGCATTACAAGGTTAGTTCGTATGCATCATTAACACCAAAATAAGAGGTGTAGTGTAGGAAAATTCATACCTTGCATTTTCACACTTGTTTGGGCCAACCTTGCTTTATTTATCCCTATTTATGTCTTAATTGGTCCTATTTTGCATCCACAAGCCTAATGAATTATATCTTTTTATGGCTAATCCTGACAAACCTCAAAGGGGAAATGATAATTTAATGATTCTGGTTGTGTGTCCTTGATTTTTGGGTCAGGACTAAGATGCCACCTAGGGTGTCTTTTTCCCCCAAAGGTATTGGGACCCTGATTTCAAGTGTGCCTTAAATGAGACCCTTTTTGGAGTATGTGCCTTGAGTTTCATGCCTCGGGACTAAGACACCACCTAGGGCTTCTTAGTCACCCTTAAGGTATTTTCGGGATTTAATTTCAAATCTTAGCGGGATTTAGCCTCCTTTAATTAATGAATTCATATGTCGGCTTGTAGTGTAATTTTGGGATATTAAGCATGGATAAGTATAAATACAAGGTTCTTTCACTCATTTTCACATCAATACTTTTTTGAGAGCATTCATAATAGCATAATTGAGTTCACAAGATCATTCAAGAGCAATTCATCAAGCATTTGGAGCCATCATCAAGATTCAAGCATCATATCAAATATATTGTTGCATCATGTGTGTTTTTGAGCTAATATTTGTGATGCAGGGTTTTGATTCAAGCAAGAAATTCAAGTCAAGATCTATCAAGTATTCAAGCATTTCAAGATCCACATTCAAGCTATCCATTTCACACAAGTTTGTAGATTTCACAACAAGGGTTTGGTGAGTTTCAACATAACACTTTGTTCATTCATCATTTCCCTCCTTTATTTCATTTCATTTCAAGGTTTAATTACCAACAAGGGGTTTGACCAAGGAAAATCCCCATTCAGTAACAATCAAAAAGTTTTTCCCCTCTTGTGTGTTTGTGATTACAGACTTAGCTTGAAGACTTGAATATCATTTGAAGTGCAAAGTTGAAAAGTTGCATTGCAAAGTTGTCATCATCACATAAACTCACCTATAGGCTAGATGTGGAAGTTTTAGGACCTAAGATCAGAGAAGAAGGAAGCATAAACATCAAGCCTCAAGACCACATTTAGAGATTCAAAAAATTCATATCAGGACTTAGACGGTAGTAAGGGCGTCTTAGTCCTCCAAGTGGAATTTTGCAAAGATTATTTTGGATCTTGTTTCGGCATTTGAAGATTCCGCATTTGCCTCAAAAAACAACAATGTGACTAATAAGACAGTAAGGCATCTTAGTCCTCCATAGCACATTTTGACAACTTTGCATTTTTGGAATCTTTTTCACATTTCTAGACTTCCTAGGTACACATATCATAACTTCCTATTGCATTATTTCATCATTTTCATCCTTCATTTAGCTTGCATTATTAGGTTTTGTGAGTTGAATTTTTATTTTTCTTTTCCAAGCTTTTGCTTGGTGGTGAACCCCTTAAAGATGAAAGAACCCCCTCCTAGGTCTTCCTTGTTGAGATTGACTCACCCTTTGGGTTGATAGTCAATCCAATTTGGGATCCTAAGACATTATTGAATGACCAAAGGAGAATAAGTGGGATTCCTCCCCCACTATATTTTCCTACTGTTCAAGAGGATTAATTACTAATAATAAGTGATGATGTAAAATAAAACTACTATAACACCCCAAATAACACCAAGATCATGAACAAACCCACCCATCTTGAAACAAAAAAAATATACCTTGATGGTTGATGATTATTATGCTGGTTTATGTTTTCTAATGCTAAAAAAACACATTGCAATAGGTCTAGACATCAAGAAAACACTCATAAATATGCAAAAACTCACACCCAAATATATTAAACATGAAAACAAGCTAGAACAAATCCAAAAAAAAATCTGTAGACTCCATCATAGCCTCCTAAAAAATGGATAGGAAAATATGATAATAAAATCATGCAAGTTACAGGATTGCAATGGTATTGGTATAACATGTAAAAATCTCATAAAATACTTCAAAACTTATTCCACATTCATTTCTCTAGCCCCAAAATTCTTGGAAATTGGTAAGAAGGATAGGGCGACTTCACACCAAGTGTAATATGCCACATAGACTAGGTTCCTCATTCCATATTTCCTATTCCCTCCATAGGCTTTATGACCCAACAATGACACTCAGTGCATCCTACCCAATGGAAAAAATATCCCTTCAAAGTTGTATGAATTAGAAAATAGAGAAGGGTGATTCTGAACAATCACATTTAAAGAACCAAACTCATGAAGATATATTATATGAAGTCACCATCAAGGTGTACAACTTGAATTGGAATAGTACAACCCCCAAAAAAATAAAATTCCTCTAGTCATCCTTCAAGTACTCAAAAATCAATATCAATATCCAACATCAACAAAACACATCAAAACCACCATGGATTCAATCCCCAAAAATTGAAGCTTTGGGATAGTAGAATGGTGATCTCTGTATGAAACCACACTAGCTAGCTAGGGGGGTTTTCATCCTCGAAACCAACAATCCAAGAGGTTTTTCTTCCTCAAGAAGATATGGAATAACTCAGGTTCTCTCCACCAGCATAACAATATTATTCACAAGTCAACTCTCAAATGAGCCCTCAACCTCCTTTTATAACTTTTTTGGAGAGAAATAACTAGTTTTAAAATATAATAAATTTCTTTTTTTCCCTCACAAAGACCTTTTAGGAGAGTTAATATTATTTTTCATGTGCAAAGTCCCCCAAGCCTAGAAATTTGACCTAAAACACATCTTAACACTTTTTTAATGAGCTATTACACTAAGTTATCCCTTTATTATTTTTAACATTAGACAACTTAAGTGAAAAATTTAAATAACTCAATAATTAACCCAAGTTGTGGAAAGCACTGAAATGACACAAAAATCAAATTCTAATTGTACCAACATGATATTGAAGAATTGGGATGATGATTAGAAGAAATAGGTGATTTACTAAAAATAGCTTGCTCCTCCAAGAAGTCTGGAGAGTTCCCAAAATATCAAAAATTAATTTTGAAAGCATCACTATGCTCACCAAGGTCAATTGAGCTCACTTCCAAGAACAACTTTACAAGACTAATCCTATGTTATCCAAGAACTTTAAATATTCCCTTTGTATACCCATTAGCATTCAAAAGAGCTTGAAAAGTAGGCTAATTATTCAAAAATCATTTTTGCTAAAAATGGGGACATTATAGACCTTCCTCCCCAAAATTTCTTGTTCTCAAGCAATTTCACGTCTCAACCAATTTTTCAATTCTAAATAATCAATGTGGTTCTAGGATCCCAAATCAATATAGGAGGTTTGTAAATCCTTATGTTTGATGTACTTTTCTATAACACACCTATAATAAAAACTTCCTTCACTCTTATTTCTAAAAGAGAAACAATTCATTGCAAGTGTAATGTTGTAAATTGCATCCTATATATTTCACATTACATATGTCTTCATCTTTAGATAAATTAAAATAATTATGCTTTCTTTCAACCTGGAACCATCTCTTGCCACCTGGAATGTCCAATTTCTTGATTGTTGAGTCTAATTTTCCCATAGACCTATGCATGTTGCAAAGATGTCTACGAGATGTGCTTGCATCCCATGAAAATGTGTGACTAAGTTGGCCATTAAGATGTTACACTTGTTGCTTTTTGGAAGTGTAACACCTCTAGCAACCTTAAACCTCGTCAGGAGTCACTCAGGAAGGCTGTTTAGACAAAAAGTCCCTCTTTCTTGAGGATGGAAATTAATTCAATCTTGTTCTCTTTGGAAAACACATACATCTCTCTCATTGTCCACCATTCTACAACACTTCTTGAGCACTCAAAACATTCTTTATCTCTTTTTACACATATCTTTCAAAGAAATCTTCTACACCTTCCAGAGTAAACTCCATTGTTGCAAACATGAGCTTATCTTGCAAAGAGACCATTTGTCATCTTGGAGGTTCTCATTATTTCTTCACTGCACCAACAAGCTACCTAGCTTATGTGCTTGGGTGGTAACTATTTAAGTCTTTTCATTGAAACATATTATCTATTTTATTTGCATATTGTTCTCATTATCATTTTTATGTCTATTTCCATTATCTCATTTAAGGTTGTCCATGGAGGTGGAAACACCAATAAGGGGTTGAATAAGGTAAACTCCTATACAACCACCCAAAATTTTCTCTTTGGTCATGTGTGTGTAGGTGCAAATAGAAGAACTACTTGAAAAAAGCTTGGACCTCATCAAACATTTTTGGTAATATCTTAAACCTCTCTTTGTTATTTCCCTTCAATTTTCACTTAATATCTTTATTTCCGTCATTTTATATTCACTGTACATTTGTATTTTGCATGCCTTTCACGTCCAAAACCTTGTGTGGAGTATTATGAGTTTTCCAATGACGAATTCTCTTTTCTATCCATATGGGACACTAGCACGACAGACTATCGTCCAACAACCACACATTAGTCCTAGATAGAGAGTTTGTCAAGCTGTCTAGAAGACCTTTATACCCTATATTTTTAGTTTTTGATGTCTATAAGGTCCAAATAATTTATTCACTCTATTTAGTCTCACATTCCTCTATTTCCAGTTCAATTGATCCATGCCAATTGAGGTAGTTGAGAGATAATTTGCTCCTTGAGATCCTGTCATCTTGATAGTAGCAAATTCCCTTTGCATTTTGGTGAACCTGACATGAAACTTTCCTTTTGAAAATATTTCTAAGCATCATTTAAAGTCTTAAAACACTTCTTGTCCTCTCTTGTATTCTCTTCTTTTGTTCTCTAGAGTTTGTGAGACTATGCATTGTGAATAGTCTTCTATGAGCTTCACAACCTAGTCCACAACTTTTAGATATGTGGTTAGAAGAAGCTTGAGAGATACCATATCTACAGATTGGTATAATCCTACTAGACCCAACTTGATTTTTTTTGAAACTCTCGATTCTTTTTTTCCTGTAGCTAGTCTTCAGGGATTCTTCTCCTTCAAATTCTCCCCTAAGGTCTCCTCCTTTAGTAGAATATAAAACTACTCTTAGGGTCCCCTTTGAGCAGGTCTAATATTTAGAGGAGAACCTAAAGCATTTCAAATATTTCCTTAACTATGATAACTTGTTTGCTTAATTTTCTCCCATTGTTGGTAATATGAGAAAATTGCTCATCTCAAATTGTAAGGGCTTTGAGTTTCTTCATGTGCTAATGAACATAGTCAAGACTCATGTACCTTTGTACACGTCAGTCTTGAGTTAGCCTCACTATGTTCAATAAGATGTCACTAGCATGTAGTTGAATCTTTTGATTCTTGAGGTGTCTATGCATATGATAGATATAAATCCTATAGTACCTCCTATGTATTCTATTAATAACATAAATTTAATATTTGTGCCTCCCATTACTTCTGGGTTTAATGTATCTTAGAATCCTTTAGGGTATAACATCCCTCCTCTCCCTAGCTCTAACTCCAAACTTTTATAGTGCAATTTTAAGCCATAATGGCTAATCCACCTCCCTCGCCATCTGATCCCATTTTGAACACCCTATTGTAAAACATGGGAAAGATATAGTATCATCTCACCAACCTAACCAACACTGCCACACAATCTACCCTTACTTTGTACTATCACCATAGCCCTCTCACTTTGAACATCTTGAATGCTCCCATGCCCCGAGAGATCAAGATACCAAAATTTGATAAGTACAATGGTAAGGGAAATCCACATACACTTGCTGATTCCTTTACCGCTTTGTATAGTGACTTATTGCATCAAGATCATTTTCTAGAAAAAATGTTCCCACGATCCCTTAAGGATATTGCATTGGAGTGGTTTTTCTCATTACCTGATAATCCCATCTTTTTTTTTGATCAACTTATGAATTGGTTCTTACAATGATTCCAAGAAATTATTGGATCCAAGATCACTATCACTAACCTTGTCCATTGCAAGAAACAACCAAATGAGAAGTTAACTGATTTCATTCCTCATTACCAATATATCTCCTCACAAATTCCCTATGCCCTGCATGACCATGACATCCAAAGGATGTTCATGGGAAGTCTCTAGCCGATGTTAAGGGAATGAGTCTCCTTGATGAAATATCCTTCCTTTGCTCATTTGTGTACTGCATCATGATACTATAAAAACAAATTGCTTGGAATGGGACTTTTTCCTCATTCTCCCATCTTGATAATTTTGGGGCCGCATCTTCTTTCAATGGGTCAAAGAGAAATAAAGAAATAGCTATTGTGGTAATTGGCCCTTAGAAAATTAAAAATAATACACTTGGGTTACAACATAATTGAGTCTTTAAAAATAATCTGATTCTTACTAAGTGTACTTCAAAAGTTATTAAAAGACAATCTAACCACCCTCCCAAAAATTAGACCGCTTCCTGACAACAAGCCATACCCTAGTTGGTATGACACTTCTAAGTTCTACTAATATCATTGAGTTCTTGGACATGACACTGAACACTATGTGCACTTGAGACACATAATTCATGATCACATAAATAGCGGTAACATCAACCTTGATACTAAAAATTAGAACTCTAACAAGTCTATTGCTAAAGCCAACAGTCAGCTGCAAATATACATAGATCCTTTTCCACCTCACTCTTCCAATTTTATTACTACTTCTATGCCATTTGATGATGTCATGTATGTGAATATGGTGTCTATCACTCCAATATCCCCTCCAAATCAAAAGGCCAAGATACTTGACATATATTTTATGCCTAATGACTTTCCTTATCATGGACAATACTCTCCCCTCTACATTCCCGCTTAGGTCAGCAATAATATCATTACTAGCATTATGGTTGACCCTACCAGTAGGGTCAATGTTATAATTGAGAACACTCTTCATCAATGGTTTGCATAGGGTGAGATATGATGAGTGCAAGGATACCATTCACATACATGATGGTCTTTCTCTCTCCCCTTTGGGATCCATTTCTCTATCGGTCCTTGTGGGACCTAAGTCCATCTCTATGACATTTGTTGTGATATCTACATTTGACTTGTTTAGAGTGAAACTAGGCATTCCTTAGCTGGTTTTTATGAATTCAATTTCTTTTGTTATCTACAAGTATCTAAAATTTCCTCATGAGGGCACTGTGTAGACTATCTAGGACATTAGATATAAGGCACTAGTGTCATGTTGGGGCTTCTCTATTGAAATTTTTTGGCCTACTCTAGTGGGACCCATTCTACCCTATGGTGATTTTTTCTATAAAGCATATTATAAATACAAAACTGAGGGTTTAGCACCTAATTAGGTTCTGACTCCTACAATCCCCTTTCAACCTACTATGCAACAACAAGCTTAATCCTCTAGGCCTTCTTCATCAGGGGCTAAAGACAAGCACACTCCCTTGAGTAGACCTGCCCATTATTCTAAGACCTCGTAACCTTTAGAAATTCCTTCTGTTCCTTTGAATGTGCCTAGAACATGAAAAGGAAAAGCCCCTACATTGATGAAGTCAAAATCCCATGTCTTTGAACTTCCAATTCTTCCTAACATTCATCGACCTACTATACATGGTAAGGGTAAGAAGTCTTCTTTGATTGGTCCTTCATGTGTGGCTTCGACATCTCAACCCCCAAGGGATCCTCTTGTTCCTCCTCCTTCCAAAAAAAACAAGGAGAAAAGGAACTTGTAGTTGAGGCTAAGGATCTTGCACCCCTAGCCTCTCCAGCCCCTCCTATGGATCTTGTTCTTCTAGTGTTAATGGTTGCGAAGACAACTTCATCATTTTCTCTAATGTTTTTTCAGGCCCCTTTTCCTAGTCCCCATATTCATCGAAACCAACTTGCATGTGAGCGTAAGTTCCATCGATGTGCGATGGTGAGGGAATGTGATGCCGCATAGAAGGCCAAGGATAAGTCTTCTATTTTAGTTCCTCAACTTCTTATGTTTCCACCCCTATTTCTATCTTACTTCTGGTCCCTTCAAGCGATGCCCCAAAAGGGTGCAGGTATTCATTGCTCCTTGTTTGGAACCACCTCTTATCGATTCTATACCTAATGTTCCTTGACATGTGTAGCCCATAAACATGCCTCATACAAAGGTCATGTCTAGTGTGGCCTTTTCTACTCCACCTCCCTCTCAATAGTCTATCCTTCTCTCTAAATGAAAGCTTGAATAGGGCCCTATCCTTGAACCCCACCACAAAATTCTCTTCCTTCAGTTCCTCTTTCTCCTTCTTTGTCAGAGTTTTTCACTACCCCTCTTCCAAAGGTTCTCATTGAGGCTCCTACTCTTCCATAGCCTATAGTTGAGTCATTGCACTCCTTTAGAGAAGTGTATGTTTGACTCTCTAGAGGATATTCCAACTTTTTCAACTACTTTTACAAAGTCATTGCCCCTTGAATTGCTAGAACTAGCAGATGGAGACATTGAAGCAACCACATCTCTAGCCCTTGCTATAGACAAGACACCTAGTACTAGTTTATCCATTGTCCCTTTGCAATCTTGATCTCGTTCCCCCTATGATATAGATTGGGAGGAAGATGACTTGCTAGGAATGATCGACTAGGGCAGTGCCCTTCATATTGCTAGATTAAGGTTTGCTTGTTTTCCTGTGTTCCACTGTACTTGCTTGTATATGTTTGTGTTCTCTCCTTGAGGACCCAAGATACCCTCGTAGGTACTTGGAGACATGGGAGATAATCTATCATGCATTTCCTCTATGTGTATCATCATTATTCTCTTTTTTCATTCTTTGATTTTGGTGTAGTCAGAGTATTGAGGGTTGAAAAAGAATTGTCTAAACTATGCAACTTAGAGTCAACACAATGGAAATAACACAAGAAGGTATTCTATAAATATGATTATTTAATGAATTGAAAATATTACATGCATCATAGGCCTCATAGGTGAATAACTAGGGCTCATAAGGATCCTATAAGGGAATTCAACATTACAACTAGCCAAAGGCCTTATTATAGTTACTCAAATGGGTGATGAAAAATTCCTAAACTTTGATCATGAAATTTAAAGCTAACTATTGATAAATGATTACAAATTCTCTTTAAAAATGATTCTCCAAGTCCAAAAAATTATTGGAAGAGTGAAGAAGATGCCTCTAGTGTGTTGCCATTGATGCCAACATTGGTTGGTAATAGTTTTATCAAATCAGAAACATTGTCTTTGTTATTTTGATTCAGTAATTTGATCCAAAAATTCTCTCAATAGAAGATCACTCCATGATATTTTAATATGATGGTAAGGAATATTATTTTCATCTATGCACAAGTTTTCAATGGTTTTTGTTGAAAGGAATGGAAGTTATGAATGACAAAGTTTGGATTACTATATTCTACTCAGTATTTGTGCAACTCGCATGAGTTTTCTTCTATCTGACATAGATAAGTTGTGTATGCTTCATTGGTGTTTTAAAGCATTCCTTATCAGGTCTAGGCCAACCTAAGTTTATGCTTTGCATGGTTTTTTTTGATGAAAAGGGTTTCGGGTTAAGCCAACAAGCTACATTTTGATTAAGTATGTGTACATCTAATTAGGCCGACCTAATTGATGTATGAAGTTGTGATAGTGTATATATATGAAACATATTTTTGTATTGAAGAGGACATATGATATGATAGAGATAAGTGTGTGTGTGTAAGTGACAAGCAAGGAAGTAATAAGCAGTGTTGTGAGTCTATTGTGTGAAGTTGTATACTATTAATGTATTTGCTATGTACCTACAAACCGAAGCAGAATTTTGTATTTCAAAGCCTAATTTGAATTGAACTCAACACACATAAGGTGTATTTCATTAGTTGATCATTTTGGAAGTGAGACACACTCCTTTTTTTATTTACTTTAGGCTATAATCCTTTCAAGGACAGTGAGTCCTGGCAGTGTGCCCTGCAATATCTTATAACCGGTTATAATATATTGTGAGTTAATCCTCACCGTGGTTTTTCCCATTTGGGTTTTCCATGTAAAAATACTTGTGTTCATCTGTTATGTGGTGTTATGCTCCCTTTCATGTTCTTATTTATAGTTGCAGTTAGATATGTTTTGATCATTGAATGGTTAGCAATTAAATGGTTCGGTAAAATACTAATTCACCCCCCCTCTTAGTATTTTGGGTGTTCAACAATTGGTATAAGATCTTGGTTCGTTTTGAAAAGTTTAACAACTTAAGGAAGATCTCAAGGTTTGAACACATGGCCAAAAAAAGGTATCCTATTCCTCTAGAAGAAATTCCTGCAACTAAGGAACTCCATGCTGCTCTTGAAGATCTAGATAAAAGTGAAGATGAGAAAGAAAATCTGAAAGAAAACTTGAAAGAAGCAAATGAGTGCATCAGAAAGCTAAGAGAGAAAATAAAGAAATTCAAAGAAATGCATAAAGAATTTAGTGATTAGTTGAATAAAGCTAATGATGATATCATTGGACTAAAGGTGCAAATGGAAGAAAAGAAAAGAATTGAAGAATGCCAGAAAGCTGAAATTCTGAACAAAATTGATGAATGTACAAAGCTTGAACAAGAAGTGGTAACTCTAAGATTTGACTTGGAGAAAGCGAGAGCCCATGAAGAAAAATTCAGAACAAGTACTACAATGCTTGATGAATTGTTCGCATTTTAGAAGTCATCTAAGGATAAAGGTGGTCTAGGACTTGAAGAAGGACAAAGTTCAAAGAAAATCAGATTCCCAACAAAATTGAAAATCAAAGGAAGACTCAAGGAGATAATAAAAAAATCAAGAACCAAAGAAGAAATATTGGAAGGATTCCTATTCGACAACCTAATGCTCAAAGGTACCCATATTTTAATGGTATTTATTTTTCATGAAATAAATTTGGTCATAGGGCAACAAAATGTAGAAGTAGAATGAATTAGAATGTTGGATTCTTCTCCAAAAAATGTTTTTCTTGAAAAACATTTGGACATAGAGCTACTAAATGCAGAAGTCAGATAATGATGAATAGATTTAATACTGGTAGAATGGATCAATATTTTCAAGGCTATTACTATACATGCTATGCTTTTGGACATAAAGCTAACCAGTGTAGATCAAGGTTAAGTTCAAATTAGTTTGGTCAGAGAAATGTTGTGTGCTACTCTTGCAAAAAACTAGGGCATATCTCAAAATTAGAAGCAAAGTTGGGAAGAAACTTGACCCGGAACAAAAGAATAAACCTGTGAACAAAGTGGATCCTACTGAAGTAAGAAAGGAAATGAAGAAGATTTGGAAGAAAAAGGAAGAACCTCTTCTAAAAAATGAACCCAATAATGGTTTCAAGGGGAGAAGTTACAGATATATCTAACAAACCCTTGATATAAGAAGTGTCAAGTAGTGACACAAAGATATGTGATGAAGAATGGAATTCTGAAGCTATTGGAAAATATTTCAGCAAAAAGGTGCAAATTTGGAGATTTGCAGAGCTTTCTAGGGTTTACAGTGTATTTTACAAGTGTTTGTTAGCTTTTTGAAGGAAAAATGCATTTAATGTGAATTAGGGTAAATAGGTGAAATATAAAGTGAAAGACCGAGTTGAATTAAATCACTTTTACACACTCGAAAGAAAGCAAAGCAAGCTGAAGCAAGGTGAAGATGATTCAGTGTACTTGGCATCAAACCCTAGTTTCGTTGAAGCTTGAAAGAGGTATTTACAATTATCAATACTCTATTGATTTGAATTAGAAGCGTTTCTCATAAGCATATTCAAAAGAATTAAGGAAAGATGGCCACACCAACTATTGTTGAGACCTCTAAGAGACCCTGACCTAGGTTCAAAATATTTTCATGGAAATTCTGTGAAATGGACCCCATGGGTGAATTTTCACAAATCCTAAATAATATTTTTCCTACTGAAGATACCAGGACCTACATTAACACAAAATTGGAAGAATTTGACCATCAAGAACTCATGAATCAATGGGAAAAGGAATTGTCAAGAGATGGTTACTCTGTGAAGCCAGAATATGAAAACCTAGTACAAAAGAAAATAGATGTATGGAATAGGTTCCCTGACTTTTGTGGTGAGATGCTTGAAAAATTTGTGAGGATGGAACTTAGAAGAGTGCATGAAAACTTCATATGGAAAAGTGTTGGAGTGATTACTAAGGAAGTGATTAGGGTCGTAACAGGTCTCTGTGACACTGGACCTTTACCAGTGCTGAAAGTTGTAAAGAATGATGTAGTTATGAAGTTGATTGGTGCCACATATGATGGAAGAGCACTGACAACAAAGCCCATCACAAACCCAACTATGAGATACACTACTATTATGATTGGCCAAAAAATATATTTTACAAAATGAGGCAATTCGGCGTCAGCTACAACAATTCATACTGCACATGAAATGGTGGTTTATGGAAGGGATTATGATTTGTGTGAGTTGATCTGGCTGCAACTTATGGATAGCTTGAACTAGACTAAAATAAATAAATATCCTTTCAAGTTTGGGTCATTGGTGGTTTGTTATTTTACTTCTTGAGGGAGCTACCTGGAAATAAGAATATTATATAGGATCGAAACAAACCTATAACACATCATATTTTTGAATATATGCATAGTCTTGGAGACTACAAGGTACAAATTAATGCTCTTACTACATGCTTTACAGTTTTTCAAAATAATATGTATGAGAGAGATAGAGTTCCAAGAAGCTTGGTGGAGAAATATACAAAAGATATGACATTTTTTGTGACTACTAATGAATGTATTATTGAGGTAGTAGAACCAAGGACTCTGTGGATTGCTCCTCTTGGATATGAACTTGAGGAACAAGTAGCCAAAGAACTGATTGAAATATTGTTGAATAGTCCTAAGGATCCTACTCAACCCCAACATGGCACTTATGAAGAGAAGTCTGCTAAAGTGCATTTAGAGACTTCAACACCGCAAAGGACTAAAAGGGTTAACAAAACTATTGAGGCAAGGTTCAATCTACATACATTGTCTAAGGATGATGTTGATCAAGTGAGAGGACTTGCAGATGAAAGAAGGGCTAGATTAGTTGATGCTCCATCTAGGCCTAGGAGGTCAGAAAGAGCATCTTCCATCTCTTCCTTTGCAATATGAGCAACTCCTGGTGTAGTTGCTACAATGAAAGGAAAGTAGGTAGTGCATAGTTCCCCTACAACAGTTAAAACTACCTCCTCTAGACTCAACACTAGGGCCTCTACAAAAAGGGATGTACCCCTTGTTGTACCACCTACCACCCCCAAAAAGAGAGTGAAGAAAAATGCTAGCAGGAAAATAAATTTGAGTGATGCAGTGCAAGAAGAAATAGAACTTGGAGTAGAAGAAGAGAGTTAGTTGAAGAGTTCAAAAGAAGGAGCAATGAAGAAGTTGGATCTAGAGATAAGGTTGAGATCTTATCCGATGATGAAGAGACAAAAGATTAAATGCAAGCATTCAAAATCCACGTGCATGAGAAGAAGGATGAAGGCACATCATGACCTATGGAGGACATACCCAACTCTTCTCTGGTATGAGATAACTCTCCTTTGGAAATGACAACCCTAGTTAATAACATGATATATTTTGAATATTTCCTAGCTATTGCTAAATTATTTGATGAAGTTGATGAAAGGAATAAGGAAACAATTATAAATGCTATTGTTCAATATATGGTTATCTTTAATGAATTTATGGAATCTATAAGGAAGAAGGTGATTGATAATGTGTGGGAAGCATTAGTTTATAGAAGGCATGAAGCTATAACCATTGAAGACAAATTCAAATATGATGCCTTAAACACATGCGTATCCTCCTTGCCTGAGGAAGATGCTGCTTCCCTGCTAAAAGAATGTTCCTAGATGTTTAGGGTAAAACAAAGAGTCACTACCTTAATGATTGAAGAGAAGGAAATCATAGAGAAATTGAGGCAAGAAACCATTGAAACAATTATAAAAATGACAAAGAATTATGGGATGAAAACTAGCTCTTCATCTCATACAACTCAAGCATTTGAGCCTATCAATATTATAGAAATAGAAGACCATCCTATTATGGAAAATTTTGGTGAAATACATGTTTTTTACAAACATCTATTCCTCCAAATGATACAAAAGAAAAAACTAGTAAACATGTTGAAGATCAACAAAAAGATGACACTGGTAACAATTCAAGAGAACATAACGAGGATACCAAAAATAGAGAAGAAGACAAGAATGAAAATAAAGGAAATAAAAGTGAAAAGAAAAATTATTGTAGAGTTGGTAAGGATGATAAGGAAGAAGAAAATAAAGATAATTCTTTAGGTAAAACCTCCAAAAAAGAAGAAGAGGAAAAGAAAGAAGAAAGCAAGGAAGATGCATAGGCTAGAAGAAGTGAAGAGATGTCAAAGACTATTGAGTTATCAAAGCCTCCTGAAAAATCATTCAAAAATATTCTTAAAGGCTTGTTGGAAAAGAAATCACATATCCAACCCATGTTGCCACCACAGCTGATTCAACTCCCTTCACATCCAGGGTATGTGGATTTGAGAAAGATCTCATCGATTGAAAGAGTCAAAATCTGTGATACTTTTCTCCACTATGGTACAAAAGAAATTAATGAAACTTATTAGAAAGGGACTAAATTAATAAATGATGCTATTAAGGATTTACATGAGTTAATACCTAGTGGCACTATTGATACCTCCTTAGCCCCCATTGAGAACTTGAAGCTTCTAGTTGATTCAATCAAAGAATACTCCTTTGGTCTTAAGCTGCAAACTAAGAAAGAAGTAGAATCAATAATTCTAGAGAAAAGGCTATTTGAGCTACATGATAGATGTGCAATTGTACATAGAAAAGTATTGCAAAGTCTGAAAGAGGTAAAGGACTACAAAGAGGAAGCACAAATATTGTTTGTATACTGCATGCAGTGGCCTGACACAACTAGAGGCATCAAATATTTAATGGACTCAATAGAATCTCAACTAGAGCATGCCTCCAGAGCCTACAAAATTTTAGATGACAAAAGTTATACTGCTTGGACCTCTATTATAGACCTACATAACAAGTTCTTCACTCTACAAAAGTAGAAAGAGGATGCAATAAGACGGTTTGGTCAACTTGGTGATCTGGTTATCTCTAGACATATTCCTATGTCATATGCTTTAATGGATGCAGAAAAAATTGATAAGATAAAACTTAACCCATCCACTCTGGAAGAAGGAGAAGAATGTTTGGTTGATCTGGAATTAGTGCACAAAACAATAGTCAGAGCGAAAGTGATCTAGGATGAAGGAAACCTGGCTTGGGAAGCTATTCTCAAATAACTAGATGGTGCCCCTAGCTCTAGTTAACTGTTTTATACATTTCTTTTTACTTATTTTTGAGGTCATAATCAGGACACCCTTTATCCTTGATGTCAAAGGGGGAGAATATGTGTATGTTTTTGCTTAGTCTATACAATTGAAAGGGGGAGCAAAGTCAATTTTTTTGGAGATCCAAACTTTGGCACATTTTTCCATCAATGAAAATGGGGAGATTATTGAAACAATGAAGAAGATGCCTCTAGTGTGTTGTCATTGATGCCAACATTGGTTGGTAACATTTTTGTCAAATCGGAAACACTATGTCTCTATTATTTTGATCTAGTAATTTGATCCAAAAATTCTCTCATTAGAAGATCACTCCATGATATTTTAATATGATGATAAGGACTATTATTTCCATCTATGCACAAGTTTTCAATGGTTTTTGTTGAAAGGAATGGAAGTTATGAATGACAGAGTTTGAATTACTATATTCTGCTCAGTATTTGTGCAACTAGCATGAGTTTTCTTCTAGTTGACACAGATAAGTGGTGTATGCTTCGTTGGTGTTTTAAAGAGTTCCTTATTAGGTCTAGGTTGACCTAAGTTTATGCTTTGCATGGTTTGTTTTGATGAAAAGGGTTTCGGGTTAAGCTGGCAAGCTACATTTTGATTAAGTATGTGTACATCTAATTAGGCCAACCTAATTGATGTATGAAGTTGTGATAGTGTATATATATGAAACATCTTTTTGTATTGAAGAGGACATATGATATGATAGAGATAGGTGTGTGTGTGTGTAAGTGACAAGTGAAGAAGTAATAAGTACTAATGTGCATCTATTGTGCAAAGCTGTATACTCTTAATGTATTTGATGTGTACCTACAAACTAGAGTAGGATTTTGTATTTGAGAGCCTAATTGGAACTGAACTCAACACATAGAAGGTGTATTTCATTAGTTCATCATTTTGGTAGTGAGGCACACTCCTTTTTGTATTTACTTTAGGCTGTGATCCTTTCAAGGATAGTGAGTCCTCACAGTGTGCCCTATAATATCTTATAACTGGTTATAACATATTGTGAGTTAATCCTCACTATGGTTTTTCCCATTTGGGTTTTCCATATAAAAAATTTGGTGTTCATTTGTTATGTGGTGTTATGCTTCCTTTCATGTTCTTATTTATAGTTGTAGTTAGATATGTTTTGATCATTGAATGGTTAGTAATTAAATGGTTTGGTAAAATACTAATTCACCCCCCTCTCAGTATTTTGGGTGTTCAACACAAAGGTCCATGTTGACCACAAGGGTTGACAAAACCCAATGAATGATCAAGCATGTAGGTTGGCCTTAAAACATGAAATATAATCCTCTATGAAATAAAATGACTTGTGAATATCCAAGATAGATCCCATTCGACCCAAAATTATTTTATGATGTCCCATTAAGCTCTGCACATTTTGGAGTAGGTTCGCACTAATAAATATATACTAGGTCAGCCCCAAATGCTTTGACCGTGATTTGTAGTAAAATTTTGAGACTGACAACTTTCTTAAAAAAATGCAAATGATATGAAATTTTGATATGTTGTAGATGACATTGTGTAGATGCTATATCCTTCTCCACGAGTTGAGAAATGATAATGTGGTGTAATATAGAATGAAATTTGGAAACTGCAATTGAATGAAATGCAAGAAAGAAACATTTTTTGTTGATACAAGATTGCTTTACAACTAGGGATGCTCCTGCATCAGACACCCAGAGTTGGAAGAAAAGTGAGTCCCTCACTTTCTAGGGATAAGAGGAAAACTAAGATTGTCCACCTTAGTTTGAGAAATCCAAGATGAATCTTCCACTAGTCTGCCTTTCCACTTCACCAAATATTCTTTGCACTGCTTGTTCCTAGTGCTCCTTTCAATTCTGGTATCTAAAATTTTCCCAATCTCCTCTGGTGCTTGATGTGGTAACTGCTCCTTCAAATCCACTTGACTACTACTGCCACTTGATTGTTCTTCATGGTACTCATAGATGTCTACAATATTGACAATAGGTGATATACCCAATGTCTCCAGTAACTCCACTTCATATGCATTTCCTGAATCAAACTTCCTTAGAATATTACATGGTCCAAACTTCCTCATATTTAGTTTGTTGTATGTTCCCACTGGAAATCTCTCCTTCCTCAGACATACCATCACTTCATGTCTAATGTCAAACTCCTTATGTCTCCATTTCTCATCTGCCTTCTCCTTATACTTAGTGTTCATATCTTCCAAGTGCTTCTAAACTTGATTATGCAATGTTTCCATGAAATTTGAAAACTCTTCTACCTTTGCACTCCTCTTATTATACATATTGATGTCTGTTAGCTCTGCAACTCCTCTAGGATGTGTTCCGGTCACAATCTCAAATGGTGTTTTTCCTGTACTCCAGTTCATTGAATTATTGTATACAAAATCTAGTTGCGGTAGAACAATATCCCAATTTCTTGCTTTGTCACCAACCAAACATCTTAACAGGTTACAAAAACTTATGTTTACCACTTTTGTTTGTCCATTTGTCTTTGGGTGATAGGCTGAACTAAACTTTAGGTCTGTTTTCATCTTCTTCCACAATGTCCTCCAAAAGTATCTAATGAATTTGGTGTCTCTTTCTAAAACTATACTCTTAGGTAATCCAAGCAATCTCACAATCTCCTTGAAAAATAGATCAACAACATGCACAACAACATTAGTCTTCTCACAAGGAATGAAATGCACCAATTTAGAAAATATCTCTATTACTACCATTATAGAATCATAACCTCTCTGTGTTCTTGGCAACCCTAATATGCAATCCATGCTTATATCTTCCCAAGGTCTCTTTGGTACTGTCAAAGGTTTATATAATCTTGTATTCTAACTACTTCCTTTTGCAACTTGAAAAATTCTACAACTTTGAACATACTTCCTGAAATTCTTATATATCTGTGGCCAAAAATAGTATTCACTCACCAAAGCTACCATCTTGTTCACTCCAAAATGTCTTGCTTGTCCTCCACTATGTTTCTCTTTAATCAAATTATGCCTCATTGAACTGGGAATACACAACCAATTTCCTTTAAACAACATGCATTATTGAATGAAGTAATCCAACCGTTGGATCTAATCTATCACTACTAGTTCCTTACATGCCCTCCATGCTTCATCAAAATGTGGATCATCCTCATATATTTGCTTCATTTCTCCAAAACTGAGTACTTCTATCCTCATCTCTATAAGGAAATTCCTTCTCTTGCTTAATGCATCTACAACTTTGTTTGAACTTCCACTCCTATTCTTCAGCACAAATGTATAACTTTGTAAGAATTCAACCCATCTCATATGTTTGTAATTCAACTTCCCTTGACTATTAAAATACTACAAATCTTGGTGATCAATGTACAACATGAATTCCGTATGCAACAAGAAATGTATCCACTTCTTCAAGGATTGAACTATGGCATAAAACTCCCGATCATAAACTGAATATCTTCTTTTGGCATCATTTAACTTTTCACTAAAATAAACTATAGGTATCCCTTCTTGACTCAAAATTGCTCCTATTGCATTTCCACTTGCACTAAAATCAACTTGAAATACTTTGTCAAAATATGGTAATGTTAACACTGGCTGCTCGGTCACCTTTTTCTTCAACAATTCAAACCTCTTTTGTGCTCCGTATTTCCACTTAAATTATTTCCTATCTCCTCTTATTATTTCTATCATGGGTGTACAAATTCTACTAAAGCTTTTGATAAATTTTTGGTAGAAACTAGCTAAGCCATGAAATGATCTTACTTCTCCAATGTTCATGAGTGTAGGCCACTCAACAATTTCTCTTTCTTAGGGCCCATCTTTAATCCTTTAGTAGAAATAACAAAACACAAATACACCAACTCTATCTTCATAAAGTTACACTTCTTGACATTAATCAATAACTCCTCTTCCCTTAATCTCTACAATACTTGTCTGATATGCCACAAGTGTTCTTCTCTAGTATTACTAAAAAAATAAAATATCATCCAAGTAAACAATGAAAAACTTACCCAAGAATTTATTTAATACCTCATTCATCAATCTCATGAAAGTGCTCGGTGCATTAGTCAATCCAAAAGGAATTAGTAAGCACTCATACAATCCTTCATTGGTCTTAAATGTAGTCTTCCATTCATCTCCCTATGATTCTAATCTGATGGTATCCACTCTTTAGATCAATCTTTGTGAAATACTTTTCTCTACTCAAACAATCCATAATGTCACTCATCCTTAGAAATTGAAATCTATACTTGATAGTGATCCTATTGATTGCTCCACATAAGGTATTCTTCACTCTAATAGGGTTTTACATTTTTTTTTGGTCTGCATAAGGTCTTCTTTCTCTGGATTGTGATTTGAGCCTCTGGAATCTTCCTCTTGCACTTCTTTTCCTTTGTTTAAACTTCTTGTTCAAATTCTCTTCCACTTTCAATGCAAACATATATGCTTCTTCAATTGATATCATCTTTGTTGCAAGGTATGCCCGCTTGGTATCCTTGTGCTATGTAGTGCAACACTTGGGTTTGTGATATGTATTAACTGCCTCCCATGGATTCATTAACTCTGGAGGTTGTATCAAGAATTAACAAGTCAATCTTTTGGTGCAATGACAACCGTCTTTGCAACAATTGGTATGAAAGACCGGGTCATGGGTTTGAACCCCTCACTTGTGTTGGGGGATTGTTGCAAGGTGTGTTCCCTTAGTCTCCTTGTGTTGTGAAGCACAAAACTTGGGTTTGTGACATGGATTAATCACCTCCAATGGATTCATTGACTCTAGCAATTGTATCAGGCATTAATAGGTCAATCTTTTGATGCAATGACAACCGTCTTTGCAACAATATTCACTAGGCTTAGTTCTTCTTGAATGCTTGTTCTCATTCCATTGATGTATCTTGCAACCTTTTCTTTGCCTAATTTACTATGTTCAGTCCTTATGATAATCTTGTAGAATTCTTCAGTATATTCCTTCACATATTTCTCCTTTTTCCTTAGGTTTTGGAATCTTTTCAATAATTCAAGTTCATAATTAGTAGGTATGAATTGATTCTTCAACTTTGTCACCATTTTATCCCATTTTATGTATTTCTCCTTTCCTCTTTAATTTCTATCCAATTAAAATTCTTTCCACCATAATGCAACATGACCTTTCAATTTTTTTTTGAAAATCTAACTCTTTCTAGATCTTTATTTTCTTCATATTTAAAGTATTCTTCCATTTCATTGATCCAATCAATCAAATCTTTAGGATTTAAATTTCTTGTGTAATTTTGAATTTCAACTTCAGGTCTTTTTCTAATCTTTGAAATAGCTTTCAATATTTTAACTAGATCTGATTCCTCTTCTTCTCCTTCTAAGTTTTCTTCAAATTGGTTCGCTACGTGATCTTCATCATTTCTTTCATCTGCTTGTATAGGGTTTAGGCCTTTCCTTTAGTATTCTTCTATTGCATTTAATTAGAATCGCATTTTGCACATCATTTACAACATTTCATCCATTCTTCCAACAACATTCACCATAGTAGGCACTCTCCTCGGCAACATCTCTAGCATAGAATTTGATGCAACTACCTCAATTTGGAAATATGGCTACAAGGGTTTCAACTACCTAACAGTCGGTGAATGGTTGAAAACACATGTATTCTTCCTCAAGTTAGCGATCTGTTCACCACAAGGAATGCCTTCAAGACTCACAACTCGCTCTGATACCACTTGGTGTAGTCATGGTATGGAGGGTTCAGAAAGAATTGTCCAAACTATGCAGCTTAGAGTC
This sequence comes from Sequoia sempervirens, assembly GCA_007258455.2. Classification (NCBI taxonomy): domain Eukaryota; kingdom Viridiplantae; phylum Streptophyta; class Pinopsida; order Cupressales; family Cupressaceae; genus Sequoia; species Sequoia sempervirens. The sequence goes on from VDFB02047230.1 coordinate 107,090,618, forward strand.
AAAACAATAAAAATAACATAAGAAGGTATTCTGCAAATATGATTCTTTATTGAATTGACAATCTTACATGCATCATAGGTCTCATGGGAAAATAACCAGGGCTCACATGCCTACCACAAGGGCATTCAACATTACAATTGGCCAAAGGCCTTATTACAATCCCTTAAAGGGGTGATGCAAAATTCATAAACTCTGATCATGAAATCTAAAGCTAACTACTGATAATTGATTACAAATTCACTTTAAATATGATTCTTCAGCTCCAAAAAATGTCCATGTCAGCCACAAGGGTTGAAAAAACCTGATGAATGATCAAGCGTGTGGGTTGGCCTTAAACATGCAAGATAATACTTCATGAAATGAAATGACTTGTGAATCTTCAAGATATATCCCATTGGACCCAAAATTATTGTATGATGTCCCATTAAGCTCCACAAATTCTGGAGTACATTTGTACTAAGAAATCTAGACCAGGTCAGCCCCCAATGCATTGACCGTGGTTTACAGTGAAATTTTGAAAGATAACTTTCTGAAAACAAATGCAAATGATCTAAAATTTAGATATGTTATAGATGACATCATGTAGATGCTATATCCTACTCCATGAGCTGAGAAATGATAACATAGTGAAATACAAAATGAAAATTTGAAAATGTTATTGAATGCAATGAAAGAACGAAATATTTTTGGCTGATACAGGATTGCTTTACAACCAGGGATGCTCCTGCATCGGATTTTTGATATTTGGGGACAATGCAAAGTGTTGGGGGAATTTAGGACTTCTTTCACGATGAACCAAATATTTATTTTCACTTTGTCTTCATGTGTTCCTTCTTCAAAATTTGAAATATTTGGAGACATGATGACAATTCATATATAGTTATATACAGATGTCATTATGAATCATAATGACCCTGAAAACTAAGATCCCCCTGTCTCTCTCTTATGTTTCTCTTATGATAGGAAATTGAATAAATTGTGCTCCTTTTCATAGCACAAGCTATTCTAAAGGGGAGGAGACTATCATATTCATATTACAGACCTCTTATCTTATGATCCTTTTCAAAATATGTCTACATCTAACTGTCTTATCTATCATCTAATGTGAGGGAAACTCACTAGAATTCTTCTTTATGAATGCCTATATCTATTTTTTGTGGCTATCCTACAACACAATTTATATCAATTATAGGTCAATTTTATTGTTGTATGGTCCCCAACATAACACAAATTACTACCCATATATATATTAGTGGCATATTGTGTCTATACAATAATTTTTTATGTCTAAATTTTTGCTTTTCACCTAACATGTTTTTTTGCAACTAACATGTTTGTGGTGATGTAACTTAAACATTTTATGTAGGATCAACTTAGGTCTCTTCCCTGGAGGCAACTTTGCATGGATAAAAGACTCTTCTTTCCCTTCACATCTTGGGTAAAATATTCTCCTCCTTTTACTTTAGCTCACATTCAATTGAACATATATGCTCACTAAAGTGGGGGAAAAATGTAATGTCGTAAATTTTATCCTATGTAATTTCACATTACATACGTCTTCCTCTTTAGATAAACTAAGATAATTATGCTTTCTTTCAACCTAAAACCATCTCTCACCACTTGGAATGTCTAGTTTCTTGACCGTTTAGTCCAATTTTCTCACAGAGCTATGTGTGTTGTGAAGACGTCCATGAGCCACACTCACATTCCACAAAAATATGTGAGTAAGTTGGCCATTGAGACATTACACCTACCACATTTTGGCAGTGTAATGCCTCTTCCAACCTACAACCTCATAGAGAGTCGCTTAGGTAGGTTGTTTAGACCAAAAAGTCCCTCTTTCTTAAGGATGGGAATTCAATCAATCTTTCTCTCTTGGGAAAACACGCACATCTCTCTCATTCTCTACCATTTTACAACACTTCTTGAGCATTCATAATATTCTCCATCTCTTTTTATGCATATGTTTTAAAGAACTCTTCTACAACTTCTAGAGTAAGTTCCATTGGTGCAAACATGATCTTATCTTGCAAAGAGGCCATTGTCATCTTGGAGGTTCTCATTACTTCTTCATTGCACTAGCACCTAGCTTTTGTGCTTGGGAGTGGTAAATATTAAAGTCCTTTCATTAAAAAATATTATCTTTTTTATTAGCATATTGTTCTCTTTATCATTTTCATGTCTATTTCCATGATCTCATCTAAGGCTGTCCATGGAGGTGGAAACACCAATACAGGGGTTTGACTAAGGAAAAATCCTATAAAAACCACCTAAAATTGTCTCTTTGGTCTTGTGTGTGTAGGTGCAGATAGAAGAACTACTTGAAAAAATCTTGGACCTTGTCAAACATTTTTGATAATATCTTAAATCTCTCTTTGTCATTTTCATTCAAGTTTCACTTAATATTTTTATTTATGTCATTTTATATTCACTATATATTTGTATTTCACACCCATTTCATGTCTAGAACCTTGTGTGGACTATTCTGAGTTTTCCAGTGACAAATTCTCTTTTCTGTCCATATGAGATAGTAGCACGACATGTTGTTGTTTGATAGTTGTGTGTTAGTCCAGAGCAAAGAGCTTGTTGAGCTATCCAAAAGACCTCTATACCCTACAGTTTCAGTTTTTGATGTTTGAAAGGTCCAAATAATTTATGCACTCTTTTAAATCTCACATTCCTCTATTTACAATTCACTTGAGCCATGTCAATTGAGGTAGTTGAGAGGTAATTTTCTCCTTCCATCATCTTGAGGGTAGAAAATTCCCTCCCCTATAACAAGAATTCAACAATCTCTTTGAAAAATTTCCTTCCTTTACCATGATTCCATTGCATTATTCGATATAAACTAGAGAATTTGACTAGTCATTCATTTTTTTCATACCAAAAGACTCCAAATGATGGTCATAATCATGCAACAATATGTTGTTTTGAATTATATCCAAAGATAATCTATTACAATTTCCTAACACATTTATTTTCAAAATACCCTTTGTTAATGATTCTAAAGGGGTTTCCTTCCAAAAATGGATCTACAATAATATTTGTGCATGTTAGAAATAACTTATGTCAACCATAATTCATGTGTTTTTTCACCCACTTTAGGATTGTGTTGGTTGGAGTGTCCATTTTCTTCAGTTGGAAACACTTACCAAAATTCTCTATTTATCTTGTGACCTCAAAATGACCAATCTTACTATTGTTTAGTCCTAGAAATAACATGTTATGATTTGAGTTCATCAAAATTAGTAACCTAGAAATAGAATGTCAACTCTAAATTTAAAGATTTCTTACAAAAACAATAATTAGAGAATGGTTTTGACTAGAACCCCTTCTACAAAGACTGGAAAAACTTCACAAATGGTCACCAATTAAAAATTATTCCATCCCTTTATAATTACTTGTGAGTCTAGCTATAATTCTACCAATAAAATCATATGATGGATGATTGGAATGATATCATTATCTCTAATATTAAAATTTTGAGCCATATTCCTCCATGGTATATTTATTTCATCATCATCAACCTCTAATGATCTTTTTTGATGATCTCTTGCATACACACTCACCAATAAATTAGACTCATCAATCTTATACTGTGCTACTCTAATATTCAGGCGATCTTCACCTAGGGATCTCCTTAGGGTGTTTAAGTCATCTTTACTAGGAAAAATTCTTTTATGCCTTAAGCTATAATAATAATGATAATCAAATTGCTCACCAATAATTGTTGATCTCAAATCCTCACTATAATGAAAACCACCTCCACTATTGGAAATACCATCTATCTCATGCTTGAAGGCTTCATTTAGATCCAAAATCCCATTGTGGTCACTTGCTATGATGTTGGAATCAAGAAGTGTTTTAGTATTTATCACAAAAATATGGTTATCAAAGGACACAACCACATCCATTTCAAAGGGGTTTATCAAAATTTTGGAAGTTATTCCCATCCTCTTGATTATGAAATTATTCCTTTTGTCTAGACTCTACTCCTTTCCCAAGATGGGACATTCTCTCCATTATTTTGTAAGTGACAACACGAAATCCTCCATTAGAAATTCAACACAATCTTTCTTCCATCATCTTAGAATTTCAGCTCCATTGATTTCAAACTTAGGGTGATCTCTCTTAAAGATGACAACCATTGGATGCCAAGAACAACATCAATATCTCCAATACTCACCACATAGAAGTCATCTTTCAATTCATAGCTGCCCAATAGCAGACTCAAGCATGGAATTCTCATTGAGTATGAAAGAGTGAACCCATCAACAACCATGAATTTGAAGCCTCTAAAATTTTTAGTCTTAAGGCCTCTTCATTCTACAATTCCTTCATCAATGAAGTTATGTGTAGCTCATATATTAATTAGAGCAATAATTTGTTTCCCACACAACACACCATATACCTTGAAAGAGTCATTCTTTTGAATAATTGAGACTCAAGAAAAAGTGCTTTCATTTTATTTTTCTTATTTGGTATCTTCTGATGCTTCTTCCTCTTCACTTTTCTCCATATCAACTTGTTTGTCTAATTTTTCAATTAAGGGATGGAGCCATATCAACTTGCTCCATTCACTATTTTTTCATTTCTCAAAACACTTACAACCTGGGGCCCATGGCTCCTTGCATGTAAAGCACAATCTTTTTCTCCTTAGCTCATTTTTAGAGGTAATCATCTTTTTTTTAAGATCTTTGGATTGAATTGAATCCTTAAAACATTTCTTATTTTTTTCATGTTGAAAGGTCTTAGGTGGAAATTTACTTCTTGGAGCAACAAGCTTCATGCTCCTTTCTTTCTTGATAGATTCTTGAAGAGTTGGTGGGTCAAAATATTTTAACCACCCTCTAAGTGGCTCATTTAGCCCTTTATTAAAAAGGAATACAATTATTCTTTTTGAAATGCTAGGCACACTTAGTGAAAGTCTCTATAAATCAACAATTTAAGCATCCACCATCCCATGTTGTCTCAATTGTGTCAATTCTCTAAACTAAAATTTATGATCTTTTTTGTCAAACCTCTTAATGAATTTATTGGTGAATTCGTCGTAGGTGGATATAAGATTGTGACCATGGGTTACCAAGCCATGGTACCACCATTCATGAGTTGCTCCATCTAAGTGCAATATGAAAAATTTGATTTCTTCTTCTTCTAGCATTGGTATCAAGGACAATTTTTTTTCCAAATTTTGGACCTAAACATGAGCTATACACTTATCATTCCCATCAAAGTGAGAAAGTGTCATCTTCCTCAAATATTGTTAAGAGTCCCTCTGCACAACATGATCTCTATTCTCTACTCTTCCACCAACTATCTTCTTCCTTAGATTCATGAATTGATCAAGAGACAAAATGTCTTGAATCTTAACTAGAAGGGTCACATACTCTGCATAACTTTCCCTCACTTCATCCACCATAAGAATTTAGGCCTTTGGAACAACTATAGCTTCCTTAATACATGGGAATGTAGGTTGGAGAGGTCTTGTTACATACCCAACAACATCCCCCATGTTGTGACCACTATTGCTTTATTGATTGATGGTGTTAGAATTAATTTCTCCATTTTTAACTGGAGAGGCCTGAGGAATATTATGATTCATTTTGGAAAGGAGATGTGACATAAAGTCAAGCAAGAAATCAAAATCTATCTTTTCTCTAGTGTTCAGACTATCTGGTTGAGCTACACCCTTATCTTTCTTTGACATGTTTCTTGATGAAACTTGAAAAACCTTTGCAATATTTTGATGGGCTGCTAGGACACTTGAAAATGTTTCTTCTACTAGAGTCTTTGGCAACTGATATAGTTGTCATATTTTCTCTTTTTTTTAGTATCTCAATTCTCTTTCACTCTAGAGAACAAACTGCAGTTGCATGATAATATTAGAAGCATAGGTTGGAATTATCTCCAACTTTGATACCAGTATAATAACCAACCTAGTTGTTTTTAAAATTTACATTAATTGAAAGTGAGATTACATTGCAATATTCATTTCAACTTCTAATAACCCAGTTCTTGAGATGAGCAAGGCACGAGAATATGATGAAAGGATCTACATGTTAATTAAATTGCAATAGGTGAAATTAGAGCACTAGGAGGCAAGCTAGCCAATACCATTTATTCAATGGAGTGCATATAAAATACTGGAAATGAAAATAATCTTCTTCCACTTTTTAGTGGTGAGTGAATACAAAACCTCTACTTATTTAGTGGGAATCAAAGGGTAAATTCCAATTGTTTAGTGGGAAAACTTATTACAAAATAACTACTTATTTAGTGGAGTAAGAACATTAATAATAAAAAAATTTAAACTGATTGGTGGTACTACCATCCAATGCTTACAATATAAAATGCATAGGAATATTAACTTTCTATGATATGACCATCCAAAACATTACAATTTTAGTTTGTATGGATCAAAAACACAAAAATAAGAGGATTAGTTGCTAATAATAAGTGTCGATGTAAAAAAAAAATATTGTAACAACACAATTAATACTGAAGATCATGAAAAAACCCACCCAACTTGAAACAACAACAATATACCTTGATGAATGATGAATATTATGTTGGTATAGGTTTAATAGTTCTTAGAAATCATGCTACAATAGGTTTGAATTGTAAGAAAACACTCAAATCTTCACCAATTCACAATCAACACATAAAACATGAGCACACGATAGAACAACTCCCAAAAACATCTACAAAATACATCATAACTTGTTGGAAAATGGATAGGAAATTATAATAGTGAAATCATGCAAGTTGTAGGACTACAATGGAGTTGGTAAAATAGGTACACCGCCCATAAAGAATTCAAAACCTATTCCAAATTCACTTCTCCACCCCAAAAATGCTTGGAAATTAGTAACAATGAGAGGGCAACTCCACCAAGTGTAATATGCCACAAAGACTAGGTGCCTCAACTCATATTTCCCACAACCTCCATAGGCTATATGACCCAACAAGGACACTTAGTAAGGCCTAATCAATGGACAAAACCTACATTAAAAGTTGTATGACCTAAAAAATGGAGAAGGGTGATTGCGAACAGTCACATTTAAAGAACCAAACTCATGAAAATATACCACATGAAATCACCCACAAGGTGTATAGCCTAGACTCGAATAGTGCAACCCCAACAACAACTAAAACTCCTACAATCATCCTTCAAGAAATTAGCAATCAATATCAATATCCAACATCATCAAAACACATCAAATCCTCCATGAATGCAATCCCAAAAACTAAATCTTTGATTTGTAGCACAATGGTGATATTTATATGAAACCACACTAGCTAGCTAGGGTGTTTTCATCCCCAAAACCAACAATTCCAAGAGGGTTTTCATCCTCAAGCTTTGTATGAAATCAGATTGTCTCCAACAACATAACAATATCATTCACAAGTGTAAACTCTCAATTGAGTTATCAACCTCCTTTTATAACTTTTCTAGAGAGAAATAACCAATTTAAAAATATGATAGATTCTTTTTTCCCTCACAAAGACCTTTTAGGGAGTTAATATTATTTTTCATGTGCAAAGTCCCCCAAGCCTAGGCATCCAATGTGAAACACATATTAACACCATTTTAATGATCTATTATACTATGTTGTCCCATTATTATTTTCAACATTAGACAACTTAAATGGATTATTAATTAATAACTTAATAATTAACCTAAGTTATGGAAATCTTTGAAATGAATTAGAAATAAAATTCCAATCATACCAACATGATATTGAAGAATTGGGATGATGATCTGATATAATTGGGTGATTTACTAAAAATAGCTTGCTCCTCCAAGAAGTTTGGAGAGCTCCCAAAATGTTAAAAATTAATTTTCAAAGCATCACTAGCCTCACCAAGGCCAACATAGCTCACTTCTAGCAATAAATCTACAAGATTGATCCTATGTTCTCCAATAACTCTGGAGATTTCCCTTGTACACCCATTAGCCTTTGAAAGAGCTTGGAAACTAGGCTAATTGTTCATAAATTACTTTTTCTAAAAAAGGTGACAATACAAAGTTATCCTTGAATACAAACCTAATTTACAAGAGAAATTTGGTATGCCACCATATGACCATACACAGGAAAATAAATCTATCTTATCTCCCATTTAAATTTATCAAGTGCTCTATCCAAGCATCATAAGGCAACCCATTACCATAAATTTATGGTGTACTTTCATAAGAAGAATTCTCCTTCTTCTTACTTGGTTCTTATTGATTCTTCTCTTTACCTATTGGTTGCTCTTTCTTGTTTTGGCCATGATTTGGATGAAGCTCAAGATGAAGCCTCCAACACTTGTCATCCTAGTGTCCTCCAACTTTGCGATGATAACAATACTTGTAATATTTACACCTAATCAAATCATTTACCTTGATTTTTACTTTTCCCTTCTATTTTCTTGCTTTAGGTGAGTGACTTATATTTTCTCCATTCCTACAATGAAACATATGATCGTTGGTTGTGGTGTTCACTTTGGACAATAGACAATAAGGGTTATTGCTTCCAAAATAATACATGGAATTTGAAACTTGCAATCTTGTGCTCTATGACAATTTATTTTTCAATTCAAGAAAAATATGTATGCCTTACACACATGCTTCATTACTTGTTTGGGTTTGGTTAGTGGTGAAGTAGGTGGAGTGCAATCACCCCATTAATTTTTTTCTTTGTGTTATTTAAGCTGATGATTTATCTCCTATTCTTCCTTATATTGTTACTATTTCATTAGAGACATCCTAAACTTATATTAAGGCTTGAAAAAGAAGAGAGGTATTTTCACCTCTTATGAGTTATCCTTGATTTATGCATAGTGAAGATCCCTTAGAACTTGCCATACTTTTCAAGTTAACATAAACAAGTTTTTCAAATGGTGGTATTTAATTGACTATTATGGCATAAATTATTTGTTGGTCATATTTAAAAAATCATTTTCTATTATATCCCATCCTTGCATGCAATGTTGATCCTTCATCTCAACTCTTCACAGGCCACAATGGACACCTAAACTAGACTTACCAAAATTTGATATTGACCCTACCAACTAGTTATACAATGACAAATATTATTTTATAGTGCATAAAATACTAATAGATCAAATCTCTTTATCAAATATCCACCTAGAGCATACACTTAATCATTAGTAGTAATGGTTAGAAAAATCCCAACCTTTTTTCACATGGAAGACTTTTATAAGGATGCCCTCAACTACTTTGGTCAAAATGTATATGAAGAATTTAAAGGAGTCTCAACTAAATTACACCAAAAACATTCATCTTATGAATACCAAACCTATTTTGATAAATTATCCAATTAGACAAGTGGCCTTGATAATTTTTTTCAAAAGTTATTTTATCAATGGTCCCAAAAATGAAATCTGATGCCCAAATGTTTAAGTTTGCTACATTTTGAGATACTCTTGTGTAAGCTTTCTTAATTGAGGATAATTTGTAAGAATTTTTTTTTAGGATTCTCTTCTCAGCCATTCAAGCATAAGGATTCCATAGATAGAGGGAATAGGCACACCACTATTCATAATTTATCTCAACTAAGTGTGAATAAGACCTAGATATGAAGTAGTTAGGTAATATATCCCATTCACATCAACACACCCTCTTAATATAACTTAGGGATGAAAAAATAAATGTAGGAATGCAAAGATGGGTCTTGAAAACAAGGCCTTGTTATATACCCATTGTGTGAGGGAGAAAATTATAGATGCATATAAGATAAATGTACTTGAAATAGAATGTAATCCAAGATCAAGAACACAAATCTAAGATCTATTCCTACACTTACGAAATGCATAATTTAGAATACTAAATTCAAGAACATAAAACTTAAGTACATAAACAATTGAATTCAATAAAAAAACTATTACCCAACTCATATAAGAGTATATTCATGAGGATGTGGTTGCTCGTATCATTGCGAAGCCTCCATAGTTCATGTGTGCAAGCTCGAAGAACGATGTGTGTATGGTTGGTTGATCGAAGAAATGTTGAAGCTCTATCAATGGTGTTTTGGAATTACTTCATTGTCTGAATAGGTTGATTCTCTAATCCTTTTTTGTGAGGAAATAGGTTAGTTATACAAAGAATGTGATTTGAAATGGACGATCATGATTAAACAATGTTGAATCAAGATCGATGGTTGAGAGGTGTTGAGAGGATTTAGACATGAATAATCTGTGCAAAATGGATTGTACAATTTGTGTGATTGAAGAAATAGATTGAATGATCAGTGGGATTGAGGAATAGATTGATCAATCAGGGAATCATAATTTGCTCTATCAGAAATAGATTGATTTTTCAGGATTAGTTTGAGAAATTAGAGGATCGTAATTTACTCAATTAGGGAAGTGGTTGAAAAAGATTAATTAATTAATTAATTAATTTATTTTAGAGTTGAATGTGCAAATCAAGTTCAACTTTTGCAAACAAAGTTACATTAGTTTGATTTGACTTTTGGTGATGTTTTGAATAGTTTGATTTAATTATTCAAAATTTGGAGGGAAAGTTTCATAATTAAATTATTATGATTTAATAATTCAATTAACTTAGGGGAATAAGGTGATTTAGCGATGTAATTAAATATTTGGTGTTATTTAACTAATCAGATGAAATAAAGTTAGATTAGGACTTCATTAAATAAATGTAATTTATTTAATTGGTTGAAATGTTAGAAACGTGAATTAATCAAATAGTGTCATTTTATTCAATTAATAGTAGAAATAGGATTTTTTAGGACTTTATTAAATAAATGGAATTTATTTAATTAGTCAAAAATGATGAAAACGTGAATTAATTAAATAATGTTGTATTATTCAATTAATAGGGGAAATTAGGGTTTTGGATGCAATTGATGTGAAATGCAGTGATGTTTGATGATAATGATGTTGATGATGTGAAAATTTTGTTTAGGGTGTGTGATAGGTTTTAGGTCAATTTTACATGTCTACATTTTTCCCCTATTTGATACAAAGTACTGGTTGCTTTGTTTCAAAGATACCAATTTTAAGATCAAGTTTTTGAAAAAAATTTATGCCTCACTGTGCCACAATAGTCAGTAGAATGATGGTAGGACTCTGTGTTGCCCCCTTGAGAGGTTGGCTGAAATTTTTTATTTTGAGGTTAGGCTCACGACACTGTTCTATTTTGGTTCAGATGTATTTAGGATAAAAATTTAGGTCTATAGGTCCCTTGTTTCTTGTTTTGATGTTCTCGAGAAGTCCTAATTTGAATGTAGGAAGGTTCCCTAATTGAAAATTAGGGTTTCTTAGGTAAAAAATAAGGTTTTTGAGGGTTAATATAGGTAATTATGGTTCTAATTGCCTCATTTGTGCTTTGATCCTATAACAAATTCTTGTCTCTAGATTTCCTATTCTATTAGTTGTCGAGGAGCAATACCTAAGATTTAGGGAGCCCCACATTGTTCAAACCTAGTTCGAGAGTTTGGATGGCCTGCAGGCATTGGTGACCCAATATGTACCCTCTTACTACTTGTTTTCACTTGCTCATGTTTTCATAATTCATGTACAAAGTTTCTTAAGTCAATAGTGAGGTTTTAGGAGTTTTAACATCTTTGCATGGGTTTCTTCACTTTTGACAGTTTAGGAAGGTCACTCTTGAAAAATTTCTACGCACTTTCTCTAGATCCTTTCATTTGACCTAATCCTTCGCCTTTGAAACTCACATTTGATCTATTTCTTCATTTTTTTGCTTGGTCTTGTTTTCTACACATTTTCTATAGATCTTCGCACTTGAGAAATTCCTTCGCTTTTTTTCCTTGGTCTTTTTTTCTACGCATTTTCTATAGATCTTCGCACTTGAGAAATTCCTTCACTTTTTATTCTTGCGCACTTGACTTAAACTAGTGCACTTGGTCTCTTTCCATCACTTTTGCTATTTTTTACTCGCTTTTGCCTGCTTGGAACCTTAAGTGTCATTTTTCATCATTTTTGTGTCACTTTGCACATTCAGAGAAAAACCCTAATATCATGGGTTAAAATGATTGCTGGTGGTCCTTAAACCATTACAGTTGAGGGAGAGACGACCTTAGGATCTATTTGATCTGATTACTGGTTTTGATGTTTTGGAGTGAGAATTTCTAGATGCGGTCAGGCTACGTCATATCTATTACATGCCTCCCATCTGGACTCATACAATGATGATGACCACACTTGTGGAGCGGTGGCATTCAAAGATGTTCTCATTTCATTTACCCATAGGAGAGGCCACTATTACAATCAAGGATGTGTGGAGGATTCTCCACATTCCCATCCATGGTTAGCTTGTGACATACCATGTTTGACGAGGTACCCATGCCATGCAGTGTGTGCTAGGTGTTAGACATTTAGAGGTTTGATAGTTCGAGATTGATTTGTCTGAGTTCATTGGTAGTGCAGACCCTGTTTCCCTTGTTCTTTGTAGTTTGATTTTAGGACTAGTTGTTCCTGATAGGAGAGGTCATTAGTTCCCTGTTGGATGGGGTATTTGCATTGAGGGTATGTCAAGCATGGGACTAGATATGCATTGGGTTCGTGTCTTCTTGCTCACCTCTACAGAGATATGTACGAGGTTGTATATCGGGGTAGGAAATCTATTTTTGCAAGTGTCTCTCTTTTTCATATATGGGTTTGGGAGCACATTGTAGTTGATCAACTTGATGGGATACATGATCGTACTATCAGAGATCCATACTCATATCGTTATTGAGATTTATTACACTACACCTTGCTTGGGGATCTTTTGTACTAGTACTGTGTGTTCAATGATATGCCAAGTTTTTTTGGAGACCTTATATGGACTGTGAGGCATGGCCAAAGGATCCGGAGTAGCTTGTTTACTATTAACAGACTAGATGGTTGATTGGTCGATCTCATTCTCAACTAGAGCATTACTTACCTGATAGAGTATGTCGTTAGTTTGAGAGAGACATGGCTATTTTTTTGATACTTATGAGGTTCAATTCGGTCAGACCACTAGAGAGGTCCATGTATGGGGTCATCAGGCAGACAAAGATGTTGTTGTTGCTGCATTCAAAGCACTTTCCCCAGTTGGATGGGGTTGGGTAGTGGGTTTATTAGATCTAGGTACCACAACTGATTTTGATTAGTGGTGGGCATGACACATGCCTTTGAGATTCATAGCTCCTAGGGGTGACCCTACATTAGTTAGAGCAAGTATTACAGGTCAGTGCAGGGAGCGAAAACACATTGAGGTTCTTATAGAGTAGCTGGATAGGGCCTGACATGATGGGGCACAGGGTGATTAGGCACAGGGTGATTAGATTCCTTAGGTGCATGGACATGTTACAGGTCCTCCTCCCCGACCTAAAGATGGAGGTGCTCAACTGGCTGTAGAGATAGTGCAGTGATAGACCGTGAAGGAACAACTTGCCACAGTGATAACAAAGAGGGATAGCTTGAAGATAGAGGTTGACAACAAGAGTGGGTGATGACATGCTGCAAAGGCTTAATTACTTGTGATTATGACAAAGAGAGATACTCTCAGAGTAGAGCATTATATCCTTTGTGTAGAGCAAGATTAGTGGTTACAGAGTGTTACATACTATCAGACTCTCTATGATGCCTTTGTTCCTAGAGAATAGCGACAACCATGATTCAGAGAGCCTAGTGCTACAGGTGGTGGTGGTGGTGAGTTAGCTGGTCATTCTATTAGAAAACTAGATCCCAATGGTGATCCACAACCTAATCCATAGAGGATTCCCCTTTCGTAGCGGGTAGTGTTACACATATACTTGATCTCTATTATGTTGTTGTTCAGGGACATATTGCATACATGATTTTGTATATATATTCATCGGCCTAGTGGAGGCCTCATCTATATGTATTATTTGGTATTATCCTATCACACTTGTTTCACTGATGATGATGTACTATGACATTCTCCCTTTTTTAATGATGATATATATGAGATATACCTTCTTCGATTCAGGTTTATTATGTGATTATGTGATGATCATGGATGACTATGCATGATGATGTATATTTATATATGTTTTTGTATTTTTCTGATTTATGCATATGATATGGATGGATGCATCATACTTTATTTCATATGATTTTTTATTATGGATGATTGATATATGATGTTCATATGATGTATGTATGATATGATGGATGTATGCCTTTATACACGATACATGATGTTTTTATTATTTTATTATCATCATGATATGTATTGACAACATTGTGGATACATGATGGATATGAGACTAATGATGTTGTGATGCAGGATGGATGTGAGTTTAGAAGAAATATTTTATGGTGGATATAAATTTGATGTTGTTAGTTGTTGATGAGTTGCTTTCACTTTGCTTGGAGGCTTCACCTTTTTGAACAATCCTGTTTGATGTAGCAAACATATACGATACACCAGGGTATTAATGACCAAGAAGAATTTGTATCTATTGCATGGGATTTGACTCTACAAACAGAGAGTATATTTTCTCATACCAAAATAAGAAAACTTTGTTTAAAGTATATAGTCAGGTTGTGTTAAAAAAATTTCGGACTAGTCACACAAAGAGGTATAGAACACCTAACATGCAACTACTTCACAAATTGTTTCAACACAACTTTCATACACTCAATAAAGAAAGTATTCGCCATGGTAGTTTTACAACAATATCTTACAAATACCAAATTGAAATGATGCTCAATTGCCCCCATTCCTTCTCTAAATCCTTATGGATATCCTCGAGAGATCCTGTGAATGAGTCAATAAAATAAATCATAAAAACAAGACTACAAAAATATTTAAACAAAGTTGTAGTATCAATTGCCATATTTGTTTGATGTTTAGGACTATTATCTATTATTGATCATGACTATCATAGTAACAAATCTGTTATGGCATATCTCAAGATGTTGCTGGAGAATTGTAAAAAGATAGGTAGTTGATACTTTGGCTTTGTTTTTATCTGTTTTGCAATCAAATCTTTGTGATTGTTTGCTTGAAGGTTCTAGATTTTTATGTTTGCTTTGTTTGTTTGATTGTTTTTTCAAAGGGTGAGTGTGATGATTTGTTTATTATGGATGAACCTTTATTATAGATTTTGATGACGGGGTAGGTCTTTTTTATTTTTTTAGTTTTATGACGTTTTTGTTGTTTTTCAAGGGACTAACCTAGGGCCTCAGGGGCTCATCAAAGATAAGCCTTGCCTATGTTGTACACATAGAGGCTCGTATTTTGCTTGGTTTTTGAATGTTTTTGACCTTTTCTGTTTTGTGAATGTTTTTGGATTTTGTATTTTTTGACTACTTTTGGATTTTAATTTTTTTTCCTAAGTTGAAATAAAGCATGATAGAAACCTAAGGGGACTGACCTAGGGTCTTGGGGGTTAATAAGCCTTTCCTATGTTGTACACATAGAGACCATGTAGTTCAACCATTTGAATCAAAGCATAAATTGTTATTTATTTATTTGGGATAAAAAACATTATTAACCTGGATTGATATTCCACTTCTGTGTCTAGAGGATATGTTGTGGGAAATCTACTTGAACTAGTTGTGAGGTTCAAGCAAATATTGATATCTTAGACTGTTTGAGTGAAGGAATAATCCAATAATATTGTTTTGTTTTCGATGTTTTCACATGTTTTTGATTTTTGTTGCTTTCTAAATGTTCTTGATTTTGCTATTTTTTACCTTCATAGGATGCTCAAAGATCTAATCCATGATCAACTTTGAGACGGTTCCCCTAGTTGGAGACGACTAATTTTCTTAATCAGTAACAAGCCATGGTTGGATACATGTTTTATTACAGAATGAATGGGCAGATGCCACAGATAGTACCGATAGATAATGATGTGAGCCTTATTCAACATAGTGCCTGTTTTCCAAGTTTTCACTATGATACCTATTCTAGAAGAGCCACAAAGTGGTTTTCACTTAAAGAATGTTTTATTTCTCTTTAGTGTTTTTCTTTCTTTTTGAATATTTTGTATTTTTTTAATCTTTTTCCCATTTTTTTGGATTTTTACCCTTTTCCTTGGGTATTCTGATGTGCTTTATGTGTCTAACTTCTTGAGGTGGTTGTTATTCAACAGTTAATCTAAGGTTTCTCCTTCAGGAGTAGCCAACTAATTTTCCCCAGAACTGTAGCTTGCTGTGATGATAAATGGGCCTAACTAGTTGGGTTCAAATTTTCCCTTGCTATCCTGATTCAATTGTACCTTCTAATTTTCCTTGAGGACCAAGTCACCAAATTTAAAGTTCCTATCCTTGATCATTTTGTCATAGTTTCATTTAACCTGATTCTGATAAACCTATAGATGGTTTAATATGCTCAAACACCTTTCATCTAGGAGCTCTAATTTATTTAGCCTAGATACCCTATATTCTTTGTTGGGAAGATGTGTCTCAACCTTGCAATTATATAAAGGTTATTGTTGATAGGATATATATATATATTTCCTAGTTACATCGATAGGTGTAATATACAATGGAATAAGGGGGAGAGTGGGATGTGTGTAAACAAGTTTTTTCATTTTTAGGAAACTACTAAAATGGCCAACATACATTAGATAAATGATACAATGTATATCTAGACCGTTAATTATTAGGTTTTAGATCTAATGGTGGATATTTTGTTGACCTGTCTTGCCCTAGAATGTAACTCTATTTTATGAGGGTGTTGTATTATGACTCTAGTAGAGAGAGATGGTGTTGTATTCTGAGAGTTTGATAACAGTTGTGTTGTCTCTCGATCTTTGAGTGGCGATACTCCTATGAGAAGCTTTCTCTGCAAGTATACTGTAATCTTTGTGATTTACTGAATAATATATTGGGTGACTTTTGGAGTGTGGAGTTTTTCTCCCAAAAGGGTTTTCCCCACATAAATCACTGTGTCATGGTATGCATGATATTTATGCTTATTTTGTTTAAGTTTCTATAACTATTAAAGATCCATAAATTTTTTTCATTATTCTCATCTCAAGATTAGTGTAGGAAGTTGTTCCATTGCCTTAGCTTCCTTACAAGTGGTATCAAAGTTTGATCACCTTTGGTTTCAATTGTGGGTTGTTGGGTTTTTTGGACTAATCTAGGTTTGAGTGGGAGCTTGTGCAAAAGACACTTCGTGATCTTGTTGCAAGAATTTTCATATGGAAAGTTCATTAGGGAGAATAGAGGTGGATAATTTTTCTAGAAATAATTTTGAAATGTGGAAGCTAAAAATGGAGGATCTGTTGATAGATCAAGATCTGTGGGATGATGTTGATGAGAATGTTTCAAGGCCTACATATCCTACTTAGGTTGGTCAATATGATATTATGGACCATAAAGCCAAGGGTCTAATCAGATTATGTTTGGTAGACTCTA
Source organism: Sequoia sempervirens (assembly GCA_007258455.2). Classification (NCBI taxonomy): domain Eukaryota; kingdom Viridiplantae; phylum Streptophyta; class Pinopsida; order Cupressales; family Cupressaceae; genus Sequoia; species Sequoia sempervirens. The sequence goes on from VDFB02047230.1 coordinate 107,107,976, forward strand.
TTTTAATTAATGTCCATGAGGAGACCTTTGCATAGAAACTATGGAAGAAGCTTGGTGAAGTGTATCGGGCCTATAGACACCGAAATCTGGTTATTAGCCTGCGACTTCTATATTCTTCATAATTCGTATTCTTCATGGTCATGATTAAATAATGTCAATTATTTAATTAATTCATCTTTTATTAATTCATCTATTAATTAAATAATCTCAATTATTTAATTAATTCACTTCTCTTTATTCTATCTAATTAATTAAATAAACGCTTGTTATTTAATTATGTTACTAATTAACCTTCTTCTTGTTAAATTAAATAAATCATTATTTAATTTACTCTTTATCATATTTCAACAATAATTAAATAAATTCATAATTTATTTAATTATTCATTTAAATCCTTCATTTAATTAAATAAATCTTATTTATTTATTTATTCTTCAAATATTGAGTCTTGAATTAAATGAATTATTTAATTCATTAATTCTATTTTAACACATTCCTCTATATTTTAGATAATTATGTGAGTTATCTAAGTATTCACTTTTACTCAACTCGACATCTATTTTAATCGTTTAGTTAACTATTGATTTAATGTCTGAGTGGCGTCTTCGAGTAATCTCTTCATCTAATCATGCAATCGTCCACTTCTAACTCAATTGCGTGTACATGCGGATTAATTAAATATTCTTATTTAATTAATTAAGTGTTGTGCGTGCATTCGAACAGAGAGTTGCTTTAATCAATCTTTATCTTTGTCATGCAAAGATATTTCTTCTATTTTCGAATGCCGAACTGAAGATTAAATCATTTATTTAATCTTTAATTCTATTTCTAATTTGAATCACTCATGTCACTTCTATCAGTTATTTGAATGCATGTCTAATCAGTCAATCTCAACCGTCTGTTAATCTTTCAATCTTGGCCTGTCGTTCGAATAATCAATTTTCTATAAATTGATTTGTCATTTTTCATTCCAATCTCTCTCGCGAATTGGATAACTTTTGAGAGCACTTTTGTCTTGAATCTTCGATATTTTGCTAATCACTATCTTAGGCTATACTTGCACGAATTACTTGAAAATCTGAGGGCAATTATACCATACAAGCGAAATGGAGAAGGGCAATCAAGATAATTCATGGAAATACGTTTGAAAATTGGTGAGATTGTTCTAGTTTTAATTACGTTTTTACTTTCCCATGTTCTTTGTTGCTTAACGTATGAATTTGCATGTTAGATTTAGTATTGTATGCGTGTGTGCTTCCTACGATCTAATCTTGATTCTAGTGTGTCTATTGTGCAAAGCTCTTATTGGGCGTTACATTTTGGTGAACCCGACGTGAAGACACCATCTTCGTGAATCCGTAGATCTTTTAATTTTCGATTTTGCAAATTTTTCGTACGGAACGACGCATGTGAAGTTTCTGCACCACAATTGATTTTCCGAACTGCATGTGAAGTTTCTGCACTGCAATTGATTTTCTGGAACCGCACGTGAAGTTTTTGAACCGCAATTGAGTTTATGAACCGCATCTGACAGAGGAACGACGCATCTGGAAATTCTTGAATCGCAAATGATATCCCGAGCCGCAACTGAAAAATAAACGACGCATTTGACTGGTAACAAAATGACGCAATTGACTGGTAAAATTTTATTTCTGCTTTCGGCAATCTAGAATTTTCAATTGATTTTCGTGTTACTGATATTTGATTTTTAGCGTGTGGCCATTGGGAGTTAACAAGCTTTTGCAGGACGATTGGCGAAGACAAAATTGAAAATTACTAATGATATCTTCTGCAGGACGCTTGTCGAAGACCCTAGTTAAATTTTGAAACAGATTATTTGGTAGCATAGCAAATCTTTCATTTGGTTAAAATTAACAAGTGTCTACTGTGTTTGGTGTGAAAGCACAAGTCTGGTTACCCTTACAATTTGGTATATCGAAGTATCCTCTCCCCTTAGCATCAGGCGATCTGGGTGTAAGAGAAGCGGTTACCAACTCTAAATTTGGGCTGATTACGGTGGGAAAAAGTACTCACCCCAGGCGACTCGGTCATTAGCACCAGACAGAGGGACTTCCAGCCGGTATACAAAAGTGGGTTCTTGGGGAAACCCCAAGAATCACGAGTGTGGTTCCGACAAGATGGATCCGAAAGGGGACTCGCGCAGTATGGATCACACCCCACGAACGGAATGCCCGAATTAAATACCCTTTGTTGCAGAGACCAACCTATTTGTGGCGTTGCTTGGTATTAGTGTAGAGATGCAGTATCATCGAAGATTGCACCTTTCTTGCAGTCCTTGAGTAGAGATAGCAATTCTTGGGATGTCACTACCCAATGAATCCGAATTTGGTGTGCTCGAATGACGTTAATGAGCCGTGGAGGGGAGCCAATGCCACCAAATTCTAAGCTATCCGCTCTCGAGAAGGAGAGGTGTTCATCACCAATCCGAGGTATAACTGGTGGGCTATATCAAGTATACAAACCCAAGGCCTTTGGCCTATTAGGATATTAACATGCGTTATCACTTTAAATGATCTTTGAGTCCAAAATCGAAACTGAAAACACTTTGTCTTACGTTTGTCTTTGATTGTCAGAATTTGATCATAGAAAACCGGGTCAGTTTAAATTTCATGTCACTAAAAATTCACAGAGAGTCGCAATTGTTCACCAGAAACACGCATCTGATTTTTAGAGTCGCATCTGTTAATTTTGAGTCGCATCTGTAAATTTTGAGTCGCATCTGTAAGTTTTGAGTCGCATCTGTCAGTTTGGCTCGCATCTAATTTATATAGGTCGCATCTGGTTGTTTTGAGCCGCATCTGTAATATCTAAATCTCATCTGTCAGTGTGAGTCACATCTGTTTTGGAAACACCGCATGTGTTATATTCTAAGTCACATCTGTCAGCTTGAGTCGCATCTGGTAATTTTGAGTCGCATATGTCAGTTTGAACTGCAACTGTTAAATTTGAAACGCATCTGTCTGATTACCAGAAAAACCAAAATTCACTGTCACTGTCCAGTTAGCAGGGTTATACCAGTTTCAGTGGTCTTCATACAAACAGTCTTCGAAAATAGAAACCTGAAATGATTTCCTCAATTTTGCATCCTTTAGGTTCATTTAGTCATTACCATAGTTGTCTTCAGTTAGAGTTTAGCTTCATCATAGGGTACATATCACCTTGCATTAGACTTTTAGAGAGGTCACTTTTACAAACTTTAGGAGTAGTCCACCATCTATACTCTAGAAAGGTCATAGTGTCAACGAAATCTGTCATTGAACCTAGTCTTATCATCATATACTTTGTCCTACAGAGAGTCGTCCTAGCTCATCAGTCTAGTTAGGAAACTCAACTTGTCTTTGATCTTCGTCCTACATTAGTTCCTTGACTTATCTAAATTGACACTTTGATTGGACTTTAGGTAGTTGGTCCCTTCACCTTGGGTTTATAGAATTGATCATTTTAGGGTCTCACTTAGACTTCTTGCACCTTTAGAGTCTAGACTAGTATCATCATAGGACATCCCTTATTTTGCATAAGAAAACCCCAAAAACATAGAATAGAGTCATACAGTTTCTAGATATAGTTTTTGCATTTCCCGCATATTGAGCTTGTCTTACATGGTTGAAACTAGGTCTAAGAGAAGAGAGAGAGAAAACATGTCGAACCCAAGCGAGTTTATCAACCCATTTTCTTCAAGACCTCATAAGACTCTATTAGACAAATTTACCACTAGAAACACTCAAGGACATGTTACAACAGAAGACATAGAGGCTGCTGCACAAGACCCTGAGTTTTCCTCTTTTGTAGATGAGTACCTAGCAAACGATCGTCAACGGTTCTTAGGAAAATTGCTAGCTGAAGGTGCTACCTTACCTTCAGAATTTGACATTAGCACCTTACAAACTCAACCTACACAAGGGACAAATACCACAACTGCTAGTACTACTATACCTCAAGTCAGCACGACTATGCCATCTAGCACGTCTACATAGAGTACGACAGTCCATACGTCCCCATTTGGTACACCTACTATGACATCGGGATTTAGTTTCACTACAGGGGCTTCATCATCTACTCCCTTCGGTCCTCTTAGTGGGAGTAAAAGACCTAAAACATCAGCCCATACATCTTAT
>VDFB02047230.1:107113192-107143016 GCA_007258455.2 Sequoia sempervirens
ATTGACCATGAGATAAATATAGCAACTTTGTGCCACACCACACAAGATGAAGGTGAAACATTCATTGCTTTCTTCCAGAGATGGAGAACTATTGCTAGTAGATGTCCTGTCGAGATACCTGAAAAACAAAAGGTTACAATGTTTCAAGAAAACCTTCATCCAAAACTCAGGAGTAACTTAATGGTACATTGCTGCATATCTTTTTCGGAACTAGTGGAAAAAGGGGTGATAATAGAGAAGGATCTCATTGAAAAGGGTGAACTCAAGATGACAACACCTAATCGAAACACGGTCGTACAAAACGCCCCCACCGACAGAAACAGATTCTGGTCTCGCAACAAAAATGTCACCAATGATGGGGTGGTTGATGCTAAAACATTACAAGCAAGACCCCTCCTCACATTACAAGGACCTCATACTTTTGCTAACACGCTTAATGCTGTCAATCAACCTCCCAACATGGTCCAAAACACTCAACGTCCACCACCAAGGAGATTCCAGAAACGTGAGTTCACTCCCTTAGGGGAACCCATTGAGTCGGTGTTCAAACAACTGTTACAACATAACCTCATACAACTGCAGGAACCAAGACAATACAATCCAGGATAGTTTAAACCAACTTGGTGGGATGACAATGCTTTTTGTGATTATCATAGGACTAAGGGACATAACCTACAAAACTTTTGACAACTGAAGAACATCATACAGGACCTTGTTGACAAGAGAATCATTGAAGTTAGTGGACAAAAACAAAAGACATCGAACACTGATCATCAAGTCTTTTCAGACCCACTACATGACCATGGGAAAGGAACTGTCCCCAGTTTGAGTACTAAGACCAATATGTCAGCCAATTATGCAAATATAAAACATGACTATGATAGTGGCAAAATCATTCATTGCCTTCGCGCTGCCAAGGACAACATCAATACCATTACTATCAAGGCTAATCCGGAATGTGCGGTCAATACTTGTCGTACTAAGTTTGTTATCCAAGGCCCTCCATCACAGAAAGCATCACAACCTTCCAAGTTACAATATAACCTACTTGACCAGTTGGGGAAGACCCCAGCTCAAATTTCAATCTTGGAATTGTTGCGTATCTCCCCCGAGCATCGGTCTATCCTCGATAAGGCTTTACAGAATACCACGGTCCCTAATGACCTTGATGTCAATCATTTCCAGGAGATGGTGGGCTACTTGACCAATAATCATCATGCCACATTTTCTGAACAAGACTATGCCACAGATAAGACGAACCACAATGACCCTTTACATCTGGAAGTCCTTGTTGATGACACCAAAGTTAGACGAGTTTTGGTAGACGGAGGAGCAGGGTTAAATCTATGCACTTTAAAACTAATTAAGGCATTAGGTATTTCAGAAGCATGCGTAGACACCACCAAGAGTATTGTCATTAAGGCTTATGATGATGAAGACAGAAAATCAAAGGGGGTGGTAACACTTCCTATTAGAATTGGTCCTGCGGTAATGAAGACAAAGTTCCAGGTCTTGGATCTCACCCTCCCTTATAACCTTTTGCTAGGTAGACCATGGATTCATGCCATGAAGGCAGTCCCTTCCACATATCATCAGTGTCTTAAATTCCCTTACAATGGCACCGAAATAACTATAGATGGTGATCCCGATCCTTTCCAGTATTGCACCAATCTAAAGGACATCCCTCAATGTAAAGTGCTGGTCAACCAAGAGGCCTCACCATCTAAACCATCTTCTTATGTTGACCCTTCCACGCTCACTTGAACATCTATTGCACCTTCACTTCCCACTACTCCTAGGGTTGAGATCCAAGACAAGGGTTGTGGAGAATATTATATGAAGACTTCCTATTGTGTTAGCCACTTGGTCCCTCCTAAGTCATATGGTTTGCCTACAATAGGTAGGGGACAGTCTATGATCACTATACATGTTCCCCCCACAACAACTTTCACTAAATGGGGTGAATTAAGCAAAGAGGCTGTAGATACAGAAGATGTTACTTCCTGGCGGTATAAGGAAGATAATCAAGAACCCCTTTTACTTGCTCATATTCCTACAAGACTATATGGGAAGGGTTTCAAAATCATGCAAAGCAAAGGATATGATGGACAAAGTGGTTTAGGCTTAAACCAAGATGGCAGAATTGAACCAATATTTGTTTCTCAGTGGCCAAAAGGAGTAGGGCTAGGGTTTCAACTAATTCAGATTGGCGTTCCTAGTACTCCATTACCCTTACTTGAGGAAGTACGTGCTTTAGAAGACATTAAGACATCTCACGAACCAATAGACCAAAATCATTCTAACTCGCCTGACTCTAATGATTATGAGTGGGATTCCTTATCCTCTACTTCTACCATGGACCTTGACAAGTTATTTGGAGAACTTGACTTGCTGTTAAGTTCCTCACCAAATCCTTTAAATTCCTGTCCACCAAAGAAAATGACAAAAGAGGAGTGGTTTAAACACTACTATTGGGAATCACTTGATCCTACCTCTTGGCAACCTGAGCCACCTCTTTCTGATTGTCAAACCTTGGCATTAGGCCCACCTATTCATCCACCTAGACCCAAACCCAAGAGCAAAAAGGACTTGGTACAAGACTTTTGTGACCACATGAATAATTCAATCCTTACCTTGACCCCATTAGACTTTGATAACTCCGATGATGACATGCCTTTAGTTTATCCCCAACTCATAGATTGGGATCAACAAGATACACCCATTTTAGATACTTTTGAGAATGACGAAGCGATTGCTGAGTTCCTGGGATTACGTGAAGGCATACCTAATGGGGATCATAAAGCTGGTTTTACCATTGACTTGGACAATAAAGCATATTTTGGGGAATCTGTTCAACCCTCCAGTCGCAAAAATGAGAAAAAGAATAAACAAGATAAAAAGGACGAGTCTCTAGGTGAAAACCGCAAGGCACCTCTAGACCATGAAAATTTAAAAAGAAAGGACGCATCCGAAGGTGAAAACCTCTCTGAGGCGCCTAAGGATGGAGGTTTGAACATTCTCCCCATTGCACAGGAAAAGTCACCCATGCTCGTGGAAGAATCGGTAGAAGTCAACATAGGCACAAAAGAGAATCCTCGATTGATTTATTTGGCAGTGTCACTGACAACACAAGAGAAATCAGAGTTCCACAACTTCTTTGAACAAAGACAGATTAATTTTGCTTGGTCATATGCCGACATGCTTGGGTTGGATCCTGAACTTGTTCTACATCACTTGCCTTTACAACCGGATGCTAAACCAGTAAAGCAGAAGTTGAGAAAAATGCATCCACAAATTGCTTTATTAGTCAAGGCGGAACTCAAGAAACTCTTAGACGTTGGTTTCATCAGACCTATTGACTATGTAGATTGGATTTCCAATCTTGTACCAGTTACCAAACCAGCTGGGGGCATTCGCATCTACACTGATTTTAGAGATATCAACAAAGCTTGTCATAAGGATGACTTCCCTTTGCCTAACATAGACATGATAGTTGACATGACAGCAGGATATGAGATGTCCCTTATGGATGGATTCTCAAGATATAACCAGATTAGAATTGCCACTGAAGACCAACCTAAGATGGCTTTTACTTGTCCTTGGGGGCATTCTTTGGAATGTTATGCCCTTTGGACTCAAGAATCGCGAGGAGCAACCCTATCAATGTGCCATGACCACTATCTTTCATGATTTGAGTACACACTTGTATGGAGGATTATGTCGATGACCTTATTGTAAAATCAAGACAAAGGGGCACAACATTTACAGGTTTTAGACAAGGTATTTCAGAGGCTAGAGACGTATAATGTGAGACTCAATCCAAAGAAATGTGTGTTTGGAGTCAAGTCAGGAAAGTTGTTAGGTTATATCATTTCTAGATGAGGCATTGAAGTAGATCCAGCTAAGGTAAAAGCAATTATGGACATGCCACCACCCAACAATCTCAGTCAATTAAGAACATTACAAGGAAGGTTGCAATCTATCAAAAGATTTATAGTGCAACTAGCAGACAAGACACATCTTTTTCAACATCTACTTAAGAAAGGAGTACCCTTTGCATGGACACCTAGGTGTGAAGAGGCCTTTCAACTGATTAAAGAATGTTACTTACGCATCTTAATGCCACATTGAAGGAAGAGTTGATTCTTTATGTCGGCAGCCATTCATCCTTTCAGACGTGCCACCGAGAATGACGATGAAGGTCATGAAAGGGCAGTCTATTATATCAGTCGGACTTTGGTTGGTTATGAGCTCAACTATAGTAACATTGAACGTGCCTGTCTTGCAGTAGTATTTGCTACCCAAAAATTGCGCCACTACATGCTGAACCATCAAACAATGTTGATTGCTAAATAGATCCTCTGAAATATCTTCTTAGTAAGGCAGCATTAACAGGACGACTAACCAAGTGGGTCATGATACTTAGTGAGTATGATATACAGTATGTAGAGAGAAAGGCTATTAAAGGACAGGTCATTGCTGATCAATTAGCTGATGCACCAATACAGGCAGATCACCCATTAGTGGCAGAATTTCCTGATGAGTTCATATTCACATTTGACACAAACATAACATGGAAACTGTACTTTGATGGCTCACATACAAATCATGGTTCAGGGGCTGGGATATTGTTTATCACACCACAGGGTGATTCCATCCCTAAATCATTCAGGATTGCATTTCCATGCACTAACAACATGGCGGAATATGAAGCTTTAGTGACAGGTTTACGCATGGCAGTCAAGTGGAAAATCAAGAACCTACAGGTATATGGTGATTCTCAACTAGTAATAAGATAGGTAAATGATGATTATGAGACTAAGGATGAAAAGCTTGCTCCGTACAAGCGCATGGCTGATAGTTTTAAAGAGTACTTTGATAAAGTCAAGTTTCATCAGATACCTCATGTTTTAAACAAAGCAGCAAACGCTATGGCTACAATTGCCTCACTCCTTGACATTCCTAACAACGTGCCTAAGTTTGAGTTCTTGGTCGAACAGCTTTTGGTCCCCGCCTACGATATCCCAGATTCTGAAATGGTGTGTGACATTGTTGGTCCTGATTCCCCATGGTACAAAGAAATCTATGATTACCTTCATGCCGAAGTCATCCCCATTGGCCTATCCAATAACCAACGTAGGACATTCCTTCGCAAGTCAGCCAAATATACCATCGTCGGAGACACCCTATATAGACGCGCTTTAGATAATACCCTACTGAGATGTCTTGATTCTACTGAAGCACAAGCAACCTTGCATGGGGTGCATGAGGGTATATGTGGTTCCCATTCTAGCGGTCCTACCTTAGCTAAAAAGATTATGAGACTGGGTTATTATTGGCCTACTATGGAAAAAGACTCATATGTCTTTGTAACAAAATGTCACCAATGCCAAGTTCATGGAGATTTGATACATGCCCCAGCACAGGAGCTCCGTCCTATCACGTCACCATGGCCTTTTGCCCAATGGGGACTCGACCTCATAGGTAAGATCCACCCCACCTCATCTAATGGACACAAGTTCATTATCACTGCCACTGAGTACTTTACGAAGTGGATTGAAGCCATTCCTATGACATACATTACCGGCACACAGATTTCTAGATTTATCTTAAACTATATCATCTGTCGGTATGGTGTCCCTCAATCTATAATCACTGACAATGGCCGCCCATTTAAGAACCAAGAAGTCCGTCACTTGTGTGATCAATTTCATATTCAACATCACTTCTCTACTCCATACTACCCACAAGGTAACGGCCAAGCGGAGGCGTCTAACAAGACCATCATTAGAATCCTCAAGAAGACTGTCAATGATGCTGGTCGTGACTGGCATTTACAGCTTAACCCTGCCTTATGGGCTTATCGTACAAGTATCCATACTCCCACTGGTGCTACCCCATACTCACTTGTCTTTGGATCTAAAGCCATTTTGCCTATTGAGGTCGAGATTCCATCCCTAAGGGTATCACTGAAGGGCCACATTGACGATGAAGAGTACCGAGTGTCGAGACTCCATGAGTTAGAATTCCTGGACGAGCGTAGACAGAAGGCACTGGACCATCTCCAAGCATATTAGAACCGCCTTCGTCGTAGCTATAACAGGAGGGTTTTAAACAGAAATTTTGACATTGGTGACCTGGTTTTAATGGAGAACCCAAAGAATCAAGCAGAAAGAGATAAACCAGGAAAGTTTGAACCTAATTGGTTGGGACCTTATGTTGTTACGGAAGCTTTTGGATCAGGAGTGTATCAACTCTCTACTCCTGAAGGCGAACCATTGTCCTCACCAATCAATAGTATGCATCTGAAGAAGTTCTACGCATAGCTTCTGGGAGCCTTTGTCTTATTTAGCAAAAATACAAAAAAAAATCAGAAAATAAAAAAATCGTTATCAAGGGGAAAACCTGGTAAACAGGCATCTTGGTAACACCAAAAAAATTAGTTAATATGGAAAATAGTAAAGATAAATCAATCGTCCAATGGTGAAAACCACTTCGGTGGCGCTTTGGATAGGTACCATGGTGAAAACCTGGAAAACAGGCGCCATGTGTACTCAACCCTGCTCCTTTGTCTACTATTATTCTAATCTATCCTGTACATACACCACTTACCTATACATAGTCCACTACCCTGTACATACTACCTATCCCTGTACATAGTCTTTATCCCTGTACATAGTCCACTTCCCTGTACATAGCCCACATTCGTGTACATAGTCCACTATCCTGTATATATCTTTTACCTTTTATGTCCATAACTTGTATATATTAGTCCTAATAAGTGGTAGTCTTTTCCATAGCTTGGAACGATTGACATCGAGAGCATTTCATATCCCCCATCTTACCCTATTCATAGTCAGTTGGTCTTATACTCGACTGGGGGCAGACACTTTACCTGCGTCACATTGGTTCTTACATTGGCTGTGTTGGAGACGTAAAACCATAAGAAAATCCAAAAACATCGCAAAATGACCTGAGAAAACACAAAAAAATCAAAACATTTCAAAAAATCCAAAAATAGAGTCAGAGTCAGTCGCACTTGTCAGTCTTTGTCGTCATGTCGAACTACGTTGCCTCTGTGACTGGACGTAGGCAAGGCCATCTTCCGATGTGCCCCCGAGGCATTAGGTCAGTCCGTTTAGGTTTGTCTGTACAAAGTCATGCGTCAATCCATATGTCTGTATAACAAGGTCATTGGTTGTGTCGAACTACGAGGTCTCTGCGTGTACAATGTAGGCAAGGCACATCACACGATGAGCCCCCGAGGCCACACTAGGTCAGTCCATTAGGGTTCATTGCTTTCACTTTCACACACATCTTTTATTTGTAGTCAGTCTTGTCGGTCAAGTCAAGTCGAACTACGAGGTCTCTGCGTGTACCACGTAGGCAAGGCACATCACACGATGAGCCCCCGAGGCCACACTAGGTCAGTCCTTTAGGGTTTGTCGTCACACACGGTCAATTGTCAACACGTCATATCAAGTCATGCATTACTCTGGTGAACAAGTTAGCTATGTCTCTGAGTCATATCAAACAACTTGCCATACAAAACAAATCAAACAGATCAACCAACCATCTGCTACAAGATGTGTCCTTCTTGGAAACAGACGTTATCAAAACAATCAACCTATGTCTTATACAGGATGAGTCCTTCCTGCATAATTGACAAGGTCAAAACAATCAAACATAGCCTTACACAGGTTATCACATCAATGGCATCTGACTCAACGTCTTATACGATACATGTCTTTCTGAAACCAGGCTTTGTGATGCCTTATACAGATAGTCATAACATCGAAACCAGACTCACAGTCTTATCCGGTATGTGTATCTCTTGCAATCAGGCTCTATCAATCAAACAAATCAAACAAACAAATCATGTTTTGGCAAATATTTTCATTGGCTTATTGACTTTATGGCTTATTTATCTTATCATTTACCTTGAATTGATGACTGGGATTCATGTTACTAGCTTTCTCAAATGATGTCCCATAGGATTTAGAGGAAGCAACAACGTCTCAGAATTCTATTTTCTTTGTACTGTCCCGTGATTGTCTTAAATTTGATTTTTTGAGTCAATGTTACTAGTTTCCTCAAGGATGTCCCATGAAGAGGATTTAGAGGAACAATGGCGTCTCTCATGACTTGTCTTTTTCTTTTGTTTGCTAATACGTGGTTTGTCACGACCAAAGTAGGGCAACTTGTGTCCCCTTAGTATATGAGTTAGTGACAATCCTTGTCTGCGACTGTCTGTTATTAGCAAGTGGATGACCTTGCACACCTTGATTTATGTCATATCCTGGTGTTTGTCTCCATTTGTATTAGTCCCGCCCAATGATGATAAAGTGCAATACCTTTTGTGATATGGTAAAATATCAAAGATTCCTAACACTAACATTTATCTTCTGTCTTTTCATTCTTTGTCGATCTTCCATTCCGCATTAACAATTCTTCTTTCTTGCATTATGATGGAGTCCTGTGACACGAAATGATATACATCATCCTGCATCGACATACATGTTAGAAACATACATATATATAGGCATATTTCACATTTAGATTATCATGGCATAATAGACAATAATCATCATTTAACATTGCATTTCATAAGTAATAAACTGTAAATACATACATCACATGTCATTATATATATAACATCACATACCATCTCATCATCATATAGAATCATATGTCACATAGAATCAAATTTATCGCATTAGTTGCATAAACAACATAAAAGTACATACAACCATCCATCACATAGGCATATCATATAGACATCACATGTATAAATCAAGACTACATAATCAATAAATAGACAATGCATATCATAAAAATTGCCGCCAAAATCATATATACATATTGCTCATATGTGTCACATCATAATGTCATAATGTATCATAAATACATGGAAGCCCGCAGGCTATTGGATCAAAATACAATGTCTCAAATGGACCTCAAAGCTGTATCTATCACAGGCCTTAGCGCCATCATGTCGAGTGTGTAGGAGGCCCGATACTAGGAACACCGATCACCTTGGGTTGTGGAGTACGTCATATAGCCCTTTCTGGCGTGGCTGATCCACTCCCTCATGCTCCAGCGTGTCGGGTGTGTGGGTCTAATTACAGGCGGACCTACTATACGTACTTGTTGAAAAGCTAGGATCCCTTCTAGGAACCTTTGCCCCTCACTTACAAAGTCTCGGTAGGCATCTCTCCCTCTCAGCTGGCTAAGACCAACTCTGATGAAAATGCTGTGATGGTCCTGTGCATAATGAGGCGAATACAGTGAGATCTCTGGGTCTCACACTTGCGGCGGTTCTGACGTCCCTCCCAGCAGGGCTCTGTCTCTCTCACCCTATGGCATCTCTCCACCCCTCCCTCCATTCCATTCCTTCTCCATTCCGGCCCCCTGTCCTTGTCCCTTCCATCCTCCTCCATCTCGGTCCATTCCATTGTCCATCCCTCCCTCCATCCATCCTCCTTCCCCTTAATCCATCCTTCGACCCCACCTCCCTCCATGTCCCTCCTTCCTATTTTTCCACCCCTCACTGGGATGTCAGGATGTCTGGCCTCAGCTGGTTGCTCCTCCTCGCCACCCCTGGCCACATCTAGCATGGCCACATCCTCCTCTCCTCCCCTCTCCTCTCGGATCGTGACAAGGCTGCTCCTCGTCCCGTCGACCACGCCTCCCTCTCCTGCCTCCACGTCGGCCACCTCTGCCATCATCCCCACCATCACCTCGGCCTCCTCTGCCTCCTCGACCACCTCCTCTGCCCCGTCTGCCTCTGGGACCTCTAACCCGCTCTACTGGTGCTGGCTGCCCTGGATCTGTCAAAGGAGTCGGCCTGTGTAGTGCCCACCACTGATCATAAGCTGGAGTCGTCCCTGGATCTGCTGGTCCACCCCTCCATCCCCATGCCTGTGCCTGTAACCCATCAATATCGGCCTCTGCAGTGGCAACTGGAATCTCTGGCCCCCACAACAGGACCTCTCGTGAGGAACGAGCAAACTCTGCTCTCCCTCGAGGTACATCCTGTACCTCTCCATACTATCTCAAAACCTGGTCTGGCAACTGCCGCTCTATGATGTGCATATGAGACACTGTCCATCCCACTAAATACTGTGTCTGTCGACAATATGGCAAATGCTCGCCCTCATCTGACCACACCTCGCAGTCTAGGTATGGTCTCCATGTAAACTCCTGCATCAGGTCTATAGCATGTCTATAGTAGCCCGTGTCTCCAATGTGGTGCTGAGTGGTGGCTCCCGCATACTGAAAGGCGTAGGGTGCTCCCTGAGCTAGGTCTACTGTCACTGGTGGTCTAAAGATAACAATATGCTCCCACGCCCATACCATCAGGAGCGTGGTGCCGTAGCTCATCGACTGTGCCTCTCTATAGGCAATGTCATGAAGGTGGAAATATAGCATCCCCAGCACACACGAACCCCAAGCATATACAACTCGGCGCTCTAGCATGCCCACTAACATATCACCCCATCCCACAGGGAATCCATGATCTCGGCGATTAGGCAGTACAATACCACCTATCAGTGTCGCCACTAGACAGTCTAACTGTCTATACCTCTGAGCTAACACCCGCCATCTGATCTCATAATCATCCACCCCTAGTTGTCTAACGTCAGCGTGGTGGTAATATCTGCACATCTCAGCTATACCCCTCTGGGTATCATAGACTACCCATGTGCCTCTAATAGGCAGTCTCAGAATCCTATACATGTCCTCCAAAGTCATTGTAGCCTCTCCAGTCGGAAGATGGAACGACGATGTCTCCGAGTGCCACCACTCACATAGTGCTGTCAGCAAACCCCGATTTGCCCTAATCTTGGGCATATCGGTCACGTGCAACAAACCCAAATGCCATAAAGTCCGTCGCTCGGCCAGCCATAAGCTGTCTCTAAATTGAAACGTCGTGGGTCTCGACTCACGTGTGTAGATAGGGTCAAGAACAACCTGCAACAACATGCCTCATGTCAGCCTGAATCATCTACCCTAGTGAAAAATGAATGTTTTGACATAAAATGCAAATGCGTCGTTATTTTGCAAATGCATCATTTTTTAAACATATGCGTCGCTTTTATACAGATGCGGTCCACAAATTACAAGTGCGTCATTATTAATCAAATGTGGTTAATTATTATCAAATGCGTGCTAAAACCAACATTTGCGTTGCATAATCTCAAATGCGTATCAAAAGAAGCAAATGCGGCTACAAATATGCATATGCGTTTCAAACAATCACATGCGTATCAGAATAAACAAATGCGTATCATAAAATTCACATGCGTAGCTCAATTTCAAATGCGTATCACAATGATCAAATGCGTAACACAAAAAACACATGCGGTTATTTTTTTCTAAACTAGCCTAAATGGTTGGCGTTAAAATGCAAATGCGGCTTTTCGCAAGCAGATGCGTCGTTCACGCATACAGATGCGGTGCAAATTAAAATGTGACGCACAATTAAAAATGCAATAAATACCTTAAAAAGCGCGCAAATAGAAAATTTTCAAAAGACAAGTTTTAGGTCCATACCGGGGGGTCCGCGCCGGCTGGTCTCTGGAATGTCCTGATCTTGTAGGCACGATGATGGGTGGCTGGAACTGGAGACATCCTCGCTGAAATTCAGAGCAAAATTTTGAAATCTCTAAGCTGGGTGGGTGCAAATGAATAGTTTTTCACCCCAATTCCAATATATACCTAGGGCTTAGGTGGCATTTTCTTCCTACTGGCCGTGTAAACTTCCGTTTTCTCTCATCCGTCCCTCCCGTTTCCGAACCCAATTCCGTCAACTCATTGCATTGCATTTCTATCTACTGGACTAATTGGGCGCATTTCCAAATTTTTCTGAACATTTTGAAAATTTTTCAATTTTCCCGAGGGGGCATACCTTCACCTGTTCTAATCCGGAGCTTGACTCATATTTTCATTGATTTTCTTTGACACAACGCTTAAACGACATTGTATCAAAGAGGGGCAAATGTAGACACCAAAATCTGGTTATTAGCCTGTGACTTCTATATTCTTCATAATTCGTATTCTTCATGGTCATGATTAAATAATGTCAATTATTTAATTAATTCATCTTTATTAATTCATCTATTAATTAAATAATCTCAATTATTTAATTAATTCACTTCTCTTTATTCTATCTAATTAATTAAATAAACGCTTGTTATTTAATTATGTTACTAATTAACCTTCTTCTTGTTAAATTAAATAAATCATTATTTAATTTACTCTTTATCATATTTCAACTATAATTAAATAAATTCATAATTTATTTAATTATTCATTTAAATCCCTTCGTCATTTAATTAAATAAATCTTATTTATTTAATTATTCTTCAAATATTGAGTCTTGAATTAAATGAATTATTTAATTCATTAATTCTATTTTAACACATTCCTCTATATTTTAGATAATTATGTGAGTTATCTAAGTATTCACTTTTACTCAACTCGACATCTATTTTAATCGTTTAGTTAACTATTGATTTAATGTCTGAGTGGCGTCTTCGAGTAATCTCTTCATCTAATCATGCAATCGTCCACTTCTAACTCAATTGCGTGTACATGCGGATTAATTAAATATTCTTATTTAATTAATTAAGTGTTGTGCGTGCATTCGAACAGAGAGTTGCTTTAATCAATCTTTATCTTTGTCATGCAAATATATTTCTTCTATTTTCGAATGCCGAACTGAAGATTAAATCATTTATTTAATCTTTAATTCTATTTCTAATTCGAATCACTCATGTCACTTCTATTAGTTATCTGAATGCATGTCTAATCAGTCAATCTCAACCGTCTGTTAATCTTTCAATCTTGGCCTGTCGTTCGAATAATCAATTTTCTATAAATTGATTTGTCATTTTTCATTCCAATCTCTCTCGTGAATTGGATAACTTTTGAGAGCACTTTTGTCTTGAATCTTCGATATTTTGCTAATCACTATCTTAGGCTATACTTGCACGAATTACTTGAAAATCTGAGGGCAATTATACCATAAAAGCGAAATGGAGAAGGGCAATCGAGATAATTCATGGAAATACGTTTGAAAATTGGTGAGATTGTTCTAGTTTTAATTACATTTTTACTTTCCCATGTTCTTTGTTGCTTAACGTATGAATTTGCATGTTAGATTTAGTATTGTATGCGTGTGTGCTTCCTACGATCTAATCTTGATTCTAGTGTGTCTATTGTGCAAAGCTCTTATTGGGCGTTACAGGGCCAAATCTTTACTGAACATGATTTTCTTGAGGAAGAAATTGTATTCCTTGACAATGGAAGAGGGTGGACGAATCATAGATCACCTGGAAGCATTCAATATGCTAGTGGCTCAATTAGAATCCATTGGTGTCAAAATGGATGACAACGAGAAATGTCAGATCTTGATTTCTTCTTTACCTAATTCATGGGATTCTCTTGTTATGGCTATTGGGAGTACTTATGTTATTTTGAAGATTGAAGATTTTGTGGGTTCTTTGATTTTTGAAGAGATGAGGAGGAAGGTATCGGTCACTACCAACGAGCGCCTAAATGTTCATGGAAGACCTAAGGGAAAAGGAAAGAAAAATGAGAAGCATGACAAATCCAAGCCTAGGGGGGATCTAAATCTCTTGGAAAGTCCAAAGTTATTTGTTGGGACCGTGATAAGCCTAGCATGTTCATAAGGAATGCAAAGATGAAAAGAAGAAGTAAAAGAATAAATTTGATTCTGATTTTGAGTTTGAGAAGGAAGATGGAAACACATTGATTGCAACTTTGGAAACTTGTGTAGGTAATGATGCATGGTTAATTGAATCAGGTGTGTCTTTTCATATGACCTCCAATAGAGATTATTTTTCTGAATATGAAAAATTTGATGGAGGTAAGGTGGACTTGGGTGATGATTCTCATTTAGACATTGTTGGTCATGGTAAAGTTTAAATCAGATTTCCTGATGGTAGAATAAAAAAGATTAATATTGTATTGCATATCCCTAGGTTAGCACAAAATTTGTTATCTGTGAGAAAACTAATAGATGTGGGTGTGCAGGTAGTATTTTTTGATGCAACATGCAAGATGGTTAGAGGTGCTATGCTGATTGATAGAGGTGTCATATATGGCATATTGTATAAGCTTGATGCATGCACTGTTGAGTGCAATAGTACTTATGTGAAAAACAAGTCTATGGAAGAAGTGAGGGTTTCACCTTCAACAGATGGTCATGGCTTATGGGTACCCAAGGGTGCTCTTTCTTTTGAGACAAAGTTACCTTCAAAGAAAACTATGTTATGGCACTAGTGACTTGGCCACATTGGAGAAAAGGGTCTAAGGAACTTGAAAAATAAAAACCTTGTTGATGGTTTGTCTAATTGTAATATTGAATTCAATTTCTATGAGCATTGCATTTATGAAAACAAAACCACATTCATTTTTACTCGAGTTCTTATAAATCTTGTGGTGTGTTGGATCTTATTCATTTTGATGTTTTTGGTCCTATAGATGTTCCTTCGATTGGTAAACCCACATATTATTTTTCATTTATTGATGATTATAGTAGGACATGGGTATATTTTCTAAAGAGTAAATCTAAAGTTTTCAATCAATTTAAAGAATTTAAAGAAATGGTTGAGTTGTAGACTAGAAAGAAAATAAAATGTTTGAGGACTAATAATGGCAGTGAATTTGGCTCTAATGATTTTGATAGATTATGTAAAGATTGTGGTATTCATAGATAGAAGACAACTTTGTATTCTCCACAATAGAATGGAGCTATAGAAAGAATGAACATGACAATGATGGAGAAGGCTAGGAGTATGTTGAGTGGTGCTAGCCTAGAACAAAGGTTTTGGGCTGAAGTTGTTATCACTACCTGTTACTTGATTAATAGGTCTCCTACATCAAATCTTGTTGATAAGATGCCTATAGAGGCATGGTTGGGTCACAAGCCTTCATTAAGACATCTTAGAGTTTTTGGTTGCGAGGCATATGCACATGTACCAAAGGAGAAGCAAACAAAGTTGTGAAATGCATCTTCATCTGATACAGTTATGGTGTGAAAGGATACAAGCTTTGGGAACCTATTGCACAAAAGGTAATATATAGTAGAAATTTTATTTTTAGAGAAACTAAGCCTTCTTCTATTACATTGCAGCCATAACAAAGTAAATAGGAAGATGCAATTCAATTTCCTTCTATACTTAAGAAAGTTGAATCGAGGCCCAAGGATATACAAGAAGTTGAGGAGAGCTCATCTAGCTCTGGATCTTTAGAAGAGGAAGAAGAACCTCCAACTCAACTTGTTCATAGGTCTACAAGGAATAGACAACCACCTAAAAGGTATACACTTGATGATTGGAGATATATTTTTGCTTTGAATACTAAAAGGGATGAACCCAAATTTGTAGAAGAGGCATTAGGTATGAATGATGTAGAATCTTGGAAGATTGCTTTGGATGAAGAAATGGCATCTTTGAAAAAGAATGATACATGGGATCATGTACCATTGCTTGAAGGAAAAAACCTGTTGGTTGGAAATGGGTGTTCAAGAAAAAGATTGGTTCAGATGGAGGTATTGAGAAGTACAAAACAAGGTTGGTTGTGAAAGGTTACTCTCAAGTTGAGGGTGTTGATTATGGTGAGATATTCTTTCCTGTTGCAAAAATGACATCTATTATATTTTCTTTCTATTGTTGTTGCTTATGATGTAGAGGTTGAGCAAATGGATTTGAAAATTGCTTTCCTTCATGGTGATTTGGAGGAGGATATTTATATGATATAGCAAGAGCACTACCTGGTGAAAGGTAAAAGTAAGTTGGTTTGCAAATTGAAGAAATATTTGTATGGCTTAAAATAGAGTCCTAGGATGTGGTACCAAAAATTTGACACACATGTGTTGAGTTTGGGATTTGAGTGTTCTAAATTAGATCATTGTGTTTATTATAAAATTGATGGTGATCATTTCCTATTTATTGCATTATATGTTGATGATATGTTATTTATTGGCAAAGGGAAAGGTATGATTTCATAACTGAAATCTCAAATTGTTGCTAAATTTGAAATGAAAGACCTTGGTGCAGCTAGAAAAATTCTTGGGATGGAAATTAAAAGAGATAGAGAGAGAAAAAAACTATGGCTTGGCCAAAGTAAGTATGCCAATTCAATTTTGTATAGATTCAACATGCACGATTGTAGACCATTATGTGTTGCTATTTTAGTTGGAACAAAGTTATCTATTTCAGATTGTCCAACATATCCATTAGAGATGGAAGACATGAGCAAAGTGCCTTACTAGAGTGTAGTTGGAAGTTTGACGTATGCTATCATTTGTACTAGACTAAACATTTCCCAAGTAGTGGGAGTTCTTTCCAGATATATGTCTAATCCTAGTAGAGTTCATTGGGATGCAGTTAAAAGAGTCTTCATATATTTGCATGGTACCTTAGATTATTTCTTGTGTTATCATAGTAGTATGAATGAAGATGAAATTTCCCTTGATATTCATGGTTATGTGGATTTAGATTGGGTAGGTGATATTGATAGCAGATGATCCACTAGTGCTTATGTGTTTACATTATTCGGTGGTGCAATCAGTTGGATGAGTAAGCGACAAACTGTGGTTGCTTTGTCCACTACTGAAGTAGAGTATATGGTAGTTACTCATGCTTGTAAAGAAGCCATTTGGATTAAGAGATTATGTTTAGATATTGGAATAAAACAAGGTGCAGTGACAATTTATTATGATAGTCAGAGTGCAATGTCTAGCCAAGAACCCAACATTTCATTCTAGGACCAAGCACATTGATGTACAATATCATTTTTGTTTGAGATATGGTCGAAGATGGCAACATGAAGCTGGTTAAGGTAGATACTTTGATGAATGTTGCTGATTCTTTAACTAAGCTTGTGAGCATAGAGAAGTTCAGATGGTGTTTAGAGATTATGGGCCTTCCGACCCCTAGCAATTAAGAGACAATGTTTACTCCCTCCTGTTGCTCTTGCAAGGTGTTTGGAAAGTGGGAGATTTGTTGGGAAAATGTGTCTCAACCTTGCAATTATAGAAAGTTTATTGTTGATAGGATATATATATATTTCCTAGTTACATCGATAGGTGTAATATACAATGGCAAAAGGGGGCGAGTGGGATGCGTGTAAATAATTTTAGTTAATTTTTTTTAGGAAACTACTAAAATGGACGACATACATTAGATGAATAATACAATGTATATCTAGACTATTAATTATTAGGTTTTATATCTAATGGTGGATATTTTGTTCGCCTATCTTGTCCTAGAATGTAACTCTATTTTATGAGGGCATTGTATTACAACTACAATAGAGAGAGATGGTGATGTATTTTGAGAGTCTCATAGCAGTCTTGTTGTCTCTCGATCTCTGAGTGGTGATAATCCTATGAGAAGCTTGATCTACAAGTATATTGTAATCTTTGTGATTTACTGAATAATATATTGGGTAGATTTTGGAGTGTGGGGTTTTTCTCCCAAAAGGGTTTTCCCCACATAAATCACCATGTTGTGGTATGCATGATATTTATGTTTATTTCTGTTTAAGTTTTCATAACTGTTAAAGATCTATAAAAGTTTTGCATTATTATCCTCTTAAGATTAGTGTAGGATGTTGTTCCACTACCTTGGCTTCCTTACATTCTTCATTGCTGACCATGTCCTTTAATGAGATTCGCAATGAGGGGATTTCAACCTCGATAGGTAAGACAACCTCTAATTCGTAGACCAAGGAAAATGGTGTGGCACCTGTAGGTGTTCAAATGATGGTACAATAAGCCCATACAGCTGGGTTTAGCTGCAAATTCCTATCATGACCAACTTCATTAACAATCTTTTTGAGTATTTTCAATATGGTTTTATTAGATGCCTCATCCTAACCATTTCCTTGGGGATAATACGGTGTGGAAAATCAATGCTAGATAGAAAATCGAGAACATAGTTCTTGGACGTCTTGATTTTTGAATAGTGTTCCATTGTTTATTATTATTGTTTAGGGAATTTCATACCTACAGATCAAATAATTCAAAATGAATTTTGATATTTGTTTGGTAGTGATATAGGTCAATGGAATTTCCTCTATGCATTTAGTGAAATACTCTATCACTCTGATAATAAATTTGTGTTTGTTTGATGAAGTAGGAAAAATCTTACCTACTAGGTCTAATCCCCATTGCGAGAAAGGCCATGGTGTTGTGATGGATGTCGATTCCTGGGCTGGTGCATGAAAAAGGTCACTATGTTGCTGGCACTAATGACACTTCCTAGAATACTGTATGCATTCCTATTCCATAGAGGGCCAATAATACCCCGTTTTGAGCAGTTTTTGGACTAGGTTAGGTCTACTAGAGTGGGACCTACAAATACCTTCATGTACCTCTTGTAAGGCTATTTGTGCTTCTTCTTCATTAAGACACTGGAGTAAGATACCATCTAGACTATGATGATATAGGTATCTCCTAGGATTGTGAAGCAGGAAGTTCTATGGGTTAAGGTTTTATTTTGAGTGGTGATTAGGGCAAGTGGTATGATACTGTGCTCAATATAGTCGAACGTATCTTGGTACCATGGGGAGTTAGGACCAACCACAACACATACCAGCTTTGATTTTAGGATGTCGAATGTAGATATGAGCAATTTTTCTATGAGGAACTCATACTTAGGAACATTTTGTGGAATATCAAGCAGTGGGCCTATTGTTGCCATTGTGTCAACAACTCTGTTATTGATCAAAGGAACTTGCTCAAAGGATATTATGACAAAGTATTCCTTGAAGTTGTCCACCATCCTTTTATATGACATTAATTTGTTGTATTTTTTCTGGCACTCATTGTTCACTTGTTTGATCACTAGCTGAGAATCTATGAAGACATGTAGCTCTTTTATTCTCCATTAAATAGAAATTTTTAACCCTGTGATAAGAGCTTCATATTCTGAGATATTGTTCGTGCATGGGAAAACGATCTTGTATGCCTTGGGTATACTATCTCCCTATGGTGTGATAAATAGAACACCTACTCTAGAGTCATGTTGAGTATGGGACCTGTCAAAGTATAGAGTCCAATGGCTTGTCTGTTATGTCATCAATATACTCTCATCTGGAAAGTCCACTGTGAGAGGCTTATGATCATCTATGGGTGCTTTGGCCAGTTGGTCTGCTATGATTTGTCCTTTGATGGATCTTCTATCCACATACTCTATATCAAATTCACTCAAGATCATCACCCATTTGGCAATGCGTCTTGTTAAGGTTGCCTTTGCTAGTAGGTACTTTAGTGGGTCTACTTTTGAAATCAACTTTACCTTTTTGTTTAAGATATAGTGTCTTAGCTTTTGTGTTGCAAACATGAATGAGAGACATGCTCTTTCTATGGGTGATTAGTTCAGTTCATAACCCACCAGTGTTTGATTGATGTAGTATACTGCTCTTTCTTTGTTATCCTCATCTAGCTGGGCTAGGAGAGCTCCCAACACTTCTTGTGTAGTAGAGACATAGAGCACCATTTCCTTGTTTGGGATAGGCGGCATGAGCACATGAGGAGTAAGTAGGTACTCCTTAACTTTTTGGAATGCTCAAGCTCACATATCCCATCCCATTTGAAGGTGATTTCCTTTTGTAGGAGATGAGTGAAAGGGTGACATTTGTTCACCAAAATTGTGTGGTAAATTTCCTGATGGATTGCAGCTTTCCCTATAAACTCCTCAGATGGTTTTAGTGTTTTTGGTGGATGCATCTCTATTATAGCTTTCAATTTTATAGGATCGACTTCAATCCCTCTTCTTGATGCTATGTATCCCAACATATTTTTGAATGTAACTCCGAACACACATTTCTTAGGGTTGAGTCTCAAATTATACTGTTCAAGTTGATCAAACACCTTTGCAAGATTGGTCAAATGATCTACCATTTTGATTGACTTTGATAGAATGTCGTCCACATAGTCTTCCATGATTGTGTGTATCATACTGTGGAAGATGGTCATCATTACTATTTTATATGTTTCTACTACATTCTTTAGACCAAATGGCATTACATTCCAACAAAATTTCCCCCAAGCCCAAATAAATGTTATTTTGTGTTGATCGTCTGGAGAGATTTTTATTAGGTTATATCTGAAGAAACCATCTATTAAGGATAGCATCTCATGCTCTGTTGTTAGATCCACAATCATGTCGATACTTGGAAGGGGGAATTTATCCTTTGGATAGGATTTGTTCAGGTCCCTGAAGTGTGTGCAGATCTTTATGCCCCTAGTAGGCTTTGACACCGGTAATAGATTGGATATCTATTGTAGATAATCAATGGGTCTAATGAAACCCATGTCTAGTAGCTTTTTGAGTTCTACCTTTACCAATGATGCTATCTAAGGATGCTTTTTTTTAAGTTTTTGCTTGATAGGATTTGCTCTAGGTAAGACGACTAGATGATGTACCACTAGTGCTAGATCTAGTCCAAGTATATATTCATAGGTCCATGCAAATTTTACCTTCCTGGTGTTGATGAAAGTTGTGAAGTTTTCTTTCTCTTTAGTATCAAGTGATGCCACATGGTATGTTACCTTCAGGTCTTCTGCTGTTCCAACATTTATGGGCTCTACTTCGTCTACTAGGAGCATTGATCTTTCTTGATATTCCAATATGGGGAGATTGAACCCTCCATCTTCGGGTGCCTCGAGGAGGTTTTCACTGTTAGATGCATCCTTTATTTTCTTCTTTTTCAGATCTAATAGATCCACACTATGGTTTTCTCTATGGGATCTCATGTTTATTTTTATTTTCTCTTTCATTTTTGTGACTAGAAGATTAAATCTCTCAATCGAAGTATGCATCCTATTTGAGTTCCATGAAAAACCCTACTTTGTGATCTCCTATTGGTATGTCTATTTGAAGTCCCATGAAATCTACAATTGCTTCATCATTCTAGAATTGATCTAGAATAGGTATCTATTATTGTTGGTCCCAACCTATCAATTGTGGGTAACAGAGTGGTAGGCTATCATCATTATCCAGAAAGCTTACAGAGGTTGAAAAAATGGTCAGTATGGATCAGGTATCTTTTTCCCACTGGGTATCTAGGTCATCATTGCTAGAAGTGGGGGAATCATATCTGGTGACAAAGGAAGGAGAATCCCATTTGTATTCGTTAGAGTCTGTTCTAGAATGGTAATATATGTTGGGGATAGTTTCAATATACTGGAGAGGGAACCTATCAATGCTAAAGTTGTTAAATAAGTCTTTGACAAGTAAATCGTTATCTATGATATGGTAGATATCTAGTGCCTTAATGCTAGCAGAAGCTTCTCGTTTCTTAAAAGAGGTTCATTTGGTTTTTGGAGTAACCATGTCTTTTGGCTTGTAACCTAGTCCCATATTTTTCTTCCTCTGTTCCACTATGATAGGCTCTAAGTGGCCTTGTTTGTGTAGCCCAAGGCCACCTATTCCTCGATACCCCATTTTTTTAGCTAATTGATAACCTCTACTGCTAGGTTCAATTAGAATGGGTTGTGGATTTTCTGGTTCTTTCTGGTACTCCTTGTAAATTATGGATGAGAAGTCCTCTTTGAATATTTCTTCATCCTTCATGTCCCCCCACTTGGTGAAGATTGTTGGTTTTTCTATCATTTGCACTGTCTAAGTAGGCTTGATCTCTTTTGGACCTCCATAGATTTTAGGTATAGGTGGGAACATACCAATGTAAAATGCTTGGTTAAAGTGGTAATTCCCATTACCCTTGTCAAGTACTTGTACCTTGGTTTCTGTTTTTGGTTTCTCACTTGATGTATTTTTTATTGAGGTCGATGGAAACATGGAAGGGTCAACATATGAGAATGAGTGGAAGTCTATGCCATTGCTATGGATGCATTGGATATTATTATACTTCTCTTCCAACTTTGCATAAAACTGGAAAGGTTCAGGATCAACATATAAGGTCACCTCTTTTCCTTCATGAGGAAACTTTAGGCATTGGTGAAAGATCAATGTTACTGATTGTAATGCATGGATCCAAGGGAATCCAAGGAGAAGGTTGTATAGAAACTCAAGGTCAAGTACTTGACATGTAGTTTCTGTGATGGCTGGTCCTATTTGCACTGGTAGCTTGACTATCCCTTTTGAATTCCTTTCAAGGTCGTCGTAGACCCTTATGGTGATACTCTTTCCTTTTTCTATCACATCGTCAAAATACCCTAGATATTTGATGAATTTTAAGGTATAGATGTTTAGACCTACACCATTATCTATCAATACCCGCTTGACCATGTTCTTGTGGACACTAACCTCTATGTATAGAGCTTGATTGTGGAATGTCCTTTCTCGGAGGTCTTTCTTTAAAAAGACTAAATGATTGCTTGCTATGATCTTACCAACCATGGCTTGGAATTGACTAGGATCGAGGTCATTAGGGATTATTGTTTCCAATACTTTTTCCAATATTTCCCTATGTGCGGGTGACAATTTTAACAACTCTAGGATTGAGATTAGGGAAGGTGTTTTCTTTAACTGTTCCACAATGTTGTATTCATTTGATGACTTAATTGTGGGTTTGGATGGGGCTCCTTGTATTGTAACTCCCCCTTGATAGGTGGTTACATTACAGTTGTTGTCTCCACCTTGTATAGTCACTACATTTTCCCTATTGTCATCAACTTGTGAGAGGGTTCTTAAAACCATGTCACCATACAAGTAATTAGCATTGTGGTACTCTTGTTCTTTTCCTTTGTCATTCCTTTTAGTGTGATTTGGGATTGGGTTCAAGTATATTTGAAGATCCTTGTTTCTGGGACGATGTCCAATGACCACTTCCCCTTTGTCTATCAAGTCTTGGATGAGGTGTTTGAGTCACATACAATTTTTGGTCGTGTGTCCTTTGATCTTATGGAATTCACGCAAGTATTTCTCATTTTACCACAGTTTCTTGAAGCTAGGTTCCTTATAGCTCGGGCAATCATTAAGTTTGATGAGGTTTTTTTGTACTAGCTTTCACATGACTGTCTCAAGTGACTCACCTAGTACCATGAACTACCTCCTGGGTTGATCGTATTGCCTCTATTTCCCTCCTTGATTCATTTGCTAGTTTACAAACTAATTGTTCTTGGGATAGGTAATTTGGTTGTTTTGTGTGTTGTTGGGAACATAGCTTGTTTGTGCCACCTACAGTTTGTTTTGAGGTGTGTTTTGTGCATGCCATAGTGCTCTAGCATCAACCATTGCATCATTTGTGATGTTCTTATTTTTTTCCTAGACTTTAGGTTTCTCATTTGAACTAGAGGGACTGTCTTTTAAGCTGTTCAATTTAAGGACTCCCCTTGCAATGAGGGCTCTCTCAATATGTAATCCCTTTTTGATTGCTTCTTCAAAATTTGCAGGGCATAACATAGTGAGTTGGTAGTTGATTTTGGGAAAGGACATTTATGATGAAGATGTCTACCAATTTCTTCTCTAGAATGGGCCATTTGCATTAGCTAGCCTTGGGTCTCCATCTATGTAGGTAGGAGGTAAAGGACTCTCTGTGACTCTATTTGATTGTAGAAAAACTCATGATGGTGATGTCTTCCTCTATGTTAAATGAGAAGTGGCTTATGAACTTGCTAGATAGTTCATCGAAGGTTTTAATTCTGGGTTGTAGATGGGTGAACCACTCCATAGCATGACCTATAAGGCTACGTGGAAAGAGCCTCATGCGATAAGCATCATTGTTTTGTACCTCCATACATGACACTGATAAGTCTCGTACAGTCTCTATTGAATCTCCTCTTCCTCTGTATTTGTTTTCAAACTTGGGTATTTCAAAATTCTTTGGAAAAGGTAATCTAGTGATGGAGCGATCGAACGAGAATGGACATATTTCTTGAAGAGTGTAAGTCTTATTTGTTTTCCCTACTTTTATTTTTGATATTTTTTGATTCATCGCCTCTAGTTGTAATTCCATCTCAATTTTTTGTACCCTTGTTTTCAAGTCTTTTGTGTAATAGCCTTGTTGTCCCACAATGTTTGTTTGGTCATAAGTTGGATAGAATGGGGGTATTGAAACTTGGTAGTTGTTTTAAACATAGGGTGGGTTAGGTCCTTGCTGTGTGTAAGGAGGGTTAGCTCATTGTTGCTAGGATAAAGTATACTGAAGGTTACCTTGTTGATGAGTTAGAAGGTTACCATTTTGGTAGGACAAATTGGGAGGAGTGCCCTCTAGCACACCTAGTTGTTGATATGAACTATGTTGAAGGTTTCTTGATGGTGTGTTGATGGGTTACCTTGTTGATGGGATGACTAAAGAATGGTGCCTTGTGGTACACCTTGTTGTTGGGATGGACTATACTGAAGGTTTCCTTGGTGATGCATTGGTGGGTTACCTTGTTGATGGGATGATTGAAGAAGGGTTCCTTGTGACACACCTTATTTCTTGGATGGACTAAATTGAAGGTTTCCATGGTGATGCGTTGGTGGGTTACCTTGTTGATGGGATGACTGAAGAAGGGTGCCTTGTGGAACACCTTGTTGTTGGGATGGACTATACTGGAGGTTTCCCTGATGATGTGTTGGTGGGTTACCTTGTTGATGGGACGAAGATGGAAGGGGATCTTGTTGTCCACCTTGTTGGTGGTATAGACTATACTGAAGGTTTCTTTGATGATGTGTTGGCGGGTTACATTGTTGATGGGACAAATATGGAAGGGGACCTTGTGTCCCACCTTGTTGGTGATATTTCTAGTTTGGAAGGGGATGTTGTGGTCCACCTTGTTGCTGGTACTGCTAGTCTGGAAGGGGACCCTATGGTCCACCTTTTTGGTGGTACTGCTGGTTTGGAAGGGGACGTTATGGTCCACCTTGTTGGTGGTACTACTAGTTCAGAAGGGGACCTTGTGGTCCACCTTGTTGGTGTTACTTGGTGGTATTGATTTGGAAGGGGACCCTATGGTCCACCTTGTTGATGGTACAAATTTGGAAGGGGACCTTGTGGTCCACCTTGTTGATGGTACTGATTGTTTTGGGAAGGGTCGACATTTGAAGTGTTTTGAGGTAAGTATTGTCTTGGAGGTGGATTGTTGTTTTGTGGTACATAATGGGATGACCCTCCTTGATACACTATTGTGCCATTGCTGCTTGTTCAATCTGATTTGGTTTTCTATACAAGGGGTTTTCCTTGGGTTGACCACTATTTTGTTAGAATACATGTGACATGTTTGGATTTTTCATGGGTTCAAATATTTGTCTCACAACCGAGTTATCCCTTAAGGGAATAATATTGGGATGTTTGAGATCCTCCAAGTTGAAGTCCATTAGCAATTTACCACCACTTTGTGCTAACTTGAAGAAATATGAGTTTGGGTCCTTTCTCATCAATTTTTCCATTAGTTTGAGCACTTTTGGGTTTTTGGAGTGTTCAAATAGTTCCTCATCATTTATCTCCTCTTCAATATCTACCTCCTCTATGATTACTCTTTTTGGATCCTGGTTGTTTTGTTCTATCACTTCATGTCTTTTGCAGTTTAGCTTTTCCTCACTAAAGGTGTCTCTATACATAGGTCTCTTTTGGGGTGTTTCAAGATTGCTTGGCCTATATCCCCATGGTCCACCTTCATCGTTCGTAGTGTTTGTTGGTGGGATGTTGTTGTTCTTTCTTGCTTCCATGTTCTTCCTATGTTATAATCTTGTAGTTGTCATAAACATCTACCAAGCCCTTGTGACTATTTTCATGACTCCTAACTATGGAATGAAAGTGCTTTTGTTTTTGGATTTTCAATTTTAATGGAAATGAAAATTGCTTTTTTTTTTGGATTTTCAATACATTAAATCTAAGGGTGGTTGGCCCATTGAAAAGTGTGCATAGAAAAGGTATAGTGTATTTTGATGGATGTGGTATCTTATCGAGATGTACTCTTTGGAAAACTTTAGGGTAGGGCGGTTCTTTGAAAGTCATCATATGGATTCCCACTTAAGTATTTTTCTCTTGCTGGATCTAAGGATTTTACTCTTATCAGAGCTCATGAGGGGTATATATCTATTTCCACATAGGAGGTGGTAACATGGGTCTTCTGGATGCTAGGTCTACTTTCTCTTCCTCTTCGTCTAATATGTTTGTTGTGTTTCTCCACTAGTTGAGTGTTTCATTCTTCTCAAATATGAAGGTTCTTAAACTAATGATGATATCAATTTGTTCACCTTCAATATATGTGAGACTAGGTTGGAGGATTGGTGCTACAAGGTTCGGTTGTTGAACTAGAGCAGTCGGTTGCCAGATGGTCATAAAGTGTAATGGTGTTTTGAGATGGTTGCTATGAAGCTCAAGACCCTAAGGTTTGAGTGTTGTTTTGAAATGGTGCTACTTTTTGGAAATAAAAATGTTGAAGGACTAGGGTCAATTTTTCACTTCCTTGTCTAGAGGATATGTTGCGAAAAAAGCTTACTTGAACTATCTGCTAGTCCCAAGTAATTGTTGCTATCTTAGACATTTGAGTGAAGGAATGATCACAATGGTTTGTTTTGATTTTTATTTCTAACAAGTAGGATGAAAAAATGGATGAGCGACTATATGACTTATTTGGTTTTCCAATTGTTTCATTCTAACAAGGATCTTGTAAGAAGCTTCAATTTGTTTTTCCCAATTGTTACCAGGATAGAGCAATAGCACTAGTTTCTGAGTAAAGGCACAAAGCTATGAGCAAGAGCGACCAAATTTATCAAGTGTGGCCAAAAAAGTGTCAAGTGTGCAAGCTTTGGAGAAGCAAGTGTGAGCTAGAATGGAAAGTGCAACTCTTGTGTGTTTCTATCAGATGCAATGATTACTTAGGCAAAATCGAGTTTCTTGGGAAAGTGTGAGCATCTTCTCGGAAAGTGCGCTAGTTTTTCAGAAGCAAGTGCAAGAAAAAATAAGAAGTGCATGGGTTTCGCATCAAGTGCACAGTTTCTGTCAAATGCAACTGATTTAGCAACTATGACAAAAAATGTGGTAACTGCACTATAATTTTTTGCAAAGGCAGTCTTTGTGTGTTTTGTTTCTAGTTTGAACAATCTTTCTCTAGATTTTTGCAAGTCTAAGTTGGTTTTCTCCTCAATTTCTTTGTGTTTGGAGTATGACAAGTGATACAACAACACTTGGACTAACTCATAAAGCATGGACTTGTGTGACCTTCATGTCTATGGCTTTAAGTTGTGAAATCATGACACCCAAGCCATAGTTTCCAAATGTTTACTTTGATCTAATGCAACTTGAAATTAAAGCTTGAATATTTAGAAACCTTTAAGGAAATCCTTTTAAGGAGTGCAAATATAGGATTCTTTTAAAATCATACACTAATTCAAAGGGTTTGTGATTTTAACCATCATGTTTAGTGTTTGTTTTTATGTGTTCTTTTTAGATCAAGCACATAATTTGATGTCAAGATTGTTTTGAATGTATTTGGAAAGTTTAACATAAATAAAAATTTACAACCCAAGGGATATAAACCATTCTTTTGGGCAGGCTTGCCTCATGCTCTGAAGAGATGATTTTACATGCAACTTATGGCATGGGCCTATAGTTGTACTTGGCAAGTAACTTCTCAGAAGTAAATTCTAATGCACCACTTTCAAAGAATGTTTTTGGATAAAGGGGTAGATTCTAAAAAAAATTAGCTCTTAGTAATGTTTTGGGGATATTATTTTTGGATCCCTATACATGGGACATTTTTCTCAATTAAGAGGCCTCCTAGCCCTTGGAGGTTTTTACGTATCGCACAGATACTAGGGAAGACTGACATTAGTATAGGCCAACAACACCTGGTGGGATGAACTTTCCTCACACCCACAAATTATTTATATAGCGGTATAGAATGAAAGCACCACTTGGGTCACCTATGAGTTCTCCAACATAGGATGTTTTTCAATAGGTAGGCCCTCTAAAAGGTATGGTTTGAAAATAAAGGTACGAAGCTCAAGATGTTTTTGCTTGCCCAAGATCGCCAAAAGGTGTGAGGGGAGAAGAAAACCATCAAGCTTACCAAACACTGAATGCATGACATACAATTCATAGTAGTTTGATTCTTTTTAAGCACCTTGAGCGGTGCTATCCCCAAAAATATGTGAATAAGATATCAATGATTTTTTTTTTAATTGCATCTAATGGAAGTGTTATAGACACCAGTCAATATCATGGCAAAGGTGCAAGACAAAAAAAATGATTTGTTTATTTTTAAGCCCAAATCCAAGTGTTTCTAAATCTATCCTGGTCTTACTTGGTCAACAAAAGAAAATGTGAGTGTGTGTCAACAAAAAGGAAATCATTTTGGTCATTTGTGTTGTTCTTTTTATGCACCAAAATAAAGATTCCTAATTATGAAAAATTGGAAAGAGTTCATTTTTAGAGCGCCCAAATTGAAATGTGTGGTTTTGTAGGGTTCCTTTTAAGCACTAAAATTGAAAGATTCCTAACTTGAAAACTTTAAAATGGTTTATTTTAGAGCACCAAAAATGAAGTGTTCATTTGTGTTGTTCTTTTTAAGCACCAATATCAAGATTCCTAATTTAAGAAAGCTTTTAAATTGTTCATTTTAGAGCACTTAAAAGAAAAGTGTTTTTTTTAGGTTATTTTTAAGCACTAAATGAAAGTTCCTAAATTTAAGAAAGCTTTAAAATTGTTGATTTTTAGAGCACTTAAAAACAAAGTGTGTTTGTTCTTTTTAATGCACCAAATAAACAAATTTCTAACTTAAAAAAGTATGGAAAATCCGAAGCTCTTGGACCGTTCGTCTTCCTACAAAAAACATGTTAGTGGTTTCTTGATCCTGCATACACAATGTTAATACCTGCCACACACTCAAAATTAGGCATTTATTAGTGAAAAAATCAAATTCCTATTAGTAGATCTCAGACACAGGTTAGTTAGTGCAAAAGTCTAGGAAAAACAAGTGCGCCCTCTGTTAGAGAGAAAATGTGTAGAAAAATTCAAGTGAAACCTCTGTCATCAGTCAAATGCATGGAAAAATATCAAGTGTGTGGATCTTAGTGTCAAGTGCATAGTTTTTAGAGTGAAGTGTGTAGATTTATTGATAGGAAATTGCAAAATTTTTTGGAACAGTGAGTGAAACTTTTTCAAAAGCTCTAAAAACTTGCAACTTCAATTAAAACTCATAAAAACATTAAAATTTAGGACTGTGGTCCCACTAGGCATGATTGAATGTGTGATGGGGAAAATCATATATGCAAATAAGATAAACGTACTTGAAATATAATCTAATCCAAGATCAAGAACACAAATCTAAGATCTATTCCTACACTTATGAAATGCACAATTTAGAATATTGAATTCAAGAACATGAAAATGAAGTACATAAACAATTGAATTCAATAAAAAAATTGTTACCTATCTCATATCGGAGTATATTCACGAGGATGTGGTTGCTCGTATCACAATGAAGCCTCCATAGTTCATATGTGAAAGCTCAAAGAATGATGCGTGTATGGTGGGTTGATCGAAGAAATGTTGAAGCTCTATCAATGGTGTTTTGGCATTTCTTCCTTGTTTGAATAGGTTGATTCTCGGATCCTATTTGGTGAGGAAAAAGGTTTGTTATATAGAGAATGTGATTCAAAATGGACAATTAGAATTAAACAATGTTGAATCAAGATCAATGGTTGAGAGGTGTTGAGAGGATTTAGACATGAATAATCCATGCAAAATAGATTGCACAATTTTTGTGATTGAAGAAATAGATTGAATGATTAGTGGGATTGAGGAATAGATTGATTAGTGAGGAATAAATTGATTGGTCAGGGAATCATAATTTTCTCAATCATAAATAGATTGAATTGTCAAGATTAGA
>VDFB02047230.1:107143116-107173116 GCA_007258455.2 Sequoia sempervirens
AAAAGCAAGGAGAAAAATCAACATTTCATCATTTCTAGTGTCAATGTGCCAAAACAACGCATCTATGGGCTGAAACAATGGATGCACTAGAAAACTCCATCAATGCGCTAAAACAGAGCATCACTGCACTACTGCAGTGAATAGATGCGCCAATTTACAACATAAGTTCGCTAAAACATATGACATATACCACTTTGTGACCTAAATGCACTAAAACATTCCCTCTATACGCTATATCAGGTCTTATATGCACTCAAACGCACTATCACAGATTTAGAAAACATAAAAAATGCTCAAAAAACATATTCAAATTTCAAAAGGCGGTTTCTCGTGGTACATACTGGAGGTCCATACGCGGAGGGGTGGTTGTGTCGTTGAACTTGCTCGAATTGATGAGTGTGGTATGGGATTACCATTTTGCTAAATTGCTCAATCAACTCAATCACTCAATTGCAAATGAATTCAAATGAACTTTTTTTTCACCTTTTTATCTTTTAAAGGGGTAAATGGAGGGTATTTAAGTGGGAATACTTTTATTTTCAAAAGGGCGTCACTTAATCAATTAGCAGGGTCAGTATTCTTTATCAGGAGATAAATTGTCGCAAAATCCTAAAAAATTGAAAATCCTCATAAGATCATAAAAATCATAAAAATCAGAAAAATTCAAAAAAAAATCTTGATTTATCTCCCAAGGAGGCATACATGCATCATCACTTGAAAATTAGCATATGGGGCATATCAAAATTTGTTATCAACACTATCAACAAATTTTTCTTTGAAGCAATGTGTTGCAAACACATCAGTTCAAAGAGGGGAAAAATGTATACACTCAAATTTGGTCGGGAGGATTAATTAAATACAGGTTATTTAATTAATAATCTTTAATTCTTCTACTTATAAATAAATTGAAAAATCTATTTATATAGTTCATTTTCTCTAAATTCTTCCTATCCTAAATCATTTTCTTCTTATCTTAATTAAATGAACAAATTTAATTAGTTTGTTTTATTTAATTAACCTCCTCTCATTAAATTTGAATTTAAGCACATTTCTACTAACTTCTTTCCACCTTCCACCTCATCATGTGTCTCAAGAAATTAAACATTTCTAATATTTAATTTGGCATTTATCCTAAACAAGTTCTAACCAATTTGGGAACTTGGCTTTCATCTCCATTTTATTCCTCTTCACACTTGGCAGTTTTTTCTTATGAAGGGAACACACCTCCCCTTTTCTCTCTAACCTTTTCATCTTCAACTGTCCATTCTCCAGATCAAATCCAAACCATTGATTTCTACCACCTAGGCTCATGCCTTGGAAAATCTATAAATAAGCCCTCATTTACAACAAAAGAGGGAGAGAGCTGAGCATTTGTAGCCATTGCACTTTGCAGAATTTTCATCAGCATTGTCATTTTAGTGAGCATTCTAGTATTAGCATTTTACCATCAAGTAGTTTAATCATATCATTTTCATATAGAAACATCATAGCAACATCATTATCTTTGCATATCATCTACAACTAGTTTATCAATCATGTAATGTAGGAAACATCTCTTGCATTTCCAACATCTCTCATTCTTCAGGTTGTCATTTGGAAAGTCATGTGCATAAACAATTTGAGAGCAAAATGACTTAAAGAATCCTTGGAGATAGAGGACAATGAGACTCCATTGGGGAATTGTTTGTTTCAATTTGATTGTTATTTGAATTCCTTGATATAATGTTTCATTGGTGTGTTGTATACGTTTTATTTGCTTATTCACATTATTCATACACACAATTACATTGCCACCTATTTGAAAAAATAAAAAAGGTAAAAGTACAAACATGAATTACTATGCATTTCATAGAACTCGTGGGCATCTTACTGATGAGTGTCATGCTTTAAAGAAGCTGATAGATGAAAATGATATTACACATATAATTGGATAACATGCACACACTTCACTCCTTGCCATGTGATAGTTGTAGAATCATAGCATACTCACTATTACATGCATTGCACTTTATGTAAATAATTTTTCCATATTGCGAGGAGCAACTTCTCACCACTTATCTTGACTCATGCTTTTCCTACATTTGGGGGGTAAGGAGGTTAGGTAGCCTTGTCCTAGTATGAAAATTTGTGTTTCCCCTTTGGCTAGTTATCCCCCTTCCATATATAATGAGCAAGATTTGGATGCAAATGACCTAATTTAGTTTGGATCGCATGTGGCATACTAGTCTCTTCTTTATCTTCTTTTCATGTTCTGTGTGACTGCATGTGTGTAATTTGATCCCCTGTATCGTGCTATTTAGAGTGTCTTTATGTTTGTGATCTTTTCTTTTGATGACCCTTGTTACTCTGTTGGTGCAAGGATATAAAGGAAGAAAATCCGTCGTGGCATTATTCTATTTGTTTATGCATTCTTCTATGTATCGTAAACATTATCTTTTCTTTTATCTTATGCTTTCCTTTTGGGGAAAATGCAAGGTGTTGAGACATTTAGGTCTCTTCCATGTTGACCCAACAAATTTTATTTTCTTTTTCTCTCTATGTTTCATTCTTCTATTGTGTTCATTGTTCTATGAGTATTTAGGGAATGATGATGGTTTCGAGCTCTATTAAATCACTAGAGAAAAGACATGCACTAACCCTAAATCCATAGATCCCTTATGTGTTATATTTTGGATTTCATTTGGGGGTAACCCCTCTTCATGACACAACTTTATTTGCAAACATATCATTGGAATAGGGATTTCCAAGTAAGCTATCATGTCTTATTTTATCGTTTTTCATTTATCATCTTTCTACTTTAAAGTAACTTCTCATAGCATGTGGTGTTTAACAATTTCTTTAAAGTGGGGGCATATAGTCCCCTGCTCATTATTTGCATAATTGTGAGACTCTTTTTCAAAGTGTGGTCTTCTTAATTCATATGACGTGTCTTCTTGGTGGCGGCATTGGGTTTGATATCCTACAAGAGTATGAACTTTCTTGGCATATGGCATTCCTCTTGGTAGTAATGCTATGGTTTATGTTCCCTAAGGTGTGAATTTTTTATTCCTTGGCTAGTACTCTCTTGGTGGTGATGTCAAGTGTGATGTTCCCTAAGGTGAGACCTTTCATGTATTAAGAAAAACCCCTTTGCATTTAAAACTAGTTCATGGCCACCAAGCATAATAAAAATTGCTTTCCATCGAGAATAATGCAACTTGCTAGCCTTGTGAAACCTTTAACCATTTTGTGTGGCACCTTATCAAAGTTATTAGGGAGTATGAATTTTGGTATGGTTGACGTATGCAAGGCCTGTAGACCTAGTGTGACTTTTCCATCTACTACCTTTTTGTGGGTACACACTAGACCATTGTGTGTTTCTCACCCTTTTGCCTTGGGGATCACCTAACTGTGTATACAAAATTGCACTAGCCCTTGCGAGCATATTTTTTGGACAAAGAAATTAGGCTTGATCCATAACTTTTGGATAAATAGTCGAGGCTTGATCCACCCTTTTCCTTTCTTTTTTTCTTTGCATCAATTTTGACATTGTATGATTGTGTATCTTATGTCACTAATGCATGCATGTGTTTCTTTGTGCCTTTGTTGGTTTACTATGAGATCTTAGATCTTGGGGGCTTGATCATCCTCCTTGATCCTTGTCATCTTATCTTTCCAATAGTTGTATAATTGGTCCTCTCTTGACTTATTTTTCTACTTTAGTGTGAGTCTGAGGATAATTTTATACTCTCACTAAAGTGGGGGCTAAATATAGTGTAGGAAATTGTATACCTTTACAATTTTACACTATGTTTGCATCCCCCTAATTAATTGGACTCAATTAAGCCTTTAATTGACCAAATTATGCATTCCAAAGCCTTATTATTCCTATTTTTTGAAAGGCAAACATATATTAAATAACTGTCAAACTTAATTAAATTACCTTGGAAACCTAGTGACCTAGACTTAGGTCCTAGGGCCCATTTTCCAAAGGGTGAATGGGTGCCCTTTAAGTCCTAGGACCTAATTTTTAATATGTTTTTGGTAGCATTTTAATGATTCAAATTCAAGTTTCAAGTGTCGGATTTTGGAATCTAATTTTCAAGAAATTAGATAAACACCTAGAAATATAATTATTTTATCAATTCAAAGCTAACAACTAAGAATCAAAATTATCTAGCATTAAGGAAACTTTCACAAGATCAAATATTATTGTCATGAGCACTAAAGAGCAGATTTATCAATCCTCTACAACAACAATCAAGATCATATCATCATGTCAAAGTTCATGTGTGTTAATTTTATGTTTTAGAGCTAAAATTGTGATGTAGGTTTCAAGCATTCAAGCATCAATCAATCAAGATAATTCATGCAAGATTCAAGCCTTAGAGTGATGTGTTTGACTTTAGTCCTCTAGGGGGAACCATTAACGGTTTGGTAAGTTGTAACAAGCTTTGTTCATTCATCAATTCCTCTATTTTGTCTTTATTTCATTATCAATGTTTAATTACCAAATATGGGGTTTGACTAAGGAAAACCCCCATTCACCAAAAATAAACATTTTTTCTTTTATCTTTGTATGTGTAGATTTATAGGTGAAGAAGGATTGAAAGTTGATCAAAGGAGCAATTTTGTAAAGTTGCATAAGTTGTCATCATTGTTTTCAAGCTACAAAAACTCACTTACATATTTTATTTCCATATTTACGATAGTCAAACCTGGAGAAATCATAAGCTTAGATCTGGTATCAAAGGACTACAAAAATTGATTTTGGAGCCCTAGTTAAGGACCCATTCACCTAGGGGAAAATTAGTCCTACTATAGGCCCTGAAACCTACTTTTCATGAAATGTGCACAATATCAGATCCTTCTCAGATTTTCCTACAAATTGTCTTTTCTGTTTATGTTATCATTGAACTTTGCATTTCAAGTGTTAGGTCATAGGTCATATAATTCATTTAATTAATTCACTTTAAATCATTCCAAAACATTGTAAATCAGTTATTTTTGTCATAAAAAAAACAAAGATCCAAGGTCCAAAATAGTGTTGACTCACCTCAAGTCAATCCTATCCCTTTGTGATCTTCTCTCTTGCTAATGAAATTGGGAAAAGGTGTGTTTGAATCCTAGGCCATTTCATTATTCCACATTGATTGAATTCATTCCCCATTTTCCCTACATTTCATGTTGTTGAAAAATTAGTAACTTGCATCTGCTCTTTGTTTGAAATTCTATTATGAATTAATGTTGTTTTATGGTCTAGTCCATGGGTCTAAGTCATTTCTATTAGGAAATAATTCATAATACCTAGAATGTTCAATCCATTTCTTACATAACCCCATGAGAGAAAGACATGCATGCAATCTTAAATAATAACCATATACAAAGACCAAATAAATAAGCCAAAAGATAACACAAGATATTTCTTGGGAAAACCCTAAAGAAGGAAAAATCCAACCTCCAAAAAAACCATACTCCATCTATTATTCAATAATAAATCAATACATGCACTTACATAGTTACAATGAATACTTCTAAAACATCAAGCTTCCTTTATGCATCCTTCATGTATCTAGGCATGAATCCACACATCTTATAACATGCTTCACATATGCATTCCTCAGAAAGACTCAATACTATGACAACCCACTTACCCAACCAAACTTAACCACTAAACATGTGTTTACTTGTATAGACTTAAGCTCACATAAATACAACCAAGTGGTAAGATAAAACCACGTGTCTCAAAACTATGTGAACACAAAACTATTGACCCCTCATTTAATATTGGGTTCTAATTTTGCACATTACTAAATATCTTTCCTGGGAAAATATTAAATAATTATCATATGTCTCCCACACATAAAATAATTAACCTAATGTTATGATGCAAATTTATAAATGGCCCCAAATAATTACCTAGTACATGGCTAACCACATCTTCTAGATGTATCAGAACTAAATAATTATTTAGTTTCAACATTATAATAAATGAATCTATGTAATGGTGTACAACACTAAATACTAACAATTTCTACAAGTGTGGATTTTTTTTGGAGGCCAAAAATATGATTGTATTGGCTGCACACCTATATTCTATGATTCTTGGTTCTTCATGCTTCATTGAATGTCAAGGACTAGTAGTGTGTAGAAACACCTTGGGGAGATCACTATATCAATTTTTTTATGTTATTCTAGGTTTTCCCACATGATTGGACTATATTTATGGTAGTGGTAATGGTCAATATGAAGTAAGGAAGTGTGCAACTATCCTAGAATAATTATGCAAATTTTGTTCTCTTTTAGAGCATTGTTGAAGTGTTCTAATAAATAATTCTTGTATGCAAATGATTGATCAATGAATGCTTGATGTACTTAATATCCTAAATGAATACAAGTGAATACCTTTAAATACAAATACATAATAGTAATCATATGAAACATGTACCAAGTTGGATTAGGGTGGGAAAATACTAGGTGGGATTCAACTAGATTTTGAATTTGGATTTTAAAACTGTAGGACTTAGATCTTTAGGAACGAGATAAATTTGCACTCACAAAATTAACCTAGGACATGGGAGAAATAACTAGGTAGTGAATGAATTTCTAAACATGGAGGATACAATAAATATTAGGTGTATTGTAATATGCATATAAACAAGTGAGGTAAGGTCAACTATAGATGAATGAGCAAAGGTGGAGATATGTGAAGGAATAGGGAATTATCCCAACTTCACAAAATATTGTGTGATTGGTAAATATGTAATTGAATTAATATTTCTCTCAAAATGGATCCAAAACTAAATGGTAATTGACAAGGGTATGTAAATTTCACTATTACAAAGGAATAAAATAATGAAATCTCTATCACAACTACTATAATGTGACATAGCCAAGAGTTAGTTATTACAATAAGTAGAAATAGAATATATTATAAATAGTTGATAGATCACCACACTATTATTGCCTTGCATCAGTTGCACCACTATAGTCATCTATGGCTAAAGGCATGTTAAAAAAATTGGATATATTTGATATTATTTTAAATCCCACCCCTAAAAGATTTTAAAAATTTCCAAAGTAATATGTGGAAATAATTAGATTTATATTTTTTGAAAGCATCCATAGAAACTTACACGATAAACATAAAACATCTATGATTTGGATCCAATGTGATCTAGGAGAAAAATAAATCTTGATAAAATTGGCTTCATAGCTAATGTGAAGATAAATAAGGGATTAGTAAACCAAGAAATGATTGTAACAAACCTAGTGTTCAACTCAGTAAAATTTCAAAATCTTTCACCTCAAGTGAATGATTCATGATGTCATAACATAGTAATAAAAAAATTTATTTTCCATAATGTAAATTACATGCACACTTGAAATAATAACTTGTGTGAGGAGGAAAATGATGGAGTCTAAACGAGATAAATGCAAATGAAATAGAATCTAATCTAAATAAAAAACACTAATCTAAGATCTATTCCTTCACTCATGAAATAAATTTCTAAGATATTGAAAACACATAATGAAATCCTTCGATTACCAAATTGAATTCAAAACAAAGAGAGGTTACCATCCCATGTTGGAGTGTGTTCGCAAGATGTCGAGTTGTTCATATAACTATGAAGCCTCCATTGTTGCATGCGAGAAGCTTTGATGCAATGTGAGGGTTGGTTGATTGAAGATATGTTGAAGCCTTGCCAATGGTGATTGTGATTATCGATAGTACTTCGTTGTGCAAATGATGTTGATTCTTTTATCCTTTTTTGTGAGGAAATAGGTTTGTTAAATAGAATTTATGATTTGAAATGGATGATTAGGATTAAATAATGTTGAATCAAGATTGATGGTTGAAGGTTGTTGAGAGGATTTAGACATGAATAATCTATGCAAAATAGATTACACAATTTGTGTGATTGAAGAAATAGATTGAATAATCTATGGGATTGAGAAATAGATTGGTCAGTGAGAGATATAGATTGATTAGTTAGAAATTAGATTGAGAATTAGTGGGATTGAAGAATAGATCGATCTGTTAGGAAATAGATTGAACAATCAGTGATCCGTAATTTGCTCAATCAAGAAAGTGGTTGAAAATGATTAATTAATTGATTTAATTAATTCATTCATTTTGGAGTTGAACGTGCAAATCAAGTTTGACTTTTGTAAATAAAGTTTTATTAGTTTAATTTTATTTTTGATGATGATTTGAATAGTTTATTCAAATTATTCAAATTTGGAGGGAAAGTGAGTTAATTAAATTATATTTTTTTAATAATTCAATTGACTTAGGGGAATAAAGTGATTTAGTGACGTAATTAAATAATTGGTTTTATTTAACTAATCACAGCGAAATAAAGTTAGATTATAACTTTATTAAATAAATGAAATTTATTTAATTAGTCGAATTTGATGAAAAAGTGAATTAATTAAATAATGTCATATTATTCAATTAATAGTATAAATTAGGGTTTTTGATGTTTTTTTATGTGAAATGTAATGATATATGCTAGTTTGTAGGCTAGGCAAATTTTAGGTGTATACAACACTATTCCAAACTTCCATTGCATTCCATTGTAACTTCACAAATCTTTCCATAACATAGATTTCATATTGAATAAACTGAAGTTTATCATTCAAGATTACATCCATCCATATAAATGGGTACAAGAAACATACATAGTTCTCTTGAGCTTCATTTGGTAATATATATACAAACTGGTCTTGATGTTGCTACGTTGGTGCATACATTCTAGATGTCCCAGTTCCCTCGTGCATACATCCACAATCCTCGACCACCAACTGATGAGGAGAAGCATCACTCAAGTGCTTTTTCACCAACCATGAACTAACTATGGTCCCCCACACATCTACCAGATATGGTAAGATGGCCCTTCCATTTGATGAAGAATTTGGTATGGTAACCTCATAACAATAGCCTATCTGAGCTTAGTGTTGTTCCCTACATAACTAGAACTTGTATCCACTACAATCTTGAACTGGCATGCATAAAAGGAACATAGTGAATTGACAACGTTAATAGTGGAAACTTACACTACTTTGGCCAAAGTATTCTCACCATGTACTTTGAGTGACAGTCATCTTATTCATATACAATACCCAAGCTTGGTTTGGATTATGACCATTCATATACTATGCATAGGTAATTTCCTTCCATACGTAATCCTTAACCTCATAAACAACCTATTCCCTTTTTCCAATTCATAATGATATTTCTATTAAGTATTCCCTTTCATAAGTTATCCCCTTTATTGGACAATCTAATCCCAAGAATAACCTATGATCCTTTCATGGCTCTAACTTTACAAGAGATTTGTAATAAATAATTTTATATTCTAAAGTATAACTACATAAGCATCATCTTACCATAGAATAAATAACCATTAATAAGTCACTCCATTATGGAATATATCTCATTAATAAGTGATTCTCATCAAGAGTATAATATTATTAATGAATGATCTCAATCGAAGAATAATCATATCAATAAATGATTCCATTCAAGAGTGTAATCTCCTTAGTTAAAAGGGTTATTCAAAGAGTAGAATCTTGTCAACAATATGAATTCATATCAAGAGTGATAAGAAAATAGACATGTAACAACTCCAATTCAATAGGTAATCCCATCTATGACTCTAATCAAGTAGTAATTCATAAACTCAATTGATCAACTTAATCACATAGGTGAGTCTCAACCTTGGTATATCCTAATCCTATGATAAATATGTTGGACTTAAAATGACACTGAGAGGGGGGGTGAATCAGTGTCTTAACAGATTTGACCAATTTTCACATATTCAAAAACATAGCTTAGATTTTATCTCAATATTACTCTGATTAATGCATTCATGAGTTGAATGTAATCATTCATAAACAGAATTGAGAAAAGTAATAAACCCAACAGTGAATTGAAACAACAACATAGAAAAACATTGAGCACACAGAAGAATAAAGAGACACAAGATTTTGCTGAGTGGAAAACCCTCCTGGGGTATAAAAACCACTCCTAAACTGCCTTATTGGCTTAATCTTCAAAAACCACTGTTAACAATGCCTTATAGGCTAATTTCTGAGCACCAACTCAAAGAGCACCAACCCCTTATTTAGAGACACAAATATCAAGGAAAACCAACCCCTTATTTAGAGACACCAATCTCAAGGAGCACCAACCCCTTACACAGATTTCAGAATTACAATAATAATATCAGAGGATCACTCTGTTTTCAAGTAAGCTCAAGAAAATACACACTCTTATCTACCTCATACTCTAAGAATCCAACTCTGTATTACAGATTTTTCCAATACATCTCTTGATATGGCCAAAATAACTATCTCTCAGAATTACTGGCCAGCAGCTCCTCCACTGTTTTCAACACTAGTTTTTATATACATTTCAAGTATGTCTATCATTTAGAAAAATCTTCAGAGAATGCGTTTTTCACAAGAATCTGAAACTCACTTGCCAATTTTAGAATCTGAAGCTGAATAATGACAATTTGTAGATGATGGCAAAAATCAAGAGTAACGCCTGTCCAGAGGGCTGCAAATAATCCATTATTTCAAAACCACGACTGCCCACAAGATGAGAATCATAACCTCCCAATTCTTAGAGAATATTCAGCCATGTAACCACTCTGAGATTCAATGCCAACCAATGATGTCGGCCTGCAACTGTACAAGGAATTTCACATGTCAGCCTCAGAGATAGATTTTGTTAATCGTTTGCTGAGACATCTAGATAGTCCTGCAGAAGGCAATTAAATTGCCAGACATTCCCTTTAGATATCACTTTCGCCATGACCTTCTGCCGTCGAGGAGAAACCATATCAAAGATCTTTATGTTTCCCTAAGATCACATTTCTATTAAATTTGTTTCAGTCGCTGAGACACAAGAGTCT
This sequence comes from Sequoia sempervirens, assembly GCA_007258455.2. NCBI lineage: Eukaryota > Viridiplantae > Streptophyta > Pinopsida > Cupressales > Cupressaceae > Sequoia > Sequoia sempervirens. Next base: position 107,154,021 of record VDFB02047230.1, read on the forward strand.
TTCCCACTGAGATGCCCTTTTGTTCCATTCACTATCGCTATAGCCTTTTGATATCAGAGAGACATCTTGTAGACAGGTCTTTGTTTTACCAAAAGTCATTCTGAGTTGCTATGACATCCTGCTATCGGGGAGACGTTATGTAGATTGCCCCACGTTTCACCGAAAGTCCACATGATACAAATTGGTCGCTGTGACACATGGTCTTTCTTGCCGACGAGCCTTCTATCTTATGAGTGTCGTTGTAACTTCAAACCATCGGGGAGACATCTTGTAGATCATTCCCTATCATACCAAAACACCCTGAATTCACCTCAGATCGCCAAGAGAGAACAAATCTCACACCGATAAAGTCCTTTTGAATTCCATCGGTGAGACATATCAAAGTCGGGGAGACCTCTTGTAGAGCACACCATGTCTTTCTGAAAGTCTTCATCCACTTGTGTGTCACTGAGACAAGTCAAATCCACTATCGACAAAATCCCCCATTGTGCTCCATTGGCGAGACCGAAGGTCACTCGCCGAGACATTATCAACCTCTCACCGAAATCCATTCATTTGACTTTGTCGCCAAGACTTGACAGGTTCACTGAGACTCTACATCAAAACTCATGAGTCTTACTGAAATCCCACGTGATCATTCCTATTCACCGAGACAACTCAATGCTTATGCCGAAAAGGTCCATATGTATTCCATCGGTGAGACCCATAGGGTTCGTTATGACATTATACTGAAGAAAAAACCTTTGCCAATAAGACCTTTTTGTGCACGATCGGTGAGACAATATGTCTTTGGTGAGACCACATGCTGAATACAACACTCCTGTGGAAAGACTTCCACATGCATTAGTCAGGGAGACATCACCCTTTTCGCTATGACCCTTCACCGAAGCCTTAAACTCTTGCCGATATGTTCCCATTCAACCTCTGATCGGTGAGACAAAGCAATTTTGCTATGACCACATACTAACGGTATAACTTATGCCGATATAGTCCTTTTCTGTCACCGAAACAAAAGAGAATGTCACGCTGATAGATGCCTAGAGATGGATCCTGATCGATGTGACATCAAATAAATCTTGCCGATATGATCTTTCAATGGAGGTTGGTGTGACATACCAATTTCGCTAAGACATCATATCGATGCTACAACTCTTGCTGATATGAACTTTCTTGTGCCGGTCACCGAGACACAAAGCGCTCGATGAAACAACATGCCAATAGGGATTACTTACACCAATGCACCACCTCATGTATTAGTCGGTGAGACCCAACTCATTTGGTAAGACCTCTTAGCAGTGAAAGATATGCATGCCGATAGACTTTTCTTCTGTTGCCAAGACCACGATCAATGTCACATCGAAAGCTGCCTGTATGTTAAATCAAATCATTATGACATCAGAAACGTCTTGCCGATAGGCAACAGTGACGTTTATCAGAGAAATGGATCGGGGAGACCAAAGCATTCTCATGTCAATATGTTCTTTCTTGTCACTGAAACAATGTACAAAAGAGATAACCTGTGACTGCACGAAGCTCAAACTGATCAATACCATAAGATATTAAAATTCTGAATGTAAACTATCCACTGAATGCCAAGACATGTAAACCATATAGACAAAGCTGTACCAAGATAAAGCATGAGAAACCAATCTGAAATAGTCCACAAGAAGAATCAACTGAAAGGGATTTTGTCATCAAGGACAAACCATATGATCACAACTGAGATCCAAAAAACTCTCCCTTTTTCCTTGATGGAAAAACACAAATGACTCTCGCCCTTTTTTCCTCAATGACAAAGGATAGAAGAGAAGAATGTGCAATGCCAGGAAACACAACTGAGAAGCCAACCAAAAGTATCATGAGAAATAGTTGCAAAAAGAGAGTAACAGTGCACCAACCAAGATTGTAGGAGAGTTGTAAGTGAATCAAAATATATAACATGCTCCCCCTAAGCCAATGCTTGCAAAATCAGAGAAGTAAAGATTGAGAGATAACTCCCAATCAAATTCTCAACCTTTCAAAGACTTCAGATTTGTGCTTAAGAAATGTGACCCAAACCATTCTAGTATAATCATCCACAAACAGCATAAAGTACTTTTCACCATTAATAGACCTTGTTCTGGTTGGTCCACATAAATTAGTATGCACAAGCTGTAAAGGTTTTGAAGAAGAATGTTATTTTGTTTTGAAATTGACTTTTGTTTGTTTACCACTTAGACATTCTTTTCACAAAAATTTCCTGGCTTGTTAAGGATTGGTAAACCTCTAACATTTTGATTCTTACTGATTCTAACCAGATTTTCAAAGTTTATGTGTCCTAATATTTTATGCCATAACCAGCTCTCTTCAATTTGGCCCATTAAACACATACCTTGACTATTGTCATTGCTTGATATGTTGAGAAGATTGTACACATTTCTTTTTTTCCTCCTTCTAGCTGCAATGGCCTTTCTATGCTTGTTCTTAATCTCACATCCCTGTGAAGTGAAAAGAACATGATAACCACTATCATAGATTTGACTAACACTTAGAAGATTGTGCTTGAGACCTTCCACATAGTACACATTATGGATAGGAGTGTCTTCATTTAGAAGAAGTGAACCTCTACCTTTAATTTGAATACCAGAGTTATCACCAAACTTAACATATCCACCTACATAATCTTCAAGATTTATAAACTTATCCTTATCTCCATTCATATGGTTAGAACATCCACTATCCAAGACCCATAAGTCCTTTTTATTGGAATGAAAAGCTATTTGAACCAACATAGTTTGCTCAATGTTGTTGACAGTCTTAGGTTTCCAAACCTTTTTAATTTTCTGCTATTTAGATTGTAGATCAGTTCTGCACTGTTTGACAGAATGTCCCAAAGTATTGCATTTAAAACATCTGATCTGTCTTACAAAACCATAGTGTTGTCTAAGACCAAAATTGGGTATTCTAGGATTCATAAGCCTGCAAGTGCTCACCTTATGGCCAAATTTGTTGCAGAAAAAATAATAACCATAGAAGAAAGGATTGACTCTGTATGAAGATCTATTACCTCTTAAAGACTGAACATGATCCTTACCAAATTTTGAGTGATTTGAACCTGAACCCTTTACTTCAGAAGAGGGGTTTTGTTTTGCATGGTCAATTGAGCATTCACCCTTTTCAAAACCAACACCAGTTTTATCTTTATACATCTTCTGCTTGCTGAGCATCTCATTCAGTTTTAGAGTGCTTTCGTATTTTTCAATTTCCTTCCTAAGACAGACTACTTCTTGTTTCAGTTTTTGAATTTCTTGATCTTTGCAGCTTACAGTCACTCGAAGACAGTCCTCAACTCTTTTAGCTTCTTCAAGTTGAGTTTTTAGAGAGACTATTTCTTGATCTGGTTTATGTTCTTGAGCAAGAACTTGTTTTTTGAGTTTTCTAACCTCTTGTAAAGCACATTTCAGTTCACTTTCAAGATACTTCGCCTTCTTCAATGTCAATGGTGTTTGAATCATTTTGCTGAGTAATTTTAGTCATGAACAAAGTTTCATCTTCTTCAACTGATGAATCTTCAGACTCAATTTCAGATTCATCCTTACTAAACAAACTTTTCTTCTTTTTGAAATTGAAGTTTTTTTTTAGGTTTGAAGGCCTTCTTCATAGGTTGTTTTTCAGTTGTCTTGTTGTCACAGATTTGATCATCATAGGGACACTTTGTAGCAAAGTGACCTATTTTGCCACAGTTAAAACATTTAAAGGGAAGTTTTCCATTATATTTTCCCAATCCCTTTTTAAATCTTCTAACAAAATGGGATTCTTTAGAATCAGACAACTTTGATTCACTGACTTCGACTTTTTCTTTCTTTTCAGTGTTAAAGGCAGTTTCTTTTCTTGTTGAATTGTTTTTGCTAGTTCTCATTTCATAGGTAGTAAGTATTCCTTGTAGGCTGTCTAAGGTAAGCTTATCAAAGTGTTTCTTTTCTTCTAGGGCTGGAACCTTAGATTCAAATTTGGATGGTAAGGTTATAACAATGTTTGTGACCACATCAAATTCATTAACCTCTTGACCTAGACCTTTCATTGAATTGACAACTTCATCAACTCTTAGGAAATATTCAACCACTTTTTCATTAGCCTTCATTTTCAACTCCTCAAAATGATGTTTGAGTGTAATGATTTTTGATAGTTTGACTTTCTCATTCCCTTGATATATAGTTTCAAGTTTTTCCTAGATTCCATGAGCAGATTTGCAATGCATGACTTTAATGAACACATCTTTAGTTAACCCACACAAGATGGCATGCTTAGCTCTGCAATTTATTTCATACCTCTTTTTTTCAGCAGGATCAGTGGGAATAGTGGCTAGTACATTATAATCATTTAAAACAATGCTCCAAACATCAACATCAAAAGAAATAAGAAAAGCTTCCATTCTGATTCTCCAGAACACATAATCTATTCCATCAAATAACAGAGCTCTGGTTACAGAGGCACCGTCTTGAGAATGTGCCATTTAAAACAAACTCCAAGACCAAGATCAATCCAAGGTGATTAAAACCTATCAGAGGACCCTACACTCTGATACCAATTGTTGGAGTTAAAATGACACTGAGAGGGGGGGTGAATCAGTGTCTTAACAGATTTGACCAATTTTCACATATTCAAAAATGTAGCTCAAATTTGATCTCAATATTACTCTGATTAATGCATTCATGAGTTGAATGTAATCATTCATAAATAGAATTGAGAAAAGTAATAAACCCAACAATGAACTGAAACAACAACAACACAGAAAAACATTGAGCACACAAAAGAACAAAGAGACACAAAATTTTGCCGAGTGGAAAACCCTCTCGGGGTATAAAAACCACTCCTAAATTGCCTTATTGGCTTAATCTTCGAAAACCACTGTTAACAATGCCTTATAGGTTAATTTTTGAGCACCAACTCAAAGAGCACCAACCCCTTATTTAGAGACACAAATCTCAAGGAGCACCAACCCCTTATTTAGGGACACCAATCTCAAGGAGCACCAACCCCTTACACAGATTTCAGAATTACAATAATAATATCAGAGGATCACTCTGTTTTCAAGTAAGCTCAAGAAAATCAACACTCTTATCTACCTCATACTCTAAGAATCCAACTCTGTATTATAGATTTTTTTAATACATCTCTTGATATGGCCAAAATAACTATCTCTCAGAATTACTGGCCAGCAGCTCCTCCACTATTTTCAACACTAGTTTTTATATACATTTCAAGTATGTCTGTCATTTAGAAAAATATTTAGCGAATGCATTTTTAACAAGAATCTAAAACTCACTTTCCAATTTTAGAATCTGAAGCTGAATAATGACAATTTGTAGATGATGGAAAAAATAAAGAGTAACGCCTGTCCAGAGGGTTGCAAATAATCAATTATTTCAAAACCACAACTGCCCACAAGCTGAGAATCATAACCTCCCAATTCTCAAACAATATTCAGCCATGTAACTGCTCTGAGATTCGATGCCAACCAATGACATCGGCCCGCAACTGTACAAGGAATTTCACATGTCGGCCTCAGAGATAGAGTTTGTTAATCGTTCATCGAGACATCCAGATAGTCCTGCCGAAGGCAATTAAATCGCCAGACATTCTCTTTAGATATCACTTTTTCCCTGACCTTCTGCCATCGGGGAGAAACCATATCGAAGATCTTTATGTTTCCCCGAGATCACATTTCTATTAAATTTGTTTTAGTCGCTGAGACACAAGAGTCTTTCTCACCGAGATGCCCTTTTGTTCCATTCACTATCGCTATAGCCTTTTGACATCGGAGAGACATCTTGTAGATAGGTCTTTTTTTTACCAAAAGTCATTTTGAGCTGCTGTGACATCCTGCTATCGGGGAGATGTTATGTAGATTGCCCCACGTTTCACTGAAAGTCCACATGATACACATTGGTCGCCATAACACATGGTCTTTCTTGCCGACGAGCCTTCTATCTTATGAGTGTCGCTGTAACTTCAAACCATTGGGGAGACATCTTGTATATCATTCCATGTCATATCGAAACACCCCGAATTCACCTCAGATCGCCAAGAGAGAAAAAATCTCACACCGATAAAGTCCTTTTGAATTCCATCGGCGAGACATATCAAAGTCGGGGAGACCTCTTGTAGAGCACACCATGTCTTTCTAAAATTCTTCATCCATTTGTGTGTCGTTGAGACAAGTCAAATCCAATATCGACAAAATCCCCCATTGTGCTCCATCGGTGAGACCGAAGGTCACTTGCCGAGACATTATCAACCTCTCACCGAAAGCCATTCATTTGACTTTGTCGCCAAGACTTGATGGGTTCGCTGAGACTCTACATCGAAACTCATGAGTCTTACCAAAATACCATGTGATCATTCATGTTTGCTGAGACAACTCAATGCTTATGCTGACAAGGTCCATATGCATTCCATCGGTGAGACCCACAAGGTTCGCTATGACATTATACAGAAGAAAAAACCTTTGTCGATAAGACCTTTTTGTGCACGGTCGGTGAGACCACATGCTGAATACAACACTCCTGCCGAAAGACTTCCACATGCATTAGTCGGGGAGACATCACCCTTTTCACTATGACCCTTCACCGAAGCCTTAAACTCTTGCCGATATGTTCCCATTCAACCTCTGATCGGTGAGATAAAGCAATTTCGCTGTGACCACATACCGACGGTATAACTTATGCCGATATAATCCTTTTCTATCACCGAAACAAAAGTGAATGTCACACCGATAGATGCCTAGAGATGGATCCTGATCGCTGTGACATCAAATAAGTCTTGCTGATATGATCTTTCAATGGAGATCGGTGTGACATACCAATTTCGCTAAGACATCATATCGATGCCGCAACTCTTGCCGATATGAACTTTTTTGTGCTGGTCGCCAAGACACAAAGCACTTGATGAAACAACATGCTAATAGGGATTACTTACGCTAATGCACAGCCTCATGTATTAGTCGGTGAGACCTGACTCATTCGGTAAGACCTCTCAGCGGTGAAAGATACTCATGTCGATAGACTTTTCTTTTGTCACCAAGACCACGATCAATGTCACACCAAAAGTTTCCTGTATGTAAAATCAAATCGTTATGACATCAGAAACGTCTTGCTGATAGGCAACATAGATGTTTATCAAAGAAATGGATTGGGGAGACCCAAGCATTATCACGCCGATATGTTCTTTCTTGTCAACAAAATAATGTACAAAAGAGATAACCTGTGGCTGCACGAAGCTCAAACTGATCAGTACCATAAGATATTAAAATCCTGAATGTAAACTATCCATTGAATGCCAAGACATGTAAACCATATAGACAAAGTTGTACCAAGATAAAGCATGAGAAACCAATTTGAAACAGTCAACAAGAAGAATCAACTGAAAGGGATTTTGTCATCAAGGACAAAACCATATGATCACAACTAAGATCCAACAAAATACAACAATCAATGACTAGTCTGATCATGTAGATTAATCCCAACCTAAGTGATCCAACCGAAGGTAAAATATACAACCCATCCAACTAAGTTATTCTCAACCTAGTGGTTCCAATGGGTAATCACATAAATTTTCCAACTCAATAGGTAATTCTTAACCTAGGGTTTCAATTATTAATCAAATATACTTCTTGACCACAATAGGTTACTCTCTACCTAGGGTTTCATTCAATAGTAAAGTAATGATGAAGTGATAATTCAAGTATAGATTAGCAATATTATATCTCATCTTATCATATCTTTCATACTACCATTTTTGATGTATTGCTAAACCTTATCATTCCTAAGGTTTCCTAGCATTATAAGCTAACAATGTCAAGTCACTTCCTGACATTGATACATTTCACATTATACATGTAGTGTAAACTATCTATGTATAGGAACATCATCTGAATTCCCATATAGGGTATATAGGAGTATTAAATAACTTCCTTAAGCTATTCATACTTTCATCAATCCTAGTACATAATACTATTGATAATATCTACTCCTTATTAAGGAGTATGTACAAACACTCATAAGAAAATCATATCAAAAAGACTCTTTTCCTTTCTAATAAGAAAATAGATCATTACTCTATTTCAAGCAATCTAATTCATTTCCAAATTAAACATACAAGATATTCAATCTTTCACTGATCAGATAAACATAAGGAGAATAGAATCTCATGCCTGTTAATCACTTAAACCCAATTGACTCACTGGTTCCTTAGCTTGGCCCCTTCTTAAAATCAACTTAACAACAAATCCTCCTCAATTCCTCTCACTAATGTTTCCTCTTAAAATTCCTCTTAGCAAAATAATAACCTCACAAATAAAATGCAACAAAATGGAGCATCTTAATAATGCGTAGTTAGAAGTGTAGCAAAGTGTATTCAAATGAGGTGGGAATGCCTCATATTTATACCCAAAACCCAACATCTATAGGCTACAAACAAGGCTTATGAAATGACACTTCTCAACCTTATTCCATCGACTCAGCTTGTGTGTATATATATATATATATTCTTTGGCACAAGATCATTTAAATAATCCATTCAATATTCAAATGAATAAGATCAAGTTAACATTTCATAAACAATATCACATGTTAATGAGAAGAGATTTCCATAATCCATTCAAGTTTTTGGCAATAAATGTTTTTGGATTAGATCATGTTCAAATTTTTGCATCAACATTTCAAATCATGTATGTTTCTCTCCTCATCCTCTCTTCTTTCATCTTGATGATGGATCACGAAGTGTGATCCGAAACATTGATGCAAAAATTTGAACACAATCTAATCCAAAAAAAATTTATTGTCAACAATATCATATGTATATACATATCTATATGCACATATACACATGTATACATATATCGTTGTGCTTGTATGGATATTTCATCATGTCACACACATGTGTATATCAACATGTGTGTATATATGTATATATGCATATACATTTATTTATACACATATCATGTTACTATTTTATATCAACATAAATACATTCATATACTCATTGACAAGCATATACATTAAATGTATACATATACACATATATAATCAATTCCTCCTACAAGTATGCTCATAAGTATTTCTACTCTTATATATGTGTAAAGGTAGTTGTGCTCTCATGAATGAGTTGTTATATATATACATATCTACATGTATACTTTTAATGTACATACGAATCAATGTAAAGATAATTATTCACAAATTCCAAATATTGAAAGATTCAATCACGGTAACTTGATCACACAATTAAAGAAATCAAATAAATTTCTAAAGCATTTCAATTTATCCTCAAAGGTTACTTACTTGGTTCCCATTGACCTGACTCAACTAGACCAACTAGGGTGTGAGTGTGTGTAAGCTCAATTAGGTTTCATTTTACCTGACCAAACACTTCTCCTGAGTGATACTTCCCCTCCCTTCCAGAGGCATGAACCTATACCTACATCCAACTTGGCACATTTGTAATGGTAGTTAGACATTCACATGAAATCAACTTTCATCATAAAACATTAGAATATTCATATTGCAATACATATTCTTTCATTGTACTTCATCAATATAAACATAATTACTCCTTCAAAGCAATAATAACTTAATACCTATTTCAATATTCCATTCCTTTATCAAACATATCAAAATCATGATTGCATTTATCATCCTATTTACCTATGAAGGTAAAAGTAAGCTAGTAACAACAAGACAAGTGTAACATACTTCCCCATTTGTGAATCATAGTCCTTGATGATTTAAATCACATTATCATATAGATAAAGTCAAATAAAGATTCTACTTTCCATTTTCCAAATCAAGTAGGAAATAAGTATATTCCCATCTAACCTTCCCTCATAGCATGACCTCTTGCAATCTTGTCCTTCCTGGAGCTTGCATCGAGTGTCCTCGCTAACACATAGGGAGAGCTCATGTGATTTACACATACTTTATCTGTCAAAGAGCTTTATACATTATAATAATATTACTTTGTATGTACATCTCAAGTACAATAGAAACTATATACCACAAGAAACCTATGTCAGTTATTCGAAAACAAATTCTCATTAGCTAATGAACTTATCCTTAGTGTAACCCAAATACATAAGGAATTTTGGTGTATTATATACTACACCATGAGTCCCATCCTTTCCTTTGGTATTTACACCATTGAACAACTCAAAAGCTGAGACTGTCTGTCACTGACTCAACCATTTTCCTTTAGCACAATAATGCTTCTTAATTCCAACTTTGCATCAACAAAGTTTTTCTTTGATCTTTCGATTTATTACTCCATTTTGTCAACCTTTTTGGTCTAAGGTTAACCCTATTTCTTAGCCTATTTCAACTTAATAAAGATTTAACCCTTCTTTCCACATAATGGACTAAATTTCAATGTTGGAAATTTTATTGCAGTATAAGTATATCACAAATCCTCCAAGATTTGGTTTATCACTTTTTCTTATCTAGCTATCTTTAAATAATATATTAAGCATTTGTTCAATTGAATTTCTTATAATATGATCATGGTTTACAATACCTTATCATTATTTTCTTGTTCTCATCTGAGATAATCTTTTTAGGAACACTAAGCAACTACTTCACACAATATATTATTTAGGATCGAAATCCTATAAATCAAAATTTCCAACCAACATTTATTACCTTGGTGAGTCTGTCCACCATAACATTATGTCGGTTTCATCGACATAGAAAGATTAAACTATTCCAATGGTCTACCACTTCCTTATTGGAATCTCAAGAGAGTATACACATCTTGCCGATGATGACATCCTATATTCATTTCCTGGCATACTAGACAATAACTTGCTACATACCTTTCAACATCTTACTCTATATTTTTCTAGATTATAGTGGTTCCTCATTTGACAATTTTTTTTCATTCTAATCTCTTGAATATGACATCAATTTACCTCATTCATTCCTTAATCTTCCAAAATTTTGGGTACATAGGTTCCTTTTCATTTCCACCTAAATTGCCAGGTTTGAGCGTGCCATAACCCAATCGAGATTGTTGAAATGGAGATAGCATCGGGTCCCCTGTGTTGAGCCATCCTCCTTGACAAGGATGAGTATCCATTGTCACCCTGGTAGTGTCGTTCATTTGTGATTTGGTTCGTCTCTGTTGTTGGAATCTTTCCTTTTGTGTCACTATGAGGTTAGGTACTGCTTGGTATCCTATTTACTCAATTAATTATTATATTAAAATAAAGGTATTAAAATTAAAAGACATTGTGATAATTAAAAATAAAAATATTTTATATAATTATGGTATCGATAAAATAAAAATAATAATTAATGATTATTTGGTTTAAATAAATAAAATTTATGATTTATTTAAGAGATATAAAAATAGATATATAGTTTTTGATTAATGATAAATAGGTTTTGAAGGGTTCTTGAAACCCTAAATAAAAAAGATAGTGGCAGTAAAGCTATGACAAATGACTGCCCACCCAGAAGCAACATAAAACTAGCTGATTAACAGTCCATCAACACACCATTAGTAGTCCAAAATAGCCAAAAAAATAAAAAATAGAAAGACATGCCACACGACCATTAGAGCAATTCTTTAAGCATTTTAGCCACCTCCAAATCCTTGGCCGCCAACCTATCATGCATATCCATGATTTCTTCAACATCACGAGCATGGTCCTTCTTACCTTTCTTTGTTTTGCTCCTAGTAAGCACACTCAGACCATGAACCAAATCAGTAGAATGCACGTCCATCCCAACTTCCTCCCCATGAACCAAGTTCTCCTGGTCATCAAATAGTCCCTTCTGATTAGTTCTTTGGCCTTATGATTTAGGAAAACCATACCCTCAATCGAAGCCTCCAACTTCTCTCTGCAAATGTTAATAAGCGTTTCCAAGTCCCTATGAAGCTGCTTGTTCTACCTTTCCAACAAAGTTAATCTTGAACCATAATCATTCTTTAGGGAAACAAGCTAATCCACCATATAACCAACACTGGTGTTCAAAGATCTGGTAAGCCCAAAAATAGACTCCTACTCCTTAAGACTACGAAGAGTGGAAATGTTACACCTGGCGATGGTATCATGCTTGTTATGGAGGTCCTACATCTCTTGAACAAGCCACATGAGTAGATTAAACAAGATATCATCCCCTTCTTTAACTAGACCTGACACCTAAGAATAATCCATCACCCCCCAAACACACCCTTGCCCTGGTGTGACCCGATCAAAGGTTCCTCCCCTGCATATCCTCAGAAACAAGCTTGGCCCTCCCTTGATCCTTAGAAGCCAACCCCCGAGTAGATTCATCAATATTGACCATGAATTCCTCTTACCAACAACAGGGAACCCACCAGTACTAGAATTATCACCCTGAATATTCCCTTCCATCTCTTGAATATGAACATCCACCACCTTAGCATGACCCTTAGGCCTCTTACCAACAAAATCCTCAACGACACCCTCTAAAACCTTCAACTTGCATTTAGCATGCAGGGAAACTTTGGAGGTATAGGGCTTAACAAAACCCGTTGAAGGAGTGTAGTCCAAATTAGTGGCATAGCTATTAGCTAGCCCTCTGACTCCACCTCTAACTCTGTACCATCTGACTCTTGTATTTCTTCAATCCTACATTTCACACTTTCCTTCCCCTTCCTCTTAGAAATAGGGGATTGAGGGGTTCTAATAATGCAATTAGCTTTAATAAACTCAACAATAAGCAACATTAAACCTTCATGCAAAAAGGGATTCCTAGGGTTTTTTTGTAATTCACAATACCCTCTTCTAGAGACATTAATAGGTGAAAAGGGAAAGACACTAGCTTACCATGGCGGAAGTGGTTAAGCAACACAAAATACGCATCAACGCCACTGCAACCTCCTGCCAAATTAGTTTAATCTTGGTTCTATCATAGCCCCCATAGTCCAAATGAACCATTTTAGCCCTTTCCCTGTCACAGATGAAATTTTGTTTGGCGAACTATGAAATGTTTTTGTCCCTGTAGAATTTTCTGCCTTCCATAGACAAACCCATGACCTTAGCAATAAAATCTTCGTTAATGGTAGTATTCCTACCAAACATACTCACCACATAGCCATGCAAAGCGTAAAAAAACTCCTTAGAAACCATGGATTTAAAACCATTCAGTCTCTCCATGAAAGGAGTAACACCACCACTCTGCAAGATTTCCCAAACTCTAACATTGGCTCTAGTTTTCTCACAAGACAATGGCTCCGTTCAGTACCTATCTCCTCCCATCATCAAATTGTTTGCAGAAAGAAAGCACAAATAGATCAAACCAAGGGCAATAGACATAAAACCACCAAGAAAGCGTGTGAGGATATCAAGGGTAGTACATAAGGAAATAATGAAGAAGACTCTTAGGCAACTCAGCTAAAGAAGGCCACAAATACCAATGAGAATCAGATGTGCGAGAAGTCTAATCAAGCAACATACTTCATTATACCCATGCAAACCCGATACCAAGGAGGTGGGCATAAAATTAATGAAGTTCATTAAGAATAAGTCTCCTTAAATCAATGGGAAGGATGTCATCCTCCCCCCACAATCTGGCTAATGACACACCATAATTAGCCAGCTAATCAACCACTGCATTAGCCTCTCTATAGGCATGAGAGATGTAAATTTCATCAAATTCACCACATAAAGAAATGACATTCGAAATAAAATTGTTAATAGACCATGATGGAGGAGACCTTTCCTTAAGGCAATTCACAATGTTTAATGAATAACCTTCAATCTAGAGTTTAGAGATCCTCATATCCCTAGCCATTTTAATGCTATGATAGGAAGCCACAACTTCAACAAGGTGGTTTTTTTGGATTCCCAAAGGGAGTGCCACTGCTGAAACAAACCTACCATTGTGATCTCTCAACACTCCCCCACAACTAGTAGGACCCGAATTACCTTTAGTTGAACCATCAAAGTTGATTTTGAACCATCCAGGAGGAGGGGGAAACCAAGCCACCCCATCCCTTGTAAGATTAGCCTTCTTCAAAGGTTTGGAAATGTGAAAAGAAAGTTTCCAACTGGTTGCCACCTCAACATCATAATCAGAAACCAACACTCTGCCAAGAATATCAATTTTATCCACCACCAACATCAAATTCTCCTTAATAGAAGAAATAGTTTTGAAGAAAAGGGAAAGGGGGGAGAGAGAAATATCCTTGAAAATCCTATTGTTCCTCTCCTTCCATAACCCCTAGAGAAAATGAAAGAGTGACCAAAGAAGCTTCAGAGAAGGATTAGATGAAGGAGAATACCATTGGAGCCACAACTCCCAAATAGAGGCAAGAAAAATCCAATCCACAAGCCATAGATTGAGGAAAAGTGACCAAACTTCCCAAGAATAGCTACATCCAATGAACAAATGTGAACTATCGTCTGCATCCATCATGCAAAGGTAACATCTATTAGGCATGGGGAAACCCCGTTTCCACAGATTGTTAATTGTAAGAATCTTATCCTACACCAGCAGCTACATAAACATATTTATCTTGGGGATAAGTTGTGGGAACCAAACTAAGCCCCAAGGTGGCCTAGGACCCACAATATCATTACAAGACTTAAATGCATAGGCCACCGAGAAAGCTCCACTCAGGAGCCTGTTCCAAATCACCTTATCCCTATGATGAGAAACAAGGATATGAATTCTAGAAAACTCATTAAAAAGGTCCCCTAGCTCAAGGAAAACCTCATGGATCTTCCTCCATTTCCCATTGAAAATGTCGTCAGCCACATGACTTCCAAATTCATGAGTACACAAGTCCCTCTAGGGATTTTCCCAATGAGATTCTCATAAAGGACAATGTTCAAACCACCAATCATCCCAAAAGAGAATATTCCAGCCATCTCCAACCATCCAAAATACCAACAGATATCACTCCTCTAGCTCTAGACATCGAATTCCAGAAGAAAGAACCTGAAGGAGAGAAGTACTTATTCAGAAACTCCTAAAATTTATCCACCTGAGGAAGATATTTAGAAGCCAAAATTTCCCCCCAAGCTTTCTCACCATAAAGGAAATGCCAAAGTTGCTTAGCCACAAGAGCCGAATTAAAAGGCTTAATCCTGTGCAGACCCAAACCTCCTTGACTTTTAGATCGGAAAACCTCCTCCCATGAAACTAAACTCAACCTCTTTTTATCCTCCACACTCAGCCAAAGAAACTTCCTCTGGATACATTCAATTTTCCCCCAGAACTTACGAGGCATCTGAAAGAGACTAAGAGCATACACAAGAAAATTTTGTAAAGTAGATTTGATGAGCACCAACTTACCAACCTGATTGAGCAACACTCCTTTCCAACTAGCCATCTTTGCATTGAATTTATCAATCAAACCATTCCAGAAGGAATCGTGAGTCGAATTGGCTCCAAGCGGCAACCCAAGGTAGGTTGAAGGAAGGGTCCCCATTGCACATTGAAGAATACCAACAATTCTCACCGCCCTTATTTTAAGAGTGTTAAGGAAGAAGATCATGCTTTTAGGGAGGCTCACCAATTGGCCCGAAGTTGCCTCATAATTTTGAAGGGTCACCTTAATAGCTCTAGCTTTAACAATAGAAGCCTCACCCAAAATCAAGATGTCATCAACAAACTGTTGATGACAATAAGAGGGTGAAGAAGAAGAAGGTATCAAGCCTTTCAAGACACCCAAAGAAAGCTTAGGTTGCAAAAATTTTCCCAGAGTCTTTGCAAGAATAATAAAAAGGTAGGGAGAAATTTAGTCCCCCTGCCGAACCCCCTAGAACTTTTGAAGAAATTAGAAGGAGAGCCGTTCACGAGCATAGAGAAGGACATAGTAGATGTAAGGCTCCTTATCAACTGAACAAAGGTATCTGAGAAGCCAAAAGAAAAGAGATTTTTATAAAAAAAGTCCCAATTAACTCTGCCATAGGCTTTAACTAGATCCAATTTTAGCAAGAAGCCAGGCCTTTTGTTAACCATCAGTGAATGAATTTTCTCATGCACAGTGATGACAGGATCAAGGATTTGTCTCCCTGCAACAAAACCACTTTGGTTAGGAAAGATGATCAAAGGAAAAACCTTCTACAACCTCACAACAAGCACCTTAGAAAAGATCTTATAAATAGAGTTACATAAGCTGATAGGTCTAAACTCAGAAAAAGTTGATGCCCCAAGGATCTTCAGAATCAACATAAAAAAGGTAGAGTTTAATTCTTTAAGAAAATTCTTTTGTCACATCCACAACATCCTTAGAAACAATCATCCAAAATTATTGAAAGAAGAGCATGGGAAACCTGTCAAGGCCAAAGGCCTTATTACCAACAAAGGAGAAGACTGCACTCTTGACTTCCTCTATTGAAGGGATACAAAAAAGCATGCGATTGAGATCCTTGGTCACCAGACAAGGAATAACCTCCAACAAAAAATCCTGATCAACCATGGATGAAAAAAAATCATCAGATAGGAAATTAGAGAAGAAAGCGATAGCCTCCTACCTAATTTTATCCTCATTCTCAATCACCCTCCCATCCAAGCAGATACACTTAATTTGATTGGAAGCTCTATGCTTAAGCGTGGTGACGTGAAAGAATTTGGTATTCCTATCACCACAATTCAACCATATAGCCTACAATCTCTATTTCCAAAATTCCTCCCTTGCCACAATATTATGAAGAAGAGACAAAAACATGCTCTCCTCATGAGCCAAGGAAACATCATAACCCCTAGCTTGAATACTCTATTGTACACGATCAAGATCCACCTTGATGCGAGCCTTATCATGGAAGATATGTCTAAAGAAGGCTTTATTCCAGTTTATCACATTGGACTTAACAATCGCCAACTTCTTTTCCACCCTATACATAGTCTAACCATCCACCTGAATATCCCACCATTTAGCAATCTTAGATTTAAAATCCAGATGAGAAGTCCACATTTTTTCAAAATGAAAAGGAAAAGTGCTCCTTTGACCTGCCACATCCGCTGACAGGGAAATAGGAAAATGATCTGAACTCAACCTATTCAAGGCAGAAAGGGAGCAAGAAAAATGAGCCAAACACTCATGAGAAAGAAGGGCTCTATCCAATTTGACTTGGATTAAAGCATCACTCATCCACTAATTAGACCAAGCATAAGAAGCACCCCACAAATCCACATCAAACAAAGCATTGTCATTAACAAAAGTAATTAAGTCAAACCTACTTTCATCATCAATATGAGAGCTTCCTAATTTATCATCAGATCTCAAGGGAGTATTGAAATATCCCATGATAAACCGATTATCAGAGGGAAACATAGCCCTGAGATAACACAAGTTTCCCAAAAACCATTTTCGAGCACTTCTAACATTAGGAGCATAAATATTAGAAGCAACCCAAGAAAAATAACAATAAGAGTGATAAAAGGAGGGAGCAATGTGATTGGAGATCCCAAAAATAGCCTTACCAACCACCACTTTTATATTCCAAAAAGTAGCCACGCCCCCAGATGCACCATCCCCATCAAAACCATGGAGACCACACTCCTTAAAAAGCCTTTTCCTTAGAAATTCCAACCTTTCGAAAGGCATTTTCATTTATTGAATCATGATCACATCAGGTTTAAGATCCCTCACAAGATTCACAAAGAGATCCTGTTTGTGAGGGTGATTTAACCCTCAAATATTCCAAGAAAGGATCTTCATTGATTTTGAGATGCACCCTTGGGACACATCTCAAAAAGGATTTTTTGGGAACCATTTGCAATGTCAGCTTTGCTCTCTTTCTCCCTACTCTACATCGAAGTGGGTCTTCCTCTTCCCTCATTTCAGACCCACAATTAGCCTTTGAATGATTTATGGTAGCCATCCTTGGAGGAGATAAATTCTTCTTCCTATTTCTGGTTTTGACTAGAGAAAAAGGAGGTTCCTTCACCTATTGTGAGAAAATCAACCCACAGTCATTGATAGAAGAGGTGAGCACCAAATTTGAGAGAGCCCCCAAAGGGTCTTGCCAAATTGCCTCCACACCACCCATTTCCCCAAAACTGGGGAGATGCACCAACGGTTCCTTAACACTCTCTTTAGCCTCCGCAGAATGAAGGTCCTTCATCGAATCCTCAATAACAACACCTTTAGACCCCAACATAGGAGCCTCCTCACTAGCCACCACTTCCCCTTCCTCAACCTCCTAAACGTTCTTTTCAGGAATCTGATGATCCTGAGAGGCCATAACCTCCGCAACCACACCATTCACAACACCCCCTTCCTTATCAGAAGATACCAAATCCTTTAGAAAATCTTGAGGCCTCAAAGTCTCGTCCCCAGCCTCAACATTTTGTTTCTCCCTCCATTCCATATGTTGATGTGGTGGGACAAGTTTAACCTTCAATGGGAATTTCTTGGCCCAGTGACCAACCCTTTTACAATGGAAACTAGCAAAGGGAATAGATTCATACTCAATCAATTGGATCCACCCTCCCAACTTTGAGTTAATAGTCACCCTTTTAGGAAAATTGGCAGACTAGTCAACAATGACACAAAACCTGGCATAAACTAATCTCTTCCTTGAGGCCATCATTTGATCAATACAAAGGAGTTCACCAAACATATTGGCTATACCAACAAACACTTGCTCATCCCAAAACTCCAAGGGTAAGGCTGGTAACCTCACCCATACATATGTCAAAGAAAAAGAACAAGAACTGGGATTAAAACCCACCTCCCATTTTTTAAGAACCGAGGATGACTTACCAATTAACCATGGTCCACTAGTTAGAACAACTACCATATCCTAATTATAGGTGAAAGAGAAAGAGAAAGAACCCTTTGCCATTGCAGCGACTTCCACCTTTCCTTTCGTTCTCCACCTCTTAGAAGCCAGGTTACGAACCAGCTCCACATTAGGGCAAGGCCCCATAAATTTCCCAACCAAAGTGAGGTCCATCAAAATCAACCGATTCTCAATAATGCAGTCGAGAACTAACACTGAGTATTCTCCTATAATCGAATTTTCCTGAAAGTTGACCTGAATCGATGAGCTCTTTCCTTTAGGCTTAGCACCCAAAAGACTAGACCAACTAGGACCATTTGATAAGAACTCCACATGCTTATTTCCTTCAACATCAACACC
>VDFB02047230.1:107178116-107279776 GCA_007258455.2 Sequoia sempervirens
TTTCTTGATGATGGATTCATTGCTATGATGATAGTTTGATGCTACTTTTATCACTGATGTTTTATGCTTATGCTATGCCTGGTATATGGTTTAATGGATTATGTAGATTAATCATGTTATGTGCATTCAAAGATTATTTGATGATTATTTATATCATGTGGATTAGTATTTTTTTTGTGTGTGTCGATGTATTCTGGTGAAGGGGAAATAGTGTCGCATCACTCGCTTCTGAGTTCCCTATGATGAGTGACTTTCCTCTCATGGTGTGTTTGATTGTATGACTATGTACATCTTTGACTATGTTGGTTTGTTGCAGGTTGCAGGTACTAAGCATCGAATCCACCTGAATTTCCAAGTTTGAGTGTGCCTTAAACCCAATAGAGAATTTTGAAATGGAGATAGCACTGGGTCCCCTGTGTTGAGCCATCATCCTTGATGAGGATGAGTATCCATTGCCACCCTGGTAGTGTTGTTTGTTTGTGATTTGGTTTGTCTCTACTATCGAGGTCTTTCCTTCTGTGTCACTGTGAGGTCAGGTACTGATTGGTATCCTATTCACTCAATTAATTATTATATTAAGATAAAGGTATTGAAATTAAAAGACATTGTGATAATTAAAAATAAAAAGCTTTTATATAATTATGGTATCGATAAAATAAAAAATAAAAAATAATGATTATTTGGTTTAAATAAATAAAAGTTATTATTTATTTAAGAGATATAAAAATAGATATATAGTTATTGTGAGGTGAAAATAGAATTAAAAGTTAAAGTTAAAACTAATAAATTAAATATTTAAAAGTGGAATTTATTGTGTGTAACAAAATAAAGATATTTTTAGTAATAAACATGTGGAAGAGTGGTAGTAAGCAATTTTCGAGAGATAAAATAAATGAAGTTAAACAAAGGAGTGGCATGAAACATCGAATATGGGAAGTGGTTAATAAATTAGTTGATTGACTGAAATAAAGGGGGCTTTTTGGTTATTTTTCTAAAAACTAATCTTGGAGTTCTGTCATGAATAATTTTTCCTATTCTTGGAGTTTTCTAGTTCTTAAAAGTTTGATTTTGGATTTTGGAGGCTTTGGAATTAGGGATTGTAGTGTTTGTTGAGATCTCAGAAGTGTGCTGAAGCTGCAACAAAACTTCCTCTGGAAGGTAGGAGAATCTAGGTTCCACCATTTTCCCAATTCATATTCTATTTAAGAAATGAATGTTAATGTTGAGCTATTTGAAACAAATGATTCTTGTTTATTTAATCTTGAGTTGAATAAAATAAAAATTTCATCCTCAAAAGATCTTAACTTAGACTCTTTCTGGGAATTGATTTGTGCTTGTCCTATATTCTTTTGTCTTCCAACAAGCGTATACCCTGAAATGAATTATATTTCATTAATTCCTATTTCTTTAAGTTTAGATAGAAGACGTTTGTCCACGCATACCCAAATCTTACTATGTGCATCCATTCAAGTATGCTTTGCACATTGAGAAATCAATAGTCTTTAAGAAGATTGAAGTTTTTAATTTTCACCTGTGTGGTGAACCGAATCTGTATATTCGATGCCCCTCACTTGATTTTATCATGCTTTATTAGTATTATAATTTTATGCATGCCTCTATTTCCAGTTTGAAGGTGGTGGGATTGATGTGAGGAAATTTTGATTCCCAAGCTGAGATTTATAATCTTGTTCTCCTCATCCTTTACAATTCGATGAAGTAGTTTCCTTGATGGTAATTGCTCTCATCTTAATGTGAGTTTTCAGCTTTGAAAGGGTGACACTCTATTTTCGCTTTTCGCTGTGGGTAGCGATGGTTAATGACCCTTGCAATAGTTTTGTTTTATGTAGATATATCACGCGTTCCCTGATCCTGTAGGTTGTCCCTCATATTATAGTTCCAAAATACCTCTAGTTTTGCATTCATGTTATCTTAGAAGTAACCATCCAAGTCACCCTCACCGCCACTCCATATCTCCTTGATCTTTAAATTTTTCTGTAGAATTCGTTTACCTAAAGTTTGACATGAAATTCTTGAGTAAACCCTAGTTTGAGAATGATGAATGTAAGTGTTAAAATCTAGTTGGAATATTTAATGTTATGCATATATGGAGGTAGATATCGGCTGCATTTCACGCGCCTGTGAGCTTCATGCATTCATTCCATTCACCTTAGTCTAATCTTAAAAGATTAACTGATACATTTCTATGGCCGATGACTGAAAGATTTCATTTGTTTGCTTTATTTTTCTTTATCGAAGATCTAAAACTTGCATGGCATTCACTTCTTGTATATTCCTATCGCCCATATAACACACCAAGGCCTTTGTTTTATTTCATTGTTGATAAATTTGACCAATATTTGGATATGTATTACTGTGTGGTATTAAAATGCATATATATGTCTGAGTGAAATGCATATTAAAATGCATGTATTTGTTGTACCCTTTATACTCATTTACATGCATTGATCAACTTTTGTTCATGCAATTCGTATATATATACATACATACATACATACATACATACATGCATTCAACTTATGTGAGTTTATGTGTGTTCATGTTATCATTGTTTTGTGAAGGCTATCACTTTTGTAGGTCTCCAAAGCATTCAAGCAAGCAAGATCCAAGACCTTGAAGTGATGTGCAAGAGTTCAGTCCTTCAAGGAAGCCATTGAAGTGTAGCAAGTTGCAACACTTTATGATTTCATCATTCCTTCCTATCATTTATCCATTTTAATATTGACATTGCCATTGTGGAAGTGGAAACACTTACATAGGGTTTGACTAAGGAAAGCCCCTAAATGGCCCAACATTTTTCCTCTCTTTGAATGTGTAGGTTTTAGGTTTGAAGAGGATTGAAGAGAGCTTAAAGATACATTGTTCATTGTTGCATTTGAAGCCCTACAATTTTTCTACTCTTGGAAACTCATCTACAAAATTATTTGATAGTGTTTTGACAACTCTACAATAAAAAATCAAAAACTCAGATTTGTCATCAGAAGATCCCAAAAGCATAGTATAAAAGGCCTACATGGACCCATACTCCCTAGTGTGACTTGGTTCTCCTATGCACATTGAAACCAATCTTTCTAGATAGGTACACATCACTCTACCCTTCCCATATTTTCCTACAAGTTACTATTTCAATCTGTACATTGTTGAGATCTTACAATTTTCATATTAGGTCATAAAGCTTAATTATGTTAATTATTGCAAATCAATTCCAAATCATTTTAATTCTTAATAAGATGGAGATTTAGGCCTGATTGGCTCACCTTCATGGTTCAAATTCAATCTACTCACCTTGTTAATCTCCATCTTAATGAAACATAGGAAAATATCCCACCTTCCTAACCATTTGAATCCTAGGTTTACATAGTAGACCTAGGGTTCCTATTTTTCTTCATTTCAATAAATATGACTAAGATGTGCATGCACAAGATAAAAATTATAATGGTGAATTTATGATCCCAAAAAACCTATAATGATGTACCTAAAGACAATTATTATGCACACAAATTGAGACCTTTATCATGCAAATTAATGGGATAGAAAAGTAATATTCACATTTCAAGAAATTGGCCTGTGAAGAAAGATATTTAAAATTTAAATAGGGAGTAAAAATATGTAGATGCAATGAATTATAATGGATATGACCACATATAATTTATAATATAGGGAGGATAGGGCCTAATAAAATGAATTGGTCATTTTATAAGGTGATGGATGCACAAGATAGATAGGCAATAAGTTCTAGGTTAGGGTTGGTTAATGTACCAAATTATACAAGTTAACTGATAAGACCACACATTTATTTTACATATATCAAAGTGGCATAAGAAAAAGAGGTAAAGATGTAGAATATGAAATTGTATCCCTTACACCTATATAACATTTTAATTACATACATCTATAGTGGAATCCTCCTTCCCATATAATTCATTTCTTGAAGTTTGACATTCAATGTATTAATTACATGAAGTTTACTCATTCATTTTCAGCTTCACACTCCAATATTTGAGTTTTTGGTAAATTTTCTTGGTATGATATTTGAATTCTATATCAATCTAGTAGATTTGGTCAAAAATATAAAAATAAAGATTGGCAATTATATAATTCAAATATAAAACATAAAAAAATCATTTAAATTCTTCAAAACATGGAAATAATGATTGATAGTATCAAATTCAATTTAAAAGCTTGCAATTTCATTATTCCATGTCAATAAAAGAGAAAAGGTGATGGATTTGTTAAACAATTATTACAACTTTCTAAAAATTATGAAAATTATGTTTGTATGTCACTATTATGCAAGGTAAAATAGAACTATGGTTCTAGAAGTATAGAACACATTATTTTTTACTATATTTAGTTTTTTACTTGTACATTAATGTGCTCAAGGTATAACATGAGCATGCTCATTCTATAGACTTCCTTGGGCATTACTAACCCTTGGGGTTTGATTTTTCTTGGGCATCCAACTCAAAGGGTTAGAATTACACATGTCAATTCTTAAAGTTGTATTTTTTGTAAAATGTAATTTTATTACTAAATATCAAGCATTATTTCTATCAAGTTTACACATCTTTCAATGTTCATCTAAAAAAATGACACAATAATGTCAAGCTCTTTCTTTCATTTCTAACCACAATTTTTTTTAATATTTTCAATATGCTAAGGTTTTGATCTTAAATTTATTTTGTTGGTGCCTTCCTTTTTTACCAAAAACCTATATATAATATTTTTAGTTTAGTTTATTATCCATTCATCCATATTTGAAACAATTTATATTTTTACATTCTAGACTCTATTCTATACATATTAAGAAAATTGATTAGTTTTCAAAAAAATAGGAGGGTAGCATGCTCAAAATTTTTATTTTTCAAGGCACATCCACTTTGAGAAGTGGTAAAAAAATCATATATTGATTAAAAAATTAGTAGAAAATTTAAGAATAAACTACATGATGTTAGCTATTTTTCCACTAAAATGATTTGTGAAATACTTTTAAAAATTCACACTATACATTATACTTTTTTGAAAATAATATGAGTAATTTGTGTGCTTCCCTATTTAAACCTCTTAATCTCAACCATTTTAAAAAATAGTAGTTTAGAAACTAGATTTTGAGCACTACAATTGTTGTTCTTATTGTATCTCCAAATTTTGAGCATAACTATCTTTAATTTCTCATCCAAGATTAATTTTTATTGATTTTCCACTAGTCATATGAGAAGTATAATAAATATGAAGCTCATGGAAAGGTGAAGTGAAGTATCTAAAACGAAAGGACAACTAATGACATGTTCCACGAAGGATGAAAAATCACATATACAATGGAAAAATGTATACATCGACCATGCACCACCATTTTTGTGGTAGAAGGATTTGATGTTTATAGGGATCAAATGATTATATGTAACAAATTGTAAGAAAATTTGAAGTAGTTGATACATATATGAATGGAATCCAAAGACAAAAGTTTATGGGAATCCATGATTAATAGGTAACAATAAAAATATCACACAATGGGGAACCCGCAAAGTGATAATCAACTAAGGGTAAAACCTTAGTTAAAGCTTTGAATGCACATAGTGCAATGTAATCTAATAAACTATATAAAAAATAGGGATATCAAATCTCAAGCTCAAAAAAATTAAAATTTATTACCCTAAAGGATAGGCATAGAAGTTATGTGTACTAAAATTTAAAGAAATAAAAGTACCCTCAATGTTAATTTAAGTGGTTTAAGTAATGGAACAAATAAATAAAATTTAAATCTTAGGTATATAGGGGACTTGAATGCAATAATTGAGATATTTAAATTGAGTAAGATTAGGGCTTACCTTTAAATTATGTAATATGTGGACTTTAAACATTGGGATATTGTGACAAATGAGATAAGAAATTAAACTAAAAAAGAAAATATAATATTAGAGACCTATGAGGACCAAGATGATTATCAAATACTTGAGATATTACCATGCCCATGATCTAGTCTAGGTGGTATTGTAGATGACATAGTTTTGTTTCCTACAAAAATAAATCTTCAATACCTATAAAAAAATGCTCTTATGAGTTGCAGTTTGAAATTTATTTAAGCCTTTGTTAGGCCCCTATGTTGAGTAAACTATAGTAAAGGAGATAAAGTTTTAGCCATGAATATTGTTGAACTTATATTGTTGAATGTTGTTGATGTCCAATACATGTAGGTATTTGACTATGACTAATAAAAACCTTTATAGTGAACTTCAATTTTGGAGTTGATAATGGATGTTAATAGTTGATTATTGGTTGTTATTGATGCCCAATATTAATAGATGATGGTTGATAACTAAATACTTAAAAGGAGAATATCTTTGTGTTATTTTAGTACTCTATGATCTCTTGATCGTGTTTTATTCTTATTGAATGTATCTTAGGATAATGTTTTTAATACACAACCCTAGACACAAAACATAACTATTTTGGTACACATGCTAGTAGGTAGTTGTGAAATTCTCATATTTAAGAATAGTATACCTTAGAAGTAGGAAATTTATAAATTAAGGATGGGACTACACCTATAATACAATTTTAGAGACAAAATTGTAGGTGCAATTCAATCCAAGATGGACAAACTTCTAAGGGTTGAGCGAGGTAGTTTTTGAATTTAGAGATAATGCATAAATGAGTGCTAGGTTTAGGATTGGGGTTTGTGAGCACTTCAAAAAATATATATTATTAACTAGAATCATGAAAAAAAGATATCCATATAAAGTGACATAAAATATAGAGGCAAAAAGAGTGAAGAATGCACTTTTCTCCTTTACAACTAGAAAAAAAACTTGATAAAAGAACAAGACAATTTTTTTTAACTCATGATCCATAAAATCTTGAGCATATATTCATGTAATATATATCTAAAAACGTATATATTGATGGTGTCATTATTCATACATTTAATTCAAATAAACTAATAGCAATAATTTTTTAATTATTACTTTAAAAAATGAATATAAATCTAATATTTAATTTTGTTAAAAATATTTACTAATTGTGTCTATCATAAAATTACGAATACCTACAACATAATATCATAATATCAACTATTTTTATTTAATTCACACTATATAAATATTTTTAATATTATTTTATTTATTTAAGTTTTAATGAAATTTATAAGAGAATGTGTAATACAATTGTAAAGTATCTTTAAAAAATAAAATTATACTAATTTAAAAATATTATATAAGTTTTGTTGAACTTTATAAGAAAATATATAATACAAATGGAAAATAATTTTAAAAAATAAAATTATACAAACAATATTATTGCTATGTAATCTAACAATATTAAAATATTAATTTATAAATTTTTAATGATAAATTATTTACACTATATAAATAAATTAATGACAAAATAAAAAATAAATGCTAGCTAATGCACAACCCTTGATTATTATGTAAAGATTGTTACCTGAATTTGATAAGTATTAACTACTACACAACTCTTGTCACATGAATTCAATAAGTATTAGCTACTACGTAATGATAGTTATATGATTTTGACAAGTACTAGCTACTATGTAGTCTTTGTTATATGAAGTATAGAAAATCGAACAAAAAATTATCATCTTAGGTAACGCATTCTCTTTACACCACATTAACTTCAACAAAAAACGAAAGAAGATTGAACTTTGTAAATACATTTTTTATTGAAAAAAGTATGTTAATAAAAATAAATAAAAAAAGAATAGATCGCAACCAAAGAGTCTATAGAGTTGTGGGATAAGAAGCAATCTCAAAAGATAGATTACATTTGACTATAAGAAATGACAAATAGTTTTTTTCAAAAGTGGATGATGATTGAACATCTAGATAACGTTGTTAATTTATGACCAATATTTTCTTATTTTTGACAAGAATTACCAACTAAAATCAAACATTTATTTAAATATAGAAGCTCAACATTATCTTTCACATCTCTTTCAACAGCTCATGAACATTGACAACAACAACAACAAAATTATTAGAAAAAAAGAACGTACATGACAGAGTTGTAAGGAATAATTACTCTCAAGAAAAAATAGAAACAGTGATGTCCAGTGCAAGGTCAAAAATATCTTGGCTACAATTCTGGCCACCCACTTTATTGAAACATATCGTCTTACAACTGTTCTTGAAAGATCTAATTGTGGCTGTAATAAGCTTAGTACTGTGTTCTCCATGTTCAGTTCTTAGAGGGACATGATGACCATGAATATGGTACAAGTTTAAAGCCCAAAATATCACGGGGAAACGCCAAACCAAAAGAATATTAAAACAAAAGATCTGACAACTGATCAAATCAAGAATATTTTTGCCCATTAAAAGATCATGTTTTTAACAGAAGCCTTCATGTTTATCCATTTTAGATGTCAACCCTTCACTGTATGTAATGACCACGACTTGGAATTCTTGTATTTTCGTTTATATATGTATTTATTTATGGAATGCTGAACTTTTGTATATTCATTTCATATTTAGTTTTGATTTATTTTGGGAGGGTGCTTTAATGTATGCATATATTGATAAATAAAGTAATCTTGTGTGAATTTGGGTTTATTTTTGTGGTCTTTGTTCATTCATATATATATATTTTTCATTTTATTTATATTTATATGTTCTTGAATATATCATTTAATTTTATATGCTCTTGAATATATTTATCCATGCTATGTATTTATTTTATATGAATTTATCTATTATCCGTCTAAACTTGACCATTTGGTTACTAAGGATTATTTTTTTAATTGTAGGATTGACCATGTTGTCATAGACTTGACTGCTACCGTTTCAAAATGTGGTCAACTCTCACCCATTATTTTCCTAACCTAAACTAAGTACACATTTGCATGATTTGGTGTTATGTGCTAGTATTTAAAGGCATTCATTTGCACTCATTTCATATGTCCTCATCTTTTAAGAATTATTAACATCCTATTTTCATTTCAGAAAGTAAACACTTTGATTTGGTGCTTTAAGCTAATTTTAGATTTGTACATTCATTCTAGGAGCTTGAGTATGATCGAGATTTGTTGTCTTAACAATCTTTTCCAAATATTTCTAGAGTTTGACCTACAAGAAAATATCTCCTAGTAACATAACGACAATCCTTTAAAGGCATCATAAATGCTACCAGTGTTCAAATATAAGAAAATGGAAGAGTAGGTGAAGACTAAATATGCAAGTTATAGAGTAAAAGTAGATCTTGAACAAGGTTAGATCTGTGCATTGAGGATGAGTTTGTGATTGTGAAATTGACCTAGACTTGTAAACTTTATATGAGATAGAACATAGGTCATTCAAACAACCTAAGGAGTCATATAGATAGAGAGACACCATTTTCAAAGTAGATATCTACATCATATTTCATAAATTTTTAATAAAAAGACAACCATTCCTTGATCATACAACTAACTCAATTTGTCCTCTACATGCTTTTTTGAATCCTAAAATTTAATTTTAAAATACATTAGCCCATTGACTATCATTTATTAATCCTAGTTAATTTATGTTAAGTTGTAAGAATTTCATTCAATTATCCTATATTAGGCTTAAGGAAAAAATATTTTCCCTTACATTTTGGTGAACTTGATCAAACTTACCTAGCTTATCCTCCCTCCTAGGGTTTCTCATCCTTGCTAGAGTTCATAAATCTATATTTTTATAACTTCACATCTTATTTTCAAATCTAATGTTCACTTTTCATATTTATGTTTCATCAATATATATAAACTTTAGGCTTTGTTACTCTACGTTTCCTATATTTTACCTAACCCAACCATCCCTTTTCTTAGCCTTAGAGTTTACATCTTGAACTTATTTTTATATTTGATATCCCTTCAAATTTTTGGTCTAATGTTTATTAACCTTTGTCATCCACATTGTCTCATCATGGATATCCTTTCTCACAACATTCACTTCTTTTATCACCACACTTTTTGATGATACATATTTTCTAACCTATAATAGTGGCTTAGTTATCCCATCCATGCATGAACTTTTCACATCTAGAGATCATGGCCCATATGTTGTTTTACCTAGAGGGCATGATAATTTTTCTTTTACATCTATGGACCCTCCTCTATGCACTCTTCTTGGTTCATCTCTACTTGTGGGTAGTCTAGTGATATAGATACATTTGTTGATAAAAAATCATTTCACAAACCTAATGATATACTTTTTTATTTGGGATGACCAATTTATGAAGATTATCCTATGAATTCTATATGATGATTCTCTCTTATATCACTACTTTGTTGATATTTTTCATTGATGTCATTGATCGGTCCAGTTTTGTTACCTCCAGCTTATCCCTTGTTCCGACAGTGGTGTTACCGACATAAGTTTTTGGTCTATGCAATGTTTTTGGTTTGGCCCTATTCAGTATAACGTGGGAGATATATTTTTGCATCTATGCTGACATCTCCAACATCTTGTCTAACATGTTCACCGACTCTATCTCTGATGCAAGCCGATGAAGTGGATATGTAGATCCGGTATATATATATATATATATGAAGTGAAATAAACAAAAAGATGATATGATAGGATATGATATGTGATGTATGATAGTGATCTGTTGATGTATAGTGTGAATTGATATATGTGAGCTATAGTAGTATAGTGTAGTGTTTTGAAGATCTTTGTGCTTCAACGAGAACTGTATTCATGCATTTATAGATGCAATTATAGCAATTCAATCTTGTAACATATACTTTGGCTATAAGCTGTCTCTCAGCTGTATTAGCTAAATTTTGTATCTTGGGAAGTGAGCCACCTTGTATTATGTAACTGATTACTTAATACTTGAGAGTTAACCCTCTGTGTGGTTTTTCCCATCTTGGGTTTCCACATAAAAAATATTGGTGTTATGTGGTGTTGTGTTAGATTGTTTTTGTTTGGAAATTTTAATTATGTTATGTGGACAACTATTTAAATGTTTTAATATTTTTAGAGGAATATTGATTCACCCCTCCCCTCTCAGTATTTCGGATGTTCAACTATTGGTATCAGAGCCAAATCCTTTAGAAGAGTCTAACAACTCAAAGGAGATCCGAAAGGTTGAACATATGATACCTAGGTCTACCATGGATTAGAAAGAATTCATGTATGTCCTTGAGGATCTTGAAACTATTGAAGATGAAAATAAGGAACTCTTAGAAAATATTCAAATGGAAAATGATTGCATCCGTAGACTAAAAGATCAAATCCAAAAATTCAAGCTAAGGCATAAGGAGGTCAGTAATGAACTCAAGTTATCAAATAGTACTATCCTTGAATTGAAAGCGAAGAGTGAAGAAGATGAAAAGACCAAGGAACATCTGAATAATGTAATCAAGGAAAAATCTTATGAATGCAAGAAGTTGGAACAAGAAGTTGTTTCTCTCAAATCAAATTTAGAAGAATCAAAGAAGCAAGAGGTCAAGGACAAAGCAAGTTTTGAAAAGCTTGATGAAATATTAAGAGCTCAAAGATCACCGAAAAACAAGAAAGGCTTAGGCTGTGAAATTGGCGAATGCTCACACAGTAAAACCCAATGAAAAGAAGGAACTTGAAATGATAAAAGAAGACAAAGGCAAGTCTCTAGAAAAGCAACAAGTAGGAAACCCTTCTCTTTTAATGGTCACTATTTTAATTGTAATAAATTAGGTCATAAAGCATTAAATTGTAGAAATAATATGAATTAGAAAGCTAGATCTTACTTCAGTAGATGTTATAATTGTAATGGTTATGGTCACAATGCTAATCAATGTAGGAAACCAAATAGAAACAATTATTTTAGTGGTTATTGTTATACATGTTATGCATATGGACATAAGGCTAACCAGTGCAGGTTAGGAAAAAAGAAGAAAAACAATAGGTGTTATAACTGCAATAAAATTGGACACATTGCAAGATTCCGCAAAACTAATGCAGTCAAGCCAACCGAACCAATGAATATAATCGATAAGGAAGAAGTTAAGGCCAAAATGAAGAAGATCTGGAGAAAGAAAGAAGACAATGGATCTAGTTCTGGTGCAGACATTTGTTTTGGTAATTAGCTGCTCTCCGGATGTTGCCTGGGGGAAGAAAGTTCAGGGATCGCCTCTTCCTCTTTCATGAGCAAAAAGAGATTGCAAGCACATCAGACCTACTTGATCAAGGTGTCTCTGGTAGATAGGAACTATGAACAAGCAACTTGTGGACATTCGGTAAAGTCAAATTCGTCTGATGAATAGGGAATCGTGAAAGGAGTTATGGTGCATTTAATCTAAAAAGGTTCATTTATTATGAAATTAGCATAAAAGTAAAATTTGCAAGTCACTTTTTATCACTCAAGTGAAAAGATCACAAGGATCTAAGGAGAAGAAAGAATTCAACTTGTGTCCTAGGGTCTGTGCATCTGCAAGAGGTATTTTTCTTGAGTCTTACTATTTCTCTATGGTTATAGTTATGGATACTCCTTTGATCAATGTGGCATATTAGCCTCATTCTGAATTCAAGAAGTATCCAGATATATCAATTGAAAATGATATGGCTAGTTGTTTATCAAAAATTCCACATGGAGTCATTCCTATGAAAGATGTTAGGTCTTACATGCATTCAAAGCTCAAAAAGTTTAATCATAGTAGATTAGTTAATATGTGGATAAATGAGATCACTGGTGATGATTTCAATGTCAAACCTAAATACAAGGTTCTAGTTGAAAAGAAGCTGCATGTCTAGAATGATTTCGCATGTTTCTATTTTGATGATAAGTGGGTATGAATGGCTATGAGCAGGTTCCATGACAAATTCCTATGGTTAGATGAAGCTCATCTAATTAGAAAAGAAGTAATGAAGGTTGTTATTGGGTTGAATGAGATTGGTATTCTTCTAGTACCAAAGGCAGTAAAAAATAAGGAGGTTGAAAACCTTACTCAAGTTGTTTTTGACGGTAGGTCTCTAACGATTCATACAGTTACAAATATAGCTGTGAGGTATGCTACCCAAGTTATTGGAAACAAAATCTACTACACAAACAAAGATAATGCCATCTCAACTACTACTATCTACACTGCATATGATATGGTGGTAAATGGAGTGGACTACGAATTATGTGAGCTCATCAAAGAGCAATTCCTTGAGAATTTGAATAAGTGCAAACGAATTAAGAAGAAAGTTGCATTATGGTTTGGAACCCTTGCACTCTACTTGCTATTCTACTTCATGCATGAAATGCCCGGTCTTGGTCTAGTAGTGTGGTCATCTGAGAAACCAGTTGCTCACCAAATTGCTGAGCGAATGAGGAAGTATGTTGATACTACTACACAATAAATGGAATTTACTGTATTTTTCTCTTTATTACAGTATAAGATGCACAATTGGGATAGAATTCCTAAATCTATAGTCAGCAAATATAAGGATGATATCACATTCATAGTCATAGTTGACAAATGTGTAATGGAAGATGTTGTACCAAGAACTCAGTGGATACGCAAATTGTGGTATGAAGTATCAAAATAATATGTAGAATGACTTGAAAAAGTTCTGTTAGAGAGTCTAGTAGATACCTCTCAGAAGAGGTTTGGCACAACAGAAGAAAAGTTCAAAGAGATTCGAAAAGATAATATTTCAAAGGAAATCAATAAGAAAGTATAGAAGACTCTGAAAGTAATCAAGGAAGAGGGAGGCATGTTTGAGCAAGGTCTTGCAGTACTCAAAAGAATTACTCGAAGTACAACTGGTAGCTCATTCGGTACCTTCGAAAAAGCAGTTGTTCCTCTGGAAGAAATGGAGAGTTCGTCCGATAAGAGGAAGAAAGGTCTTCCTGCGTGCACTTCAAGCAAGAAGGTGAAAGAAGCGAAAGCCACTGAGGCTAATCTTGTTGTTGTAGAATTTGAAATAGAATTAGACCCAAGCAAGTACCAAATTAAGGTCTAGGAGAAGAAATCCAAAAGGTAACTTGTGATCCTCCTGATGTAGATACCTTATTTGAACTACTTATAGATGGAAACACTAAAGAGGTTGGTGATTTGTACAACTCCGCTACTTCCAAAGGAAAATAAAACATAACACAAGCATTTTTTTTGTATTGTTCAAGATTAGATGGAAATATAGATCATTTCAAAGAGGATATTCCTAATAGTCTTTGGGTTGGTCTAAATACAATTTGAGAAAATGCTAGGAAAATAGATAAGGACATTGTTAATGAAGCTATTTCCATTATTTCTAAAATCATAAAAGAGGAAGACTTAGCAAGTTTTAAGGAACTCAATCGATCAAGGTTGAGAATAAAGAAAGGGAACATAACCTTATGGAGAACAAAGAAGTTGTAGATAAATTGAAAGCAGAAGTCATCATCAAGCTTACAAGCATGGCAAGAAATCCTGGGATGTTGATCACTGATGGCCCTACTCCATCATCTGCTACCCCCACATGCTCTTATGAGGAATTGGATACTGAAAACGTTGTAAATCTTGTACTAGAATACACTGATGCAGAAGTATACAATCTTGGTATGAATCCTCCAGAAATTAAACACACTAATTCTATGGATAAAGATTCTACTCCAGTGAATGCAAATCAAGAACAAGAAAAATAAGTTGAAAGAGAAGAAGAGAGAATTCAAAAGGAAGGAGAGGAAACTAGAAAAAAAGGAGAAGAGATAACTACAAAGTAAGTTGATATCAGAAAGCAAGAAGAAAACATAGAGCAAGAAAAAGGTGAAGAATCGGTAGCAGGGACAATTGAGAAAAGGGAAGAAACTACTGACATCTATACCGGTACTTGTTCTGATGACACTTTGAAGAAATTACTTGCTTCACCACTTATGATCCATCTTATCACCTCTTCCAAGATAATTCTTGACATGGAGAAGATTAATCCTTTTTAGAAATTTCAAGTTGCTGAGTCAATTCAGGCCTTGACCAAAATTGACATGCTTAAGGAATTAAAAGAAAAAGATAATTTGATTAAGGAGGCTATTGCTACTCTCCAAAGTATTGCTCTGGAATGTAATATAGATATGTTTGGAAGCAATATAGATAAATGCAGAACACTCATCAAAACTGTGAAGGACTTATTTTCCTGTATAGATGAAAAGCTCCACAGGGAAAAGGAAGCTAAAAGGAATAAGCTCTTGCAGGAATTAAAAGATTGATGTGCAAATTCCTTCTTCAATCTTCATCAACTAATTAGGCAAGGTCAAGACCTTCTTGAGGAAGGAAATTATTTGTATCTGTATAGCCTATAGTGGCCGAATGCCACAACCATTATAAAAAATGAGCTTGACTCAATCGAGTCAATGATCAGGTAGGCATACCATTCTTTCAAGTTATCTGAAGACTTGTTCAGATTTGGGGGATCTTCAATTGAGGAATTGCACAAAAATTACTTCGAACTACAACAACAATGGGACAACATCATTCTGCCCTTAGGAAATCTCTAGGAGATGTGTATAGACAACATTTCATTGATGAATCGTGCCCTCCTGAAGGCATAAATGGCTGCCCTCTTTGATCCTTTCTCCATTGAAGATGGAGAATCTCTACTTGCATCCATTCAAGTTCATGCACAACTTCTAACTGAAGCAATTTTACAGTGGAATGATAATAAAGGTAAGTGGGTCACCCATCTTCAGTAAACCAAGCAGTCTTTCTCCGGTGGTGCATTAGGCACATCCTAAATATTTTTCACCATGTACCCCTTGTTCATTGATGTCAAAAGGGGGAGAAAACATAAAGAGAAAATAAAAATTTTAAGAAATAAAAATAGTCATCATAGGGGGAGTTTTGGAGTTTATCTTTTGACATTTTGGTATTCTGAAATTTTTTTTGCCATCAATGACAAAGGGGAAGATTGTTGATATTTGTCATTGATGTCATTGATCAGTCCAGTTTTCTTACCTTTGGCTTATCCCTTGTTTCGACAGTGGTGTTATCGACATAAGTTTTTGGTCTATGCAATGTTTTTGGTCCGGCCCTATTCGGTATAACATGGGATATATATTTTTGCATCTATGCCGACATCTCCAACATCTTGTGTAGCATGTTCACCCGACTCTATCTCCGATGCAAGTCGACTAAGTGGATATGCAGATACGATATATATATGAAGTGGCATAAACAAAAAGATGATATAATGGGATATGATATGTGATGTATGATAGTGATCTTTTGATGTATAGTGTGAACTAATATTTGTGCTTCAACGAGAACTATATTCATGCATTTGCAGATGCAATTATAGCAGTTCAATTTTGTAACATATACTCCAATTGTAAGTTGTCTCTCAGCTGTAATAGCTGAATTTTGTATCTTGAGCAATGAGCCCACTGGTAGTGAGCCAACCTGACAGTGATCCACCCTATATTTTGTAACTGGTTACTTAATACTTGAGAGTTAACCCTCTCTATGGTTTTTCCCATCTTGGGTTTCCACGTAAAAAATCTCAGTGTTATGTGGTGTTGTGTTAGATTGTTTTTGTTTGGAAATTTTAATTATGTTATGTGGAAAACTATTTAAAGGTTTTAATATTTTTAGAGGAATACTGATTCACCCCTCCCCTCTCAGTATTTTGGATGTTCAACATACTTATGTACCTACACATGATACACATATTAGAGAGGATATATGATCTACATAAACCGTTTATTTTTATGAATGAGACATCACATGGTGAAGGAACGTCTAACAATATAATTGAAACTTAAATGAAACTCTTTCTACATGTTATATGAATTATGATTCTCCATGCTCTACATCTCATTATATGATGCAAGAACATTTGGGGAGTAGAGAAATCTTGTACATCCAAAATCTCATTTTCCTTTATTGTCAAATTTTGGTGTTTTTCATTTTGATTTTCTTGCTACCATGTGATTAATTCTTCATTTTCCCCTCTCCCGGTAATTCAATTTGGTCTTTTGGAAAAGTGGTCTTTGGAGCTGAAGTTGAAATTTTTTAATTATTTAAATATTTTAAA
This sequence comes from Sequoia sempervirens, assembly GCA_007258455.2. Classification (NCBI taxonomy): domain Eukaryota; kingdom Viridiplantae; phylum Streptophyta; class Pinopsida; order Cupressales; family Cupressaceae; genus Sequoia; species Sequoia sempervirens. The sequence goes on from VDFB02047230.1 coordinate 107,195,087, forward strand.
ATTTTCAAAATTCCTTGGGAACCAAAAATCCACACCTATGCATGTGTTTACCAATTTTAGCTCTTGTGGAACACCCATAATTTGAATTGTTTGACCATTTTGTGTTGGTGCCTTCTAGGTGCCTAGGTGGAGGTAGTGGAAGGAGTGTTGGAGGAAATTTTTAGAAAACACATAGAATATTTTGTAGTAAGGAGTGGCCAGAGAGAGACCCATGCCCAGATTGGAGAAGGAAGGTTGCTAAGAAGTTGTGGTTGTAGGGAAAAATCCCAACCCCTAGGGAAGGAGGATTGGAAACAACAAAAAGTTTGAAGAAAAACAAGAAGAAGAAAGGGGAAGATTGTGAGAGGTAATTCTAGAGCATCCGAGGAGGAATGGAGGAAATGTTGCTGCTATTTTGTTAATGCTTGTAGCTAGTTTTTTATGTCTTTAAATAAGTTTTTGTAATGGTTGAAGGTGTTCTTTCCCATAGGTGTGAAGTTTGTTGTGAGTTCCAAGAATTCTTGCTTGTAGGATTGTTTCTAGTTTTTCTTGTGGATTGTATGCAGGCTTTGTTGTTGTTGTGGTTGCATATTGGATGTAAAAACCAAATTATTCAATTTGAATAAAGCATATGTTGGTGATTTAAATCTCTATTTTGAAGTTTAAAATTCTGAAAATAAAGAAATTTACTTTGGTTATGGTTGTGGGCTACAACAATTGACAATACCATAGGATTCTCAATTGTTGACCTACATCAAATGGTATCAGAGTGGGTTCTTTCAATGTTGTTGGAATCTAGCTGTTGAAAGTGAGGAAAAGTTGATTTTTTGGTGATTTGGGCATCAACTAAAGTATGTGATTGTTGTTAGAAAAAAATAACATGAATGGGTATTCCAGTAGATGAAGGTGGGAGATTTCATTGTGTAAGTTTTTAGAGCAATTGGATGAGTTTTTCATATTCAAACTGAATTCTAAAAAGTAGTATGTCAATAGTTTTAAGCTCATTTTTGGAGCTAGGGTTTGAAGAAGTTTGAAGAAAATGACACATAGAGGATGGGGTAGAGGGAGATGCCCATGAGGAGAAAAAAATCTAGCACTCATGGAGATGTTAAGTGGAATCATGACAAGGCTAGAAGCCATAGAGACATCACAACGGAGAGGAGTTCATGTTGAGGATGTTAGTGATGAGGAAGAAGAGGTTCTAGAAGTTGTAGTAGGAGGAGAAGATGAACAAGAGGATAGATTTCTATGGGTGCTATAAAAATTGGGTAGTAATCCAAGAATGGATCCACCAAGCTAAAATGGGAGTTTGAATCCAGAAGAACTCATTGATTGGATCTCAGAGATGGACAAATATTTTGATTTGAAATCTATATAAGATGGGAAGAAGGTAAAATATGCTTGCACAAGGTTGAAAGGACATGTGTCCCTATGGTGGGATCAACTGCAAATTTATAGACAAAGAAAAGGTATGAAGAAAATAAAATCATGGGATAAAATGGTAATCAAGTTGAAATCTATTTTTTTTCTAGTTGATTATCATATAAGTTTATTTAAGAAGTTGCATTTTTTTTTAAAAAGGGAGTCAAGTGTCATGAAATACACTGAAGAGTCTTATAGGATTGGTATATGAGTTTTACATGTTAAATATGATGAGATAAAGGTAAAAAGTATTTAAATGGATTACAAGATTCCATTCAAGATGAACTTAGCTTAGTCCTCATGAGAATAGGAGAAGAAGCTTACCAATATGCCCTCAAAGAAAAAGAAAAGTTAGCAAGAAGATAGCAAGGAAACTTCAGAGGTAGAGGACAAACCAACAAAGGAAAAGGGAAACCAACAAGAGAAGAAGAACTAAGTTGGTCATAAGATAATTGTAGTCAAAACACAAAGAATAAAGGAGATTTTCCAAGGGGAAGATGTGAAACTTCAAGAGAAGGGAGATTGGGGAAGAGGAAGATGATATTATGGGAGAGGAAGGGGATTTTCAAGGGTTTGTTTTAATTGTGAAGAAATGAGTCATAGGGCCTTTGAGTGCCCTCAAATACAAGAGGTTGGAAAGGCAAACAATGGAAAGGAATACACCACAAAAGTTGAAAATAAAATAGATTTGGCAGATCTAGAAGATGGAGAAGTCTTTATGTTGAAGAGAGTACTTTTAAAACCTAAGAAAGAGTAATAAGAAACATTACAAAGGAGAAGTTTGTTTAAGAAAATTTTATAAATCACAAGGAAAATGTTGCACTGTGATTGTGGACAATATAATCATAGATAATTTGGTGTCCCAAGAGATGGTGGAGAAGTTGAAGTTGGAAAGAAAAAACACCCAAATCCATACTGAGTCACTTGGTTGCAAAAAATGCATCAACTTTTGGTAAGTGAACAGTGTTTATTGAATTTTCATATTGGTAATTATAGGGATGATATTATATGTAATGTGATGCCAATGGATGCATGCCATATTCTTTTGGGTAGACCATGACAATATGATTGAAAATCTATGAATGATGGTGAAGCAAACACTTATACAATAAAAAAGGATAAGAAGAAGTATGTCATGAACCCATTGAATGATAAGGAAGAAGATGTAGGAATAACTGCAAAGGTATGTATGATTTTAAGTAAACAATTTTTGAAAGTGATAAGGAATGAAGGGACATGTTTTGATTTGGCTCTTGACCAAAAAGAAGTTAGGAAAAACATTGATGAAGAAGTTAAAAAGGAAGACAAAATTGGAGTTGCATTGATGGAAGAAGAAGAAAAGATCTCATTCAAGGGGAAGGGAAAGAAGAGAGAAAATGGTTGCAGCTGAAAAATGTGTTTTCCAAGGCATAGAGGAAATTAAACTTGAATTTGGAGTAGGGAATCAAGAGGTAAAGTATGAATTTTGTGATTTTCATGATTAATTTAATTTGCATAACATGAATAGGCATGAGAAATCTAAAATGATGTTGTAAGAAAGGAGGAGATTTCAAAGTTACTTGCTGATGTATCATATTTTTTCAACACAATTCTTGAAGCTAATTTTTGTAAAGGTGAAATAGTAAGAAAAGAAAATGAAATAGTGAAGAGCAGCAATAAGAAGACACAAATTGAAGAATAAGGTGTTATTAAAGTTGTAGATATGTAGGAAGAAGAAAGTGAAAAGGAAATTGGTAAGGAAAATGAAAAGAGAGTTTTTTGTTCCTATGATGTTTATGGCAATGAGTTCTACAGAGTTTTTGAGGATGAAGAAAAAGAATGGAAAGATGTGGGTAGTAAACTAAAGTTCATGAAAGGAATAAATAGGAGAAGGAAGTCAGAAAAATAAAGGAAATAAAATTGAGGAGGTAACAATGTTGGCTGCCCCAAAACTTTACAATCTTGGGATTCCATTTCCCAATGAATTTTCATGGGCTCTTTATCATGGAACATTCTTTCTTACCTCGTTTGTTTGATGTAGGGGCATTGGGGAAGTAGAGCAATCCTGCACATCCAAAATCTCATTTTCTTATATTGTCAAATTTTGGTGTTTTTTATTTTGATTTTCTTGTAGGCTTGTGATTAATTCTTCATTTTCCCCTCTTTTGATAATTTAATTTGGAGTCTTTTGGAAAAGTGATCTTTGGAGTTGAAGTTGCAAGTTTTCAATTATTTAAATATTTTAAATTTCAAAATTCCCTGGGAGCTAAAAACCTACACCCATGCATGTGTTTACCAATTTTGGCTCTTGTGTAACTCCCAAAATTTGAATTGGTTGACCAATTTATGCTATATTCTTCTAGGAACCTGGGTGGAGGTAGTGGAAGGAGTGTTGGAGGAAATTTTTAGAAAAAAACATTGAATATTTTGCAGGAAGGAGTGGCTAGAGAGAGACCCATGCCCAAATTAGAGAAGGAAGGTTGTTGAGAAGTTGTGGTTGTAGGGAAAAGTCCCAATGCCTAAGGAAGGAGGATTGGGAACAACAAAAAGTTTGAAGAGAAACAAGAAGAAGAAAGGGGAAGATTGTGAGGCAATTCCAAGGCATCCAAGGAGGAATGGAGGAAATGTTGTTTTTTTATTAATGCCTGTAGCTGATTTTTGTGTCTTTGAATCAATTTTGTAATGGTTAAAGGTGTAAACAAAGATTTTGAAAATCCCTATTGGACACTTACCCTTCTAGGATGTTTCACCTAAAAGGGAAGGAATAGGGTTAAAAATCTATGTTAACATTAAAAGATTAATGTAAAGAGTGATGTAATTATGTCTAATTAGGATGTAATAATGCACTAATATAAAATTGAAGTGATTTAATGATGCTAAACCTAAGAAATGCAAAGTGCTGGAAAACACAATGTGATATGCAAAAAGGTCTAAAATGTGCAACTAATTGCTAAAATAACATAACAGAATAGAAGAGGTGCACCAAGAATTAGAAGTTTGAAGTTGGAAGATTCTGGAATCCTAAAAAATTGACTGGAATATTGACCGGGACACTTAGGCCAGTCTGGGTGACTTAGTCCTAGTTTCGGGAAACTTTGTCAGAACGGGAATTTGCTAAATGGGTATCTAGAAATGTGAAAACATATTTTCAGGCCCGGAAGCAGGACTAATTTTCCCTTGGTGGTGACTTAGCCCTCCTACAAATCTCAGGAAATTTGGGACAGGATCTTGTAGTCTCAAGTCTACGCTTTCTTTTCTTATAGGTATTTGTACTTGATTCTACAGAAAACGGGGTAGAAATTCTCTCCAAACTTGAAATAAGGTGATGTTGACTTGATTGACTTTGTCCACTTTTTGATCACTTTTCAACACCTATTGCTTTAAAAATCTGCATGCAAAAGTCACATGCAAAAGGAGAAAAATGGTTGAGGGTTAGAGAATAGGGGTTTGCCTTGGTCAAAACCCACTTTGGTAATCAAACCCTAAACAATGAAATGAAATGAAATGAGAGTGATAAATAGATAACATGCAAATGAAAATGTCATAAAATTACCACACCATTGATGCTCAAATCTGAAAATGTGCAATGAAGAACTCCAATAGCTTGACTTGATAATGCTTGATTTGCTTGAATGCTTAATGAGTGCAAGAGATTGTAGATGATGTAGGAGATTGCTTGAATGAGTTAGGACTTGTAAAATGAGGTGAAAAATCCTTATTTATACCTGATTTTACTAAACTTTCCTCAAAGTAACACATCACAGGTCAGGCTCAAGGGTTAGAGGACAAAATCTCGCTATAATTTTAAAATTATTTTGAGTTTTGTGCCAAAAAGGACTAATTCACCCCTATTGGCAACTTAGTCCCACTTAAGCAAATTAAGTGAGTGTCAGGAATTTTGGGGCATTAAAAGTTGTCCAACAGGAATATCCTTAACAACACAGTTGAAAATGGTCGGGAAGTGTAATAAGGGGTCATTTTGACACGAGAAAGGGTTGAATTAGTGAACTTAAGCCTAGAAAAGAGTGAAATCTTGTTACAAGACTTTACAACACTTTAAAATAGGACTTAATAAGTGATAAAAAGGTGATTTTTAAGTGAATTGTAATGAATAGAGTCTAGAAAAGTGTGGAAATGTCTTACAACACTTCACAACACCTTCACAAGATGCCATTATTTGAATGTTTAAGCCCTAATGTGAATGTTTTGACCACATTACAACATTATACTTAGGAAAAATCAAGCCAAAGCCCATTAGAAAGACTTAAGTGAACATAAAAATATCAACTATACATTTTTTGGTGACACATTAAGCCCCCACTTTAGTGAGAGGATGAACTTGCTTCAAACTCTCGCTAAAGTAGCCCAACATGCACATCGAGAGGGATCCTAATGCACTTACATTAGTAAGATGAAACAACAATAATCAAGAGGGATGATCAAGCCCCCATGATCAAGATCTCATGGAAAACCAAACATAAGAACAAAAGAACACACATGATGATGAAAATGAATGAAAGCTTTGATCGTCTATCTAGCTCGTTGTGGATTAGATCTAGGATAATTTTTTGAAAAAGAGGATGCATACTCACTCTAGGGAAAAAAACTCATGGTGGTCCATTGGGTGAGAAGACCCAAAAAGGTAAGATACATACACTAGTTGGTATGCACTCACAAACACGTAGGTGGCTATGGGGAAAGTCATGCCGCTGAATGGGATTCCCGCTCAACCATATCAAAGTTATACCTTCTAATAACTTTAACAAGGTGCCACAAAGGAAAATGCTGGTTTGTGCTTCATGAGACAAGCAAAGATTTGTATGCTTAAAACTCATGGACAAAAAGAAAGGTACCACAGGCATGCAAGTTGCATTATGCAAGGTGGCAAAAAGTGCAAAGTGTAAAATGAAAAAATGTAAAAATGTAAAAGTGTAAAATGAAAAGGATTTTCAAAGGATTCTTGTTAAGTTTATGCGAGGTCTACCACTTAGGGAACATTGTTTCTAATGTCTCCAAGAAAGGACCAATCAAAGAATAAAATATTCACAACTTAGGGGATGTAGTGTGTCGCATCAGGCCACTAAGAGGAACATAATATGCTAAGATAGATCACACTTATGAAGGACATCACACCCAATATCATCCAAAAAGTGACAAACACATCGTATGAAATGAAAAGGCTGCACTAAGAATGCAAGAATGAAAAATGAAATATAGTAATGTATGCCACCCACTTTAAAGGAATTTATACACACCATTCTTTGAGAAATTACTTTAAAGTAGTGAAGGAAGTAAAATGAAAAAAGGAAAAACAAGAAGGGAGAGCCAACTGAGAAATCCCTATGCCAAGTCATATGTTTCTGAGTTAGGCTGCTTCATGTGAACGAAAAAGAAAACAAAAGAAAGGGAGTTTCCCCCTAGAAAGGAACACACCAAACACATAAGGGAACTATGGATTTGGGGTCAGTATGTTTGTTGCTGCAATTTTTTTATGAAAGAGCATAGAACTGTCATCATTCCCCGAATACATAGAATGAGAAGAATGACACAAAGAGAGCTAAAACAAAAGAAAAAGAAAGTCTATTTTAGGTCAACATGGAAGAGACATTGCGGTCTCAATGCTTTGCATCATCCCCAAAAGGAAAGCACAAGCGAAAATAAAACGAAAGGAAAAATAAAAGGAAAAGCTTTTGGGTCAACATGAAAGAGACATTTCGGTCTCAATGCCTTAATGTCATCCCCAAAAGGAAAACAAAAGCCAAAATGAAAGAGAAAAAGGACCTTTTGGGTCAACATGGAAGAGACATAGGGTGTATCAATGCTTTGCATCATCCCCAAAAGGAAAAAACAAGAAAAAAGAAGAGAAAAAATACCTTTTGGGTCAACATGGAAGAGACATAGGGCGTCTCAACGCTTTGCGTCATCCCCAAAAGGAAAACACAAGTGAAAATGAAAGAGAAAAAGGACCTTTTGGGTCAACATGGAAGAGACATAGGGTGTCTCAATGCTTTGTGTCATCCCCAAAAATAAAAACACAAAATAAAGTGAAAAAGGCAATGCACGACACATAGAAGAATAGAGGTACAAATAGAAGAAATGTACAACAAGAGGGAAAACATCAAACACGCGATACAGGGGAACATGATACACTCATAGAAAGGATAAGAAAGAAAGATGTAAAATGCTAGTAAGGCGAATGGAAGTGAACCACCTAACAAGTCATCTACCTCCCAACCATGCTCAGTGTATTGTGAGGGCGGTTGACTGTCCAAAGGAAGAATTGCAAGTGCCGAACTAGGAGATGTACCAGGTTCTTCACTTGGTTGAGAAATTTTATCATTTAAGCTCATGGTAGATGCAAATAAAGAATTCAGATCGTTATGCACTTCTTCAATTTTTGTGATCTCCTTGTCATCATCATCATCATCAAGATTGATTATGACAGGAGGAAGAAGTGTTATTTCCATTGAAGGATGTATCAAAAGTTGTGGCTATTGGATTGGTTCATTTTGTTGTGAGGGCTAGACGGTGTTATCTTGTGGTGGGTCAAGGAGAAGAGGGTGGTCATCTATTGCTTCTGTCAAAGGTAGACGCTAGTTTTCTTTGTTTTCTTCCATTCGAGACTGATGAGAAAGGAGATGATGACGATGCCTACGCTCCCTAGCACCACAGTTTCATTTTATTTTATTTTGAATTTGTTGAGGTGTAAGAGAAGATTGACCCATCATAGGTTCCTTTCCTTCTAGAGAGGGAAGAACAGAAGAAACCGAAGAAGATGGTTCAATCACTTTCTGTTTGGCTATATACACTTGCTTAATGTGGGGAGGCATGACAGGGTTGGTTTCATTTTCTCTTGGTTGTTTAAACGATGACGATAAGTGTCTAGGGGTTGTTGTTTATGAGGTTGTATGGTTTATTCGACATCAAAATCAGGTTGAAGCATGGTTTCATCTATGATAAGAGGAGTGGAAGTGGACAGGGACATGTTACGAAGAGACAACTCGGCTATTTGTTTGGCTTTGAACTTTTGATAAGTTATGAAAAATAAGTCCTTTCAAGGGGTGATAGGTTCCATAGGTTCAGGCCAAAAGGCTTCTAGGGATAAATTACCTTTAGAGGATAATGGATTAAAGCCACTATGGTGTATGGTAAATATTTCATTCCCATGCAGAAACTTCAAACATTTGTGAACAATTGAGGGGACCACTTTCATTGAGCCGAGCCAAGGATGACCCAGCCGCAGATGAAATTGGTCTAATTGTGGAATAATAGAAAAATGTTACATCCAAAGTTGTAGGTCCTATTTGTAAGGGGAGTACAATCGATCCAATCGTAGGGCACGCAAAACCAGTATGTGTTTTAATCCATGCAATTGGTTTATTGCAGTCATCTTGATAAAGATCATGTAATACTAAAAATTCTTATGTCATCACATTCTCGCCATAGGAGGGATCTATTAATATCCCATTGGTAGGCTTATCATAGATTCTACTGACTATGTAAAGAGTACCATTAGGAAGCTTTTGAAGTATATCTTTAGAAGAAAAAAGTGATATCAAGAGTTTTGGTGGTTGTGCCCTTACGAGGGATAACATCTATTGCACCCACAAGTTCATCCATAGGAGTAACTTGGGTAACATCATGTTGGTCATTATTTGTATCAATGTTCATGACTTGAGGGTTTGAAGTTTCACTAGCCTTGACAAATGAAACATTATGTTTAGGCATGGGATTGGTAAAGATTTGTAAATTTTGGTTTGGGGGTGCAACTGACTTATTGCCTTGATCATTGACACCCGCAATGGATAAACAACTCGAATCAATGAGGTCTTGAACTAAGTGTTTAAGACACTTACATACTTCGGTGTCATGTCCATTTTGGCGATGAAAATGACAATAAGAATTTTGTTTAAAGGTAGGTGGTAAAGGCTTGGTGGTATCAAGTGGTTTAACGGTAGGAAAAGTGATCATTTGTTGATGGAGAAATTGGTTTATTGTATTATGGAGGGTATCGGGTAAGGGGTGAATTGTCTCTTTAGGTCCTCATAGGTATACGACACCATTGCTTTAATAGCTGCCACTTGACTTTGAATAGGTTGGGTTTGCGGTTGAGGAGGTGGATTGAACTATAAAAATCCTTTGTTTGATTTTCTAAAGTTTTGCACTTTGTTGTGATTGTTTTGCACAGACTTCTCAGCTCGGTTAGAAATGGAATTTGAATCATGACTTGAAACCAAGTTATGATATTCACATAGGGTTTTGTATAAGTGCATGAATGAAGGGAATTTCATCATAGTTAGCTTATCCTGAAGGTTTGTGTGCAAGTTTTCGATAAACATCTTCTACAGATGTGAATCAAGAATTTTGACATCAACTTGAGCATACAATGACTAATAACGTGAAATGAAGTCAATGACTTTTTCATCGGTATTTTGTCTACAGTGCATTAAATCAGCCATTATCTTTTTAGGAGTCATATGGAATTGGAAATGACTTACAAAGTCATCTACAAGTTCATTAAATGATCGGATTGAATGATTAGGTAAGTTGGAAAACCATTCCAATGCAGTGTCTTTTAAGGTCTGAGGAAAAAGTTTAGCTAATAATTTGTCATCAAGAACAAAATCATTGCATAAGGTTGTATAAGAGTTGACATGGTTAATAGGGTCTCCTTTGCCTCCATATTTCTCAAACCTAGGCATTTCAATTCCTTGTGGCATCTAAGTGCCTAATGTTTCAAGGGATAATGGACTACTACAAGCATGATATGTAGGTGGAGCATTTTGACTATGGCTAATGGTGGAGATTTCCCATTGCATGGATGAAACGGTATTAAAGAGTTTTGTGATGATGGGATTAGTGTAATTGGTATGAGGTGGAAGGGAAAATGATGATGGGTTGTATGTAATATTAGGGGAAGTGAAAGGGACACTAAGAGGGGTGAATGTGGAAGATGGAATATTCGATGCCATAAAAGAACTAGGAATGCTAGTTGGAAGTGTGAAAGAAGGAACCACATGACTAACCTATTGCATAGTTGTTGTAACCTGAGGAGTGGTATAAGTTGGTATGGATGCTATGGTTGAAGGTGGAGGAATGTGAGATCCTCCTTGACTTACTACAAGTTGGGAAGTATTAGGAGCATGTTTATTGTATATTTCAGTGATTCTTTTCATGACTTGTAAGCCATCATCACTTTCAATCAAACGATGAAGGTTTTGTATGGAAGGTATGGCAGTGGTGGAAATGTTTTCAAGGGACAAATCTTGTTGTAGGTGTGAAAAATTCTCATGAATACTAATGAATTTTTCTTGCGATATGGAATTGTTTTGTGTGTCCACATTCATTGGATGGAAAGGTGAAGGAATAGAAGTGGTATTTTCCATGCCTAATGCACCATTGTCCATACTAGGAGTAGGAAATCTTGAGATCCCAAGGTCCACAACGAAAGTGCTATCACAGGAAACCATGAGTCTAGAACTTCGTCTCACTAAAGTATTATCAATGGGGCACCGAACACTCATACAAGTACCACAAGAGATAGGGTGGATGCAAATGCAAGGAAATCTAGGACAAATAAAATGCAAAAAGCAATAATTATGTAAACTAAAATAGAGATGCAATACGAAAAAATAGAAATATAGAAAATACCCAGAAATTACCAAAAAATGCAGTGCAAAATATGGAAAAGGAATAAGTTGGAAATTTAGTCCTACTTATGATTTTTTTTGTTTTTTTCAAAAAATTTAAATGCAATTCTATGTATTTTAGATGCACAAATGAAACTATAGTATGTAAATGCAGAGTTTTTATGTTTTTCAATGCAAAAATGATGCAAGAATGCAAACTAATATGAACTTTTTCACCAATGCAATTGAAAACCCTAGGATGCACTTTAACTAATGCAAGATGCAATGCAAGTGAAACCTAGTACGCGCTTGAAAATTAGAAAGGAATAATGTTCAAAAAGATGCAGGTTCACCAAAATGTAAACAAATATTTTGAAAAGCCCTATTGGACACTTACCCTTCTAGGATATTTCACCTAAAAGGGAAAGAATAGGGTTAAAAATCTATGTTAACATTCAAAGATTAATGTAAAGAGGGATGCAATTATGTCTAATTAGGATGTACTAATGCACTAATATAAAATTGAAGTGATTTAATGATGCTAAACCTAAGAAATGCAAAGTGTTGGAAAACAAAATGTGTAACTAAATGCTAAAATAACAAAAATAAATAAAAGGAATTCCATCCTGCTCTCCTCATTCTCTACCCACGTTTGAACATCCTGCACACGTGGTGGATTCTGCCCTAGGGGTACCCCACGGTCCCCCTTTTCCCATCCCTAACCCGAGCCTTGACTTGTCTCATGCGGACTCATGTCCCTCGGGAGACACTCCTGGTGGGACAAGTATTTTGACTGTGGATCTTTCGGTGCGACCCATGTCTTCGATTGAAGTGTTGGTGATTGTGATTCCTTTTGAATCCTTTGGGTGGAAAGATATTCTAACCAATAGTAAACTGGGCCCTCTCCCTCCTCCTTCTCATGAGGATGAGGTTATTGTGTCTGGAACGAACTTTGCTATTTTTGATTTGGTCAACGATAGGATTCTCTCATCTATGGAGAATGTAGTAGTGGGTAGGTTTTTCTCTTTCTACCCTACTATGGATATGGTCAGAAAATGGGTTCTTGCTAAGTGGCGACTTAAGGGAAGTGTGGAAATCTACGCCATGTCTGGTGGGCTTTTCCTCTTCAAGTTCACAGTGCCAAAAGATATGTTATCTATTTTGTCTTCTGGACCTTGGGTTTATGGTAAACATAGTTTGTCTTTATGCCACTAGAAACCAGGGTTTAACCCTAATGTGGACCTCAATAAGTCAACTCCGGTCTGTATTTTCCTTCCCAGGTTGCTGCTGGAATACTGGGATGATTCAATATTTAAGAGCATTGGTGATTCCTTGGGAAACTTCATCACTTCTGACTCCATTACCAAATCAAAGTCTAGGTTAGTGTTTTCCTACTTCTGCATGAATATTTGTGTAAAAAAATCTCTGCCTAATTCTATTAAAATCTACTCTAAATTTAGGTCATGGGTTCAACCTATGTGCTATGAAAATGCTATGGTATTCTGTTAGAAGTGTGCCAAACCCGGACACCTTATTTCTGACTACAAGTCAACCTTTAATAAGGATCTTATCAAGGGAGAATTTGTTGCTCCTTCTGGTTCTCCTCCTAGTATTGAAGACTCGTCCAAAGATGGTTTTGCATCTTTGAAAACTTTCTCTGACATTCCTAGCTCTAAGATCCCTCTGCCCGAGTTAGTGACCAACGAAGAATTTCCTAATCCTGGTGTTCTTATTCCTGAGTCTGTGACTAGGATTGATTTGGCTGAGGGCCTTGCTAACCTTTTCGTAGCTAAGAATCTGGCTAGTGTTAGTGTGCTAGAAGTAGATAATCCTACTTCTAGCATGGATTTTGTGGATGAGGTCCCTACTGGTGGTGTGTTGCCGAAGGAGGCCTCAGTTGGAACTAGTGAGACTGTTGGTGAAGAGGGTGAAATATGGGAGGATATGGGCATGGGTGAGGCATCTACTTTCATCTCAAAAGATTTGAAACAAGAGTCTACTACTGATGAGGAGAACTAGATAACTCCAAAGAAAAAAGGGAGGAAGAAAAAAGCGGATGTGGGAGGTGACTCCAAGCCAGGTAGGCCAAGCCAAAGATCCACGAGATTAAGAGAAACCAAAAATGAGATTACCTTGGGAAAACAAAGGACAGTGGAAGTGTCCTCTAAGAAGGCTCAAAAATGAAGGTCATGTCTTGGAATATGCGTGGGATGAACATCTCCCATAAGCAACTTGCCTTAAAAAATTTATATTCTGGAACATAAGATAGATGTCTTACTACTACAAGAAACTAAAATGAAGAAAGCTAATTTTGATAATATTGCTAAGTACTCATGGCCTGGGGACTCTTAATTTTATAGTGATGCTGAAGGGGCCTTTGGAGGTCTAGCGGTGCTTTGGAACCCTTCTAGATTAAATGGCACTATACTGTTCTACTATCGGAATAGTGTTAGTGTCTCTTTTACCTTCCCTAACAGCTCTTGGTCACTTATCAATGTGTATGCGCCCAACCAAAGGAATACTACACTATCCCTATGGATGTCTCTTGCTTACTGGATAAAAACCAACAATGGTTTTCACTGGCTGGTTGCTGGGAACTTCAACTCCCCCTATTTCCCTCGGAGAAAAGTGGTGGTCTGATTGACTACTCTGACAGCATGGCTGACCTGGCACACTTTTTGAGTTCTACAAGCCTGATTGATATAGATTTTTCGGGCCAATCTTTTACTTGGTCCAAAAAACATATGGATGAAGACTTAATTCAAGTTAAATTGGATCGCTTCCTTTGTTCTTGCAACTACTCTAGCCTGCTTAGTGCCACTCTGCGAGCCTTACTTAGGACTATTTTTAATCACAATCCTTTGTTGTTAACTTCGTATGATTAGTCTGCTGCTGGACCTTATCCCTTTTGCTTTGAAATCATGTGGAATTCCCACCCTAATTTTAAAATGAAAATTGTTGAATGGTGGAATATCCCTATGCGTGGTTCCCCCATGTTCAAAACCTTTTTTAAGCTAAAACACATTAAATGTATGGTAAAAGGTTGGAACAAAAGGGTCTTTGGGGATGTTTTCCAGGAGAAAAAAAAAATTGGGGAAAAGTTGAAAATGGTTCAAAAGAGAATGGAGGAGGGTGATATCAGTCTTTCCACTTGCAACCAAGAGAAGGAGAACCGGTGGGAGTGGGAGAAAATTCTTAAGAAAGAGGAGATTTTCTAGAAACAAAAATCCAAGGTACAATGGTTGAAAGAAGGAGATAGGAACAACTCCTTGTTTCATATTTATGTTGTCAAACATAAGAGGAGGAACCAGATAAACAATTTACACAATGCTCAAGGTTAGGTTGTTTGTTCACCCTCTCTCATTGGTTTAGTGGTTGTCGACTATTTCCAGAAGGCTTATGTGGCTTCTATTGATGTTCCTAACTCGACTCTTGACAGTCTGTTTGTTGACTAGCTTTTGAATTTAATTTCCTAGAATGACAATATGGGGATTCTTAGTGTTGTCACACCCGAGGAGGTTAAGCTGGCCACTTTTAGTATGGGAGCCTTCAAAGATCCTGGCCCTGATGGTTTCCCTCTGACTTTCTTTCAAACCTTCTGGGAGATCATTAGTGAGGACCTTGTTCTAGCTATTCGAGATTTCTTCAAATCTGGTAAGATTCTTAAGCAACTAAATCACACATTCATTTCTCTTATTCCCAAGGTGGAAGATCCTCAACGTATGACATACTTTCACCCTATCAGCCTTTGCAATACTTTTTATAAAATCCTCTCAAAATTTTTGGTCAACCGCACCAAACCTCTTCTTGATAAAATTATCAGCCCTACTCAAAAAGGGTTTGTGCTTGGTAGGCATATCCTTGATGCTACCATCACAACAAATGAACTAATTCACTCAATGAATAGGTGCAACTATGTTGGAATGGAACTTAAACTGGACATATCTAAGGCTTATGACAAGGTGATCTGGAATTTTGTCCCTAAAGTTCTTGCTAAGTTTGGTTTCAATCAATTAGTGATCAATCTTATTATGGAATGTATTACTAGTGTTAAGTACTCTATTTTGGTTAATGGTTCACCTTTTGGGTTTTTTCATGCTAGGAGACGAATCAGACAAGGAGACCCCCTCTCTCCCTATTTGTTTATAATGGTGGTGGATGTGCTAAGTAGGAACTTCTCTAATATGCTGACAGAGGGGTCCATAAAAGGAATTAAGGCTGCTTCCACCCTTGGGACAACTGCGATTCAACAATTTGTGGATGATACTTTTCTATTTGGGAAAGCCTCAGTGATGGAAGCCAGAAAATGGAAAAATTGTCTCAACAATTATGCTACTTTTTCTAGACAATGCATTAACTACAATAAAAGATTGATTTACTTCTTCAACAACACTCCTAACCTGCAAAATCAGGTGCCTATTTTTTTGGGTTGTTAGAGTGGTTCTCTCCCCTTGGTTTATCTTGGTTTACCCCTAACTATTAAAGATGTCACTCCTAAGTTTTGGAATTCTATCCTTGAAAGGATTCAAAGGAAGCTTGTTGGGTGGAAAGGCTCTTTACTCAGCCATGCTGGTAAGCTTTGACTTATTTTTGTTGTTCTTCAAGGTATCCCTATCTATTTCCTATCCATTTTTAAGATACCTAGATATATTGCTGACAAATTTGAGAAAATCCAAAGGTCTTTCCTTTGGATGGGCACTAAGGAAAAAAATAAATCTGCTTTGGTTAAATGGGATAAGGTTTGTCAACCAAAAAGTTGTGGTGGTCTTGGGATAAGAACCATTTATAATTCTAATAAAGCTCTTATGGCCAAAGTGGGTTGGGATTATCTGAGGGATAGGAAGGATTGGTGTGAGATAATTAATTCCAAATACCTTTTGAACAGATAATTGATTGACTACCTTTCAGAGGCCCACCCTATGGGGTCCTTGGTTTGGAAGGGTATCTGTAGTCTTCAGGACCTTAGAGGAATGATATCAAGTGGAAGATAGGTAATGGTAATAAAATTAGATTCTAGGAGGATTCTTGGTTACTTGACTCTCCACTAGAATCTTCAGAGTTCAAGTTTCTTAAGGATCAGGCTCAACAAGTGTTTGGTATATATATTAGTGATTATCTTTTAGGACCCTTGAGAGCTAGGAAATGGAGTGAAATTATCCTTTGCTATCTTTTATCCCCTAATCTGTGTCTTCTAGCCAAGATGTTGTAGGAGTTACTCTCTCTCACCAGGATACCCCCTTCTCACCATGGGGATGATTTCTTTTGGATCCATGATAATCAGGGTGATCTCACTGTTAAATCTACTTACAGACAGCTGAGTGATCATGGTGTGGTCAATAATCTATGGAAAAAGGTTCGGAATAGATACATGATACTAAAAGTTAACTTCTTCTAGTGGACTATTTGTCATAACAAAATTCTTACTCAGGATAATCTAAGGAAACAAAGATTCTAGATCCCCAACAAATGCCTTTTGTGTAAATGCAACGAAGAATCAGTTGATCATCTACTATTACACTACCCCTTTGCTGCTAATGTGTTGGAGTTGGCTTTTGGAAGGTTGGGGATACAATGGATTACGTGTAAGGACATCACATCCTTTATTTTGAGTTGGTCTGGACCCTTTACCCATCCATTAACTGGTGAAATATGGAACCAAGTTCCTCCCATTATATGCTGGTGGTTATGGAAAGAAAGGAACAATAGGATCTTTAGGAACACTGAGATGAACCCGAAAGAGGTGTTTCGTATTAGAGCTTGGCTCATTAAGGAAAATATCCCTCTCTTCAAAGGGAAAACCCCGGATGAAGGTCCCACTGAGATGGAAATAAGCATAGCTAAATCTTGGCATTAGAACCTGAATGCCAATTCATATGACAACTCCAACATTCTAGCTAGGAGAGCCACTATTTGGAAACCCCCTGACAGGGGTCCATTTAAACTAAAATTTGATGGGGCTGCTAAGGGAAACCCGAGCAGAGCAAGTATAGGAGGTGTGATCAGGGATCACAAAGGAAAGTTGGTGGCTAGTTATGCTAGGGGGATTGGTCTCCATTCTTCTATGATAGCGGAAGCTAGAGCATTGTTAAAGGGCTTATAGATAGCTATTTCCTTGGGGATAGAGAAACTGCACATTGAAGGTGACTCTAAGTCCATTATTGATGTTATTAATTTTGATAGACTGTTGGGGTGGAACACTAAGGATATTCTTCTCGATATTAGATTCCTTGTGTCTAAATTAAGATTAAAAGTGGCCAGTCATATTTACAGAGAGGGGAACCAAGTGGCTGACGCCTTAGCCAATTTTGGATCTCACTAGAAATTATCCAAATGCTAGCATGATTTAAGTCTACTTCCACTAAATATTTAGAGTATTATAATGGAGGAACAAAGCCCTTACTTGACCCATGATAAAAACACGTGTTTAGCTATATTTTGTGGGGTCCACAAGCCTTTTCGTTGGGATTTGTGGTCTTATTGTTTTGATGAGATGGATGATTAGTTGTATCGATGGGATGGATACCAAGTGGATTTCTTCAAATTATAGGATGGAGCCCATTTGGAAAAAGGAAATCATGTTTTTCTGTGACAAGTACCAATTAATTAATTCTAAGTTAGACCATACTTAAATCGTAATCTCCTTATGGGGATTTTCTTAAGATTGCGGAGTTTCAAATTCTGTGTTTTCAAATTTGATGTGACTTGTAATCATGGGACAAAGCTCCTTTTTGGCTTTTCTTTATCCGTTATTTTGGTTTCGCTCCTTATAGCTTCTATCTATGGCATAACTAAAATTGGTCAACCCCTAATTGCTATCAATTTAGAGATTTCTAACTATGGCCCCATGGCTATTCGGCCTAGTTTTCAGTATTTTTGTTACGTGGAAGGAAATCCTTCCCTACTGATCATGTCCTTTTTGCTTAGCTGTTTATGTGAGGAAATCCTCATTATTGCCTATGCTAAGATTGCTACTGGTAGATTATTAACTCATGCGTGTGACCTATCCTTAGGTTTGATTCCTAAAGATTGTCATTTATGGTTTAAATGCCTTATTGTACAGGGGATTTTTCACCTTGCAATTATCTTTAACATTCTATTTTTTTTAGGGTTCTTGGTTATACTATGCATAGTGCAGAATCATGGGGGGTGATAGGGTGCAGACGAAGTCGGATAATTGTAACAACATTCACAAGGATTTGCTGGTCTGGCATATTTGTGTCGAAGGTGGCATTGCTCCTCTGATGGAGAGACTTGTGGGCCATGACCCTAATCTATCGACCTAGTTTGTCAACTCTTGGAAGAATTGACATGTGTCTTTGGGAGGCATCTCCTTTATGATGGATGAGGAAGTGATTGTGCAGGCGACAGGTCTCTAGTGCTCTGGCATGAAGCATCATAAACATTTGAAGACCCAGGACAATGTTAGTATGGACAAATTCTTTGTGGGAGATGAGAAGTCGGTGTGCAACCAGTCTGGGTTTAAACGGGAGGCTCTTCCTTAGTTGTGGAACCAGGTGTGTCTTGCATTGATGAAATATGTCACACTGGAAGGAATGTACAAGACCCATTACTTCTACCATTTTCCCTTGTTAAATCACCTTAGGCATAAAATTTTACTGAGCTTTCCCTTTTTTCTACTAATGGACCTTGAAAACTCAATCAAAAAATGTGTGGAGTCTAATACTTTAAATCCCAATGAACCTACTCCCTTGCCACTCCACCAAGGTCTTATCCTAAGACTCTACCACTTTCATCTGGCTTTATGCCCTTTGAAACCCATTTCGGTCGTCCAAATTGAGGAAATTGAGCCCACCACTGAGACCAACTTATCTCCAATTGAATCTAAAGGCCCTGTCTGGAAGAGTCACCTGGTCCCTACTAATTCTCAGAAACCAAAACCCGCTACCAAAAAACTTAAGGGTATCAAGGGAGCTTCCCAAACTAGTGTGATGGTGAGCCTGTGTGACCTCAAGTCTACCCTTGCTAAGACTTCCAGTAAGCTTTCCATGAAAAAGAAAGTTAACGTGGAGAAGGAGCCTCTGAATAAAGGGAAAAATGTTGTGAGCAAGGACTCGTTGGGTGATACGGTGGTGGCAGAGACTTTGGTTATTGGATGTGATGCCATCATTCAGCACTCATGTAGGTTGGAAAAGAACAAGAAAAATGTGTAGGTTAGGGATTTGGACACTGAAGAGGAGTTGTCAGACAACAAAGATAACAGAGTTGAAGAGGTGTCGAAAGGTGAGGAAGGTGAGAAAGCTAGAGGTACCTCATCCATTCCTGACAAGGGTAAAGCTCAGAAGGAAGTTTTAGCTTCTCACTCGTCAAAACCGTTGGATATTGAGCAAAATGATTCTGACTACACTATGGGTGAAGGGGAGGAGCTCGATGTGCTGAAAGAAAGAATGCACAAAATGGACAAAAAATTCAATGGTTTGACCTATTTCACAGTCAAATTAGTTCACTGTGTCACTAGTACTCTGTTGGCTGTCATCAAGGATGAGATGGAGATGAAGAAGGCTGAAGACCACTAGGAGTGGATTAGTGATGATTTGGTTTAGCTTCTATCAAAGAACTGGGAGAATACTAGCTAGTCTGTTGTTGGTTTACTGTTGCTCTGAGTGCTATTAGTTTGCGTCTATTTTTAGTTTGGTGTTTTGTTTTGTTGATTTTTTGATCTTGGAATCTATTGGCCCTTGTGTCTCTCTTTGAAGGGTACAACACCCTAAAAATATTGCTTACTTTATCAAAAACAAAATAGAATAGAAGAGGTGCACTTGGAATCAAAATTTTGAAGTTGGAAGATTCTAGAATCCTAAAAAATTAATTGGAATATTGATCGGGACGGGACACTTAGGCCCATCTAGACGATTTAGTCCCAGTTTCGGGAAACTTTGCCGGAATCAGGCCTGGAAGTGGGACTAATTCACCCCTGGTGGTGACTTATTCCTCTTGCAAATCTTAGGAAATACAGGACAAGATCTTGTAGTCTTAAGTTTGCACTTTCTTTTCTGATAGGTATTTGTACTTGATTCTACAGAAAACAAGGTAGAAAGTCTCTCCAAACTTGAAATAAGGTGATGTTGACTTGATTGACTTTGTCCACTTTTTGATCACTATTCAAAACCTATTGCTTGATAAATTTGCATACAAAAGTCACATGCAAAAGGAGAAAAATGGTTGAGGGTTGGAGAATAGGGGTTTTCCTTGGTCAAACCCCACTTTGGTAATCAAACCCTAAACAATGAAATGAAATGAAATGAGAGTGATAAATAGATAACATGCAAATGCAAATGTCATAAAATTACCACACCATTGATGCTCAAATCTAAAAATGTGCAATGAAGAACTCCAATAGCTTGACTTGATAATGCTTGATTTACTTGAATGCTTAATGAGTGCAAGAGATTGTAGATGATTGTAGGAGATTTCTTGAATGAGTTAGGAGTTGTAAAATGAGGTGAAAAACCCTTATTTATACTTGATTTTACTAAAATTTCCCAAAAGTAACACATCATAGGCCAACCTCAAGGGTTAGAGGACAAAATACCGCTAGAATTTTAAAATTATTTTGAGTTTTGTGCCAAAAAGGACTAATTCACCCCTATTGGCGACTTAGTCCCACTTAAGCAAATTAAGTGGGTGTCAGGAATTTCGGGGCATTAAAAGTTGTCTAATGGGAATATCCTTAACAAGACACTTGAAAATGGTTGGGAAGTGTATTAAGGGGTCATTTAGACATGAGAAAGGGTTGGATTAGTGAACTTAAGCCTAGAAAAGTGTGAAATCTTGTTACAAGACTTTACAACACTTTAAAATAGGATTTAATAATTGATAAAAAGGTGATTTTTAAGTGAATTGTAATGAATAGAGTCTAGAAAAGTGTAGAAATGTCTTACAAAACTTCACAACACCTTCACAATATGTCATTATTTGAATGTTTAAGCCCTAATGTGAATGTTTTGACCACATTACAACATTATACCTAGGAAAAATCAAGCCAAATCCCATTAGAAATATTTAAGTGAGCATAAAAATGTCAACTATACATTTTTTGTTGACACAAAAATGTATTCTTGCCTATAGGTGTGAAGTTTTTTGTACTTGCCAAACATTCTTGCTTATAGGATTGATTCTAGTTTTGCTTGTGGATTTCCTATATCCTTTGTTGCTATTGTGGCTGCATGTTGGATGTATAAATCAGATTATTCAATTTGAATGAAGCATATGTTGGTGATTTGAATCTCTAGTTTGAAGTTTAAATTTTGAAAATAAAGAAATTTACTTTGGTTATGGTTGTGTGTTGCAACAATTGATAATTCCATAGGATTCTTAATTGTTGACCCACATCATTATAAGACTAATTCTATTCTTGAACCTTTTGTCTTAGTTACACCACCAACTCATTCCACAACTAGGCATGCAAAGATGGGGTATATTACACATGATAATTCTCATAATATCTCCACCAAAATACCTTTTTTTAATTTAGTATGTTCATAAATAAATCATAAGAACATCTCAATGGGAACTATAGAGTGAACAATAGAAGAATGGAATATTAACTATGCCACAATTACTTGATAATATTGACCCACTTAAAGGGGGTAAATCTCCAAAAGTATCTAAGAAAAACATAATTTAAATAATTTGATAATAATAAAATAACCACAAGCTCTTATATATACCCTACTTATACCTTGGATATCACCCAAGATGACTTAGACACCTAATTATAACAACTAGGACGACCTAAATATCTAAATAATAATATAATAATGATAATATAACTTAATTGAGAGTTAAGGTAGCCAAAAGTTGACTAATCATAAAAAATACACATTATAGGACTAGGGGTGTATCATTCCCCCATCTTTATAAAAATATCATCCTCAATTATAACCAATTGTGGATTCTTTTGCACAAAATATTCATCCTCACATGTGGTAACTTCGACTATCTAAAATCATTCCATTTAATGAGGTAATTTGATATTGTGCTCATTCTCAGCTTCTTCATGTGTGTCTATAAAATTAACTTCAACTCAAAGATGTGTCTTCCCTCTACATCTAACTTAGGTAACATTATTTGTCTTATAATTTTGCATTGATCTAGTTTCCTCTTCATTATATTTTATTCATTTTCCTTGTTCTCCTTGAGGCTAGAGGGTACCTCTTGGGGATGAATGTGTTCTTCCATTTCTTTAACATTTTGGTGTGCCTTTGAGGAAGAGGAAAATGATGGTAGACGGTTACATAGCATTGATTAATTTCCCTGATTACGATCTCCTTTAGTAGGAAATGATTTTTTAATTTCTCCAAGTAGTGATAATGCATGAAAATTTGTTATCTTTTCCTCTTCTTATTCTCTTTATTATCCTATTCATTTTTGTTATCCTACTCCTCCTTATTCTCCTACTCATTCTTGTTCTTTTTTTGTTCTTGTTCTTCTTTACAAATATTATTATGTGAATCCATAGTCATATTAGTTAATAAAATCTTAAGAGAATATTTTTTTTATTATAACCTAGTCTTTCTCTACCATTTCAAAGTTTATTTCATCCTTCAACTTCTTGGTTTCTTCCCTTTTTAATAATTTCTTCCAATAATGCATCCTCTTTTTAAAGATTCCTTACAAGAGTGTTAGGATTCTTTCTCTTGCCTCTTGTTGTTGTCCCCAGGTCATGGTGTTACAAAATAATTTCACAATAAATTATGAAAAATTCTAATAAATCTAAAAGAATACTATAGATTGCTAGGGCCTAGATCTCATGTCTCCAAAAAATTATCCCATGATTTTATTGATTTGTAGTCTTAGGAGTAAATTTAGTGGAAACCCTAATTTCATAATAACTCTTTCAATTATGCTCAAAATGACCTCAAATATGCAACAAAAAATTATAAAAATATTTATGTAGTAGATATTAGTATTACCAATCTATGTTTAAGAATTTATAATTTTATTCTTTTTGTTAAAAACCTTATGCAATATGGAATAAATGCCAATTTTTTTAAAATACTATTAACTATACAAAATAAATTATTAAAATTTATATTAAAAATCACAAATCATTTTAAAAAAATTTCAAAATATATATATTTAGAATATATATATAAATTTTCAAAAATTACTAGTTCACATCATCTTCAAATTCTTAATGATTTAGTTGCTATGGGTGACAAAAGATAAAAATTTGGTTTAAATTTTTTATTTTAGTGTCCCACTTTAGCCGAAAAATGAGACACAATAAATTGTGGGATCACACATATATAAAATACTATCTTCAATAACCAATTGAAAATTAGGATAAAAATAATCTTGAAGTCCAAGAGATGTTAGCTTCCCAAAATGAACTCCAAAATTATAAAAATCCCTTGTCTTTACGATACTAGGTTCATTCTTTGATACTATTTGTAATTAAATAACTTGCACAATAGAAGAATGTAATATTAAATATTCTACAAATATTTGATTATAAAAAACCACTTCAAGGTGGAGACCTCTTAATCCACTTTGAGGGGGAGACCTTCAGTAGTCTTCAATGCGAACTTGATATTTAATAAGATGATAGTAACTATACACTAGCTCATTTATATACCTTAATATGACTTGGTTGCCACTCAAACCAACTTAAATACTTAACTATATAATCCATAGGATGGCCTAACTACCTATATATGATCTTATAATGTGATTATATATAACTTATTTAAGAGTTAAGGTGGCCACAAATTAATTAATCATAACCTATTACACACTATAGGATTAGGGCATACCGTATTGTAGCCAACACTTCAAGATAATTCCTTAATCTCATTTAGACTTCATGACTTACCATATATGCATGTGATTCACGAGTATAGGCTATTATATAATGTGGTTACTCATGGAGATATTAGAGTTAAAATTACACTAGTGGATAATAGATCTAGATTGAATATATGTAGCAAACATTTTTTAGATGTCCAAGTTGGTTACTCTAATCTTCTAAAATTTGAGGTAACCATTGTTGCAAGGTTTTTCCCTTGGTCTCCTCTGCGTAGGCTAGTATGGTGCTTAGGATTTGTGACATGGTTTAACGACCTCTTATCGATCTTGGATCTTATATAAATCCAATGTTTGTATCGGGCATTAACATGTTGATCTTTTGGTGCAACGACAGCCGCTTGTGCAACAATTGGTACCAAAGCCGAGGTCACAGGTTTGAACCCCTTACTTTCAATGGGAGGGTGGTATTGTTGCAAGGTTTCACCCTTGGTCTCCTTGGAATGGGCCAACACGGTGCTCGTCCTTCATGCCATGGTTTAACTGCCTCTTGTGGATCTTGGATCTTGTATAAGTCTAGTGGCTATATCAGGCATTAATAGGTCGATCTTTTGGTGCAATGACAACCACCTATGCAACAACCATTAAATGAATGTATAGTTTTATATAAGAATCCTTTTGTTATGTCACTTTTCTTATCACCCTAGGGAAACATATCCTTAAAACTACTTTTCACTTCATGCCTACAAGTTTAGTGTATAAAATTTTCCAAGGGTATCCATAGATCCATGCAATAGATGTCATCCCATCCAAACTTCATTACAAAATTAAGTTCACCCATCATAATAAGAAATATGTGGTGGTAGTCAATGCCAACCAATCATAATTTATCAAAAATTAAGGCTAAAATATTGATATCTCCAACATAACAATAATGACTATAATGCATCCAATAATTATTCATAATTCTCTTATGCCTTATGTTGATCTTGAGGATTACTAGGGCCCATTAGATAATTCTTAGAAAATAAAATCCATGAAGACTAAGCTTCTTTAGATGATTATTTACATGACACATCATCCTAAAATTCTTAGGATACCTCTCATAAATCCAAAACTAACCAATGTTGTGGAAAGTTTTTATTCTTTTCTAAATTGAAAATTCATTATCAAGAAGAATACAAATCCTACAAAAAATTGGTTATAATGGGAAATGGTTAGGTTTTAACCAACAAGGAATTATATAATATATCAAAATTCTTTAAAAAATGACACTAAGGGAACAAAATATTCATGAGCTATTAGTAGTGGCATCATTTACCCTTAGCTATCCTAATTTAGTCCTCAATTCTTGTATGGAAACATATCCTTCATTTGACACTTTTGTGAATGATGAGTAATTGAATAATTAAGAATATATATGTTATAATACGATATTATAAGGGGTCAAACCTTTAATAACATTTATATGTTGTTCTAATATAAGGTTACAAAGCCTTATGATTCTTATATTATTTATACAAAGCATATACCATTTAATAATGGATAATCTCATAGTTTATTAAATTATTAATTATTTATAATTTGTAGTTTTGAATAGATGTGTCTAATACCCCTTCAATTTTGTTCCACTCCCTCTCTTATATATAAGGATCTTCTCTCTCGTTAAGGGCTTATAGAATTTTGATACTTATAGTGAGTTCTATCACTATGCACAAGAGGTATTATTCTTCATTTGGAAGTGAGGAGAAGTGATATCTACATGTTTTATCTATAATAGATATTTTTTTTAAGGTTTTAAAATAAAATGATGCTTTATGATTTTTTATACCTAGAATAGTATTCCCTATGTTAATCTATACTTATATAATTCTCATTTTATTTATCCTATATTTCATTTCTAATGATTAGTATCCTAAGATCCTATTTTCTAAAATGTATCAAAGCAAGTTAGGTTGAGATAATCATTCTTATAAGAGATACTACTCCTAAATACAATTATTATGAAATATATAATGTGTTCATGAAAATGCATCTAGCATGTCTTTTCTATTATTTTAAAAATATTTCATTGTTTGATTTTCTCATTTTAAATAGGAAAAAATATTAATGCACTATCCCCACTATTTTCTATTTTCTAATTGGTTGGCTATCCCTTTTGTGTTGACTAATGCAGTAAGAACATTTATGAGATTTATGAATGGAGTGTTGAAGTAATTCGATGACAAGTTTGTAATTGTTTACTTGGATGGAATTTTATTTTTAGTAAGACTAAGGAGGAACATCGAGAGCATATAATATTATTATTCCAAATATTGATGGAAGAGAATTTGATTAATGTGAAGAAATTTTATTTGATAAGGGTATAATTGGTATGCTTAGGACTCACAATCTAGTTTGAAAGATTGAATATAGATCAAGAGAAATTAAAAATAATTGTTGAGTGGCCTCCATAAGTGGATGCTAGAGAGTTTGGATATTTTAATGGTTAGGAAATTTTCTAGAGAAAAATTATTAGAAATTTAGTGTCATTTGTTTACCATTAACTGAGAAAATTAGGGGCGATAAGGAATTATTTAAATGAAAATCAAGAGAAGGTATAATTTTTGAGTTGTTAAAAAGAAGGTGATATTGTCATAGGGTAAGTAAGTAAGCATGAAAGAGATCATAATTCAAGCATTTAGTATCTAAAAAGACTAAGAACTTATGAAATTAAGATTTTACAAACCCAAACTTAATGAAATTCATTTGCAAGACATTCAAATTGATTAATCTAAGAAGTTAAATGAAAAATCAAAGCAATTAAACAATTAGAATGTGTAAATTTTCAATCTGAATTTGTGGATTGATGTATAATTGTGATGTGAATTTATCAATGAATGCATAATCCATTTGCAAAAGCTTGATTGAAGAGGAATGTTTCACAAAAATGCTCTCAAATTGCTTAAGAATGGCTCAACAATTCTAGAGAGTAAGAATGATACATGGATTGTGAATAAAGTTTATGTTGAAAAGGCTTTGTTATATAGATTTTAGGAATTCTAATCAATGGTCAAGGTTCAATCTTATGATCAATAGATGAGAAGAAATCGAGGAGGTGAGTGTGGATCAAGGAAGATCAATGGTTGAGGATCAATGAGAGCTCAAAATATCTCTAATTTTATGGAAATAGGTTGGAGATATTTTGAATTAGAGGGAAGAATTTGAATTTGAAAAGGGAATATTCTTTGTACAAGTTTGAGAGTTGGAGGAAAATTAGTTAATTAAACAATTATGAAAATCATTTAATTGTTTAAGTTGGAAGTATTAAGAAGTTTAATTAAATAATTAGGAATTATTTAATCAAGAGGGATTATTAGCCTGAAAATGATGAATTAATCAAATAACCTTAATTATATGATTAATAGGAGAATAAAGTAGATTTAACTAAATAATTGAACATTATTTAATTAAATGAAGGAATTAGGGTGAATGATGTTAGTAAGTGAAATCAAGATGTGTGATATTCTCGAGACATTTTTAGGTGTCTACATTTTTCTCCTCTTTAAAGTGGGGTACCTATTATGTTGTTTCAAAGATTTGATGTTGCTTGAAATTTTTTTAAAAATTCCCTAATTTTAAATGATGCCCCATTGTGCCTCGGTGGACAAAGGAATGCTAGTGTGCTACCCCCTCAAGAGATCAAGTGGTAAAAATTGATTTTTGGGTTGAGATCATGACAAGGTTATGGGAGTAGTCTTGTTGAGAAGAGGACAAAAAATAAGTCCTAGGAAGCTTAGATTTTATGATGTATACATATTCATTAGCTATGGATAGCCTCATGTATATTTTTATGTGTATCACACACTTGGTATGTATCATGACAATCATTTTTTTGATATATGAGATGGATGATTTTGATGTGACCATTGTTATGGCGTTATTGTATCCATTGATCTTTGATTATGGTATGGATGCAGAAGTATTATATGTATGTAGTGTTATTTCATGTTGTGATGATGGATATCTATTTATTATTCTTATGATATGATATGCATGTTGCTAATGATCTATGGATGTAGGATGTATGATATAGAATGATTATATGATCATGATTTATTTTTGTATCTTTCATATGATTATCATGATTATGTAGGATAGATGATATGAGATGGTATTGAGGGTTTATGGATGTAGGGTGAATGCATATTTTTTTGTTATGTCATGATACTTAGATAGAAAATTTAGTATGGATATAATGCAAATTATTAGAATAGGATAGGATGATTATGTTGATCAGGGTGCCAATAAATCTATGATTTTTCCAAGATTTTATTGGACATGTGATGATATAGGATGGATGATTTTTATTTTTATTTTTAGATTATGAAACATAACATAAAGTGATCCTTATTTGATGTATCAAGTATAAATGATGCACCAAGGTATGAAGAGAAAGGGTGACATTGTATCTATTGCATGGAATTTGACTCTACAAGTTCATATAGGAGTATCCTTGTTGATACCTGACATAGGAATACCTTGTTTGATCATGTGAGAGAATGAAGCCATCGAAGTAAGGAGACTAGTACAAAAGGTATAAAGAGCCCAATATGCACTAGACATTGTATTACTCAAGACTATCCCTGCACACACAAGGCAAGTATTCACCAAAGTCGTATTACAAGAACATCCAACAAGCACAGTAGACAAAATCAATAAAAATGCCCCATTCCTTTCTCTCTAAATAATTTTAGATATCCTCGAGAGATCACCGAAATAAGACAATAAGATAAATCAAAGAAAAGATCAAAATGACAAAAATGTCAATGTCATCATATCTCTAGCTAGAGAGTTATTTTTGTTGAGATCTGAAATGATGTCTATTATAGGAAAGATCTATCTATAAGAAATGCATTAGATGTTGGTTGGTTGTAAATTTTTGATAGGTCATTGATATGAGGGTTAACCAACATGATCCAAAATGATCAAAACTCACGATTTTGCATGGAAGTTTGTGTTTCAACAAGTGTTGTACTTGCTTTTGTTTATTTTTCCAAAGGTGAAGTTGATAATAAGTTTATTATGGATGAAATTTTATTGCAGATGAGAGCGAGATGGGATGGGATTTTTTTTTTGGGAATATCTCAGTGTTTTTGAATTTTTGAAATGTTTTGAGGTTATTTTTGGTATTTTGATGTTTTTTGAGTTTGTTTTTGGTATTTTCAGATTTTTTGAATGTTTTTGAAGTTTTCAAAATGTTTGGACTAAGAGAATAGAACCTAAGGGATATACCTATGCCTCGAGGGGTAATCATATATGGCCTTTCCTACATGAATGTGTAGAGGACTCGTAATTCGACTAATTGGACTTGGATAGCTTCAGGATTTTGTTTTTTTATAAATGTTTTTGGATTTTGATGTATCTAGATGGTTTTGGATTTTGATGTATCCAAATGATTTTGGATTTTGATGTATCAAGATATTTTTAGATTTTCTAGATGATACCTAGATCACTATGTTGAGATCACATTGTGAGATATAGGACATGGATCAAGATTTATTCAGAAGCAAGATGCAAGTACCTACCCTCAAAGTCTAGTAATGTTTTGAATGCCATGAAGGGATGCATAGATTAGGATGATGGTTGGATAGATATCTAAAAGATGCCAAGGATTATCATGTGATAGGATAGAGCATGATCATTGGGATAGTGCTAGATAAATTCTATGTGATTGCATGGGATAAAATAGGATCAATGACAATGACTATGTCAAGAATTTTCCAAAATCAAGTTTAAAGTGTACCCCAAACCTTTGTCAAGATCAAGATAATTTGTAGATTTGGACGAAAATGGATTGGATAGACGGATCATGGATTTATTATCATGGAAATAATGTTGGATTTTACACATGATGACTGTTTTCTAGGTTTTCATCATAGTACTTTCCCAAAGCACCATCAAAGTGGTTTTGATTGGAGGATGATTTATCTCTTTACTATTTTCTTGATTTTTTTGATTTTTTGATTTTTATGATTTTATGAATTTTTATGATTTTTTGAATGCTTAAATCATGTCAAGCCACCTAGTGGTATTGATGTAGATACTACTGTTCTCAAGATATGCCAACATTACCCTTCTTGGAGGAGTTTTTTTGCTAAGATGCGGGCGCTTGAATGTATCCCCTAAATGTTCTTGTCTTTGTCGATACTAGAGTTAACCTCACTTAGATGCATACATCGTGATAGAGTTCCCTTAGATTCCTTATAATAACGAGTTGATATCAAGACATGGTCAATGTGAGATGTGGATATTCTTGATTTTGAGATGGATGGTAGATTGCAATGAGAGGCATGAGATGTAGATAGTTTGGTTGATAGTTTGGATAGTGGATCTTTGATTCTCCAAACTTGGGAGATGAGAAATGAAAGGTGGATATGGAATACCAATTAGGACCAAATTCTTCATATACTTTGTAAGTCACTCTTGAAGCTTTCTTTTGCATTAGTTGACATTTTTGATGGATGAAATTTCCTTTTTTATTTTTCCCCATATTTTTTATACTAATGAAGTTTGATAGGGATTATTTTATTTATTTTTTATTTGGAATCCATTTGAATTTTATGTGTCTATTTTGATTTATCAATTCATTAGCTTCAATGACTTGCATTTTTCCTATGTAAAGATTTTTCTCTTGTTGGTCCCAATCAGTAGGT
Organism: Sequoia sempervirens; assembly: GCA_007258455.2. NCBI lineage: Eukaryota > Viridiplantae > Streptophyta > Pinopsida > Cupressales > Cupressaceae > Sequoia > Sequoia sempervirens. Next base: position 107,225,556 of record VDFB02047230.1, read on the forward strand.
GGAAGGATGTGAGGATGATGATTCATGACATAAATGGTTGAAGTGTTGGTAGCGGTTTTATCATAAGGACCCTTCATGACTCCCATGTTGATATTTTCATTATATAAAGTTTCCCCTAGTATTATGGAGGTGTACCACTAACATGGTTAGAATCTTTGATCTCTATATAACCAATACCTTGCTGCTCAGGATTATTGACCATTTACCTTGATTCCAGGATACCTTGTTCACGTAGGTTTAATCCTTCTTTCTAATAATGCATCCATTGAAAAAATTCCACTTAATATATTTTTTCTTGGAAACATGATGCTACTTGTTCTATGTTCTACTGGGAATCTGTAAAAGTAGTATTAGAAACATTGTATCTTGATTTTTCTTCAAAATATGTTCGTGATTTACACTCAATGTGGGAATATTATTCATGATCTATTTTTGGAATGTCACCATGAGTCTATGTGAATTATTCCATTTCTTAATCATTTGTAAGTATGTCAAGAGTAGGAGACTCTTGTTTTGGGGGAAGATCATCTATGTGTCCATTGAAAGTAATCATCTCATGGGTAGATGTAGAAGTGTTTGGCATATGAATATGGTCATCATTCATGAAATCCTTGATGGATTGGAAGATATGATGTAGAGCATCTACCAAAAACCACAAATCACCAAGGGTACTTCTGACCCTATTCACAAATCATGAGAAGATCCGCAAACCATTCACCAATTTTCACTTATCTATTCAACAAAATACATCAAATTCTCTGGACATTCATTAGGATATCAAACCCCAAAATCACCCAATCAACATTCGAGGCCTTCATTAGGCTTAAACATATCTTATCCAGCATCTAAATGACTGAACCAAATCAAAATCACCATTAGAAATACTGAACCAACCAAACCATCTACTATTCACCAAGTTTCAACTTGTTCCATTAAGGCAAAAAGAAAACCATTCACTCAACCTTGCTTCAAACCTATTACCAGACCTTGTAACACCTTCGTACAATCATATTTTTTCATAAAAAATATTAGTAACTCACCTTCTTGACACTAATCTATCATATCATTTGATTCATGCAGTCAAAACACCCTTTTGCACATAGAGTCAACTTTGCTCAAATCACCAAATTCAACAAGCTATCCCTCTAAAATTCTACCAAGCATTGAAACATATTTTCCAACATCTTTTAGATAGATTCCAAACATAGACATCCATTCTTTTCACTGTTTTATTAGATTCATTCCTTATAGCAATCAAACCACCATATCTCTAGTAGGTCACGAAACCTCTAAAACGGGTGATTCATCTTCAATAATTTTGTATATCCATAAAACTAATACATATTTAGAAACCCATTTTGACCTACCAATACATAACAAAAGCTTTGAAGTGGCTATTTTGAAAAGTTTCCAAGAACAATTGATTATCCACTGGCAAATCACACCAATTAGCCCAAAATTACAAAGGAGGTGTTCTTAAATTATCACCAAAACACTAAATTACTTTAAATAGTCCTTTAACAAGTCTCAAAACTCAAGTTTCATCAACTTTTAGGAATAGAAGGGCTCAATAAAATGTTCATCTACAAAACCCTTACTTTATGCACAAAACAAGCTTTAACAAATGAGGGTTTATTAGAATAGTGTACTCCAAACCTTCACATGATCTTCCATTGCTTGAAAAATGTTTAGAAATTTTTTCCCATGCTTTTGGAACAAACTTTCAGCCTCATTGAATACTCTTTCCTCAATTACCAACTTGTAGTCATCCATCTTCATTGGAAAACTCTGTATTACTGTAGGGACAATAACCTCCAACCTGTAATCTAACCTTCCCCTTCACATTTCAACATACACACACCATACACATGCTAAAACTAACCTACTCCACTGATCCACAGTGTCTAAATCAGTGGAGTAGTCATAAATTACTATCTAGACTCTCAAAACCCCAATTTTGAGGGTTACTGGTTGAACTATAGAAAATATACTCTAATAGATGATAATCTCAATAAATTTCCTCCTAAATGGACTTAAATGAAAGATGGTTATCTGTACTACTTGAAACCACAAAGATCAGGGCCTAAAACTACCATACAATCTGTATAAAAACTGAAAAAATAGAAAGAAACACTAAATTTTATAAACAAGGTACTTTTATTACTAATAATTCTTCAAGAATACAATGAATGATCATTTTCTTGCCATCTAAAAGCCTTATAAAGAGATTCCCAATAGTTAACTACCCCTTTCAACTTCCTTTATTGACCAAAAACCTTTCCCTTCCTCAATTGACTCTTTTAACTTCATGTTTTATGCATTTTTACATGTTTATAACTTTTTTTTGCATTTTGACAATAAATAACAACTTTTTCATTTTTAACATCCCTGACCCCTTAAATACTTCTTTGAGACCTAAAAACATCAAATATGACCACATAATTCCCCTTTTACATTCTTTTTATGATGACAAATCAAAATTTACAAAATGCTCCTTGGAGACATAAAATATAATTAGGTGCTCCTACACCAAGATACTCATTAGATCATGATAATATTTTGGGGAAGTGGAATCTTGGTATTGACTTATTTCAAATCAATTGTTGTTAACAGATTGGAAAATAATATTTAGATCATTATAGTACTTCAAAGATATGGATTCTTGATCTTAGTTCGAAGTAACTTTCATTATGCTCATGATTATATTCTTGACATGGACCTTGAGTTAATGATGGAGTATGGATGGAAGAATCTTGATTAGTCTTAATGGGTTTGGATGGTATGATACAAGATTCTCTTAATGGGACTTCTTCAGTGCATCCTATCATGAGGTCATATGAAGGAGATATGTTACAATCTGAGACATATTTAATTCCATCATTTTAATATAAAACATTTCTAGACACTATTGATTGATCTTGATACAAGTCCAATTTCTCATCTTGTGAAGAATGGGTGGTATTGACATGTCCTACATTATCATAGGTATGGTTCACATTGTTATAGCTTTTTGTCTTTCCAAAATCTTTAGCCTTCCCATGATTGGGCATTGGATTTTTATAGATTCTTAGATCTTTGTTTCTAGATTTCCCATGTTTTTTATCAAAATTTACTTCCCCTTGAGCAATAAGGTCTTGGATTAGATGTTTTAGCTTAACGCAATCTTGTGTCTTATGACCCTTTATTCTATGATATTGGTAAGAGTTCTTGTCATTATACCATGAGGGTTTTATTTCAGGTTCTAGATAATTTTGAAACTCAGGAAGTTCAATGTGCTTTGAATGTACCAATTTATTTAGGTTCATTTCAATGGGATTCCCTAAGGGAGTGAATTGTCATTGAGGAATATTGTTAGGTCTTGGTGATAGTCCTCATGAATGATTAGTGTTTTGGAAATTCTATTGGATATTTTGTTACGTGTTTGATTTAGATGGTGCATTTATAACAACCTTTGCATCCACCACATTGTCATTAGTCACATTCTTATGTTTGGCCCATATATAGGGTTTGTCACTTGAACTAGATGGTTATGAATTTGCATAGATCCTTTAGCAATGAGTGATCTTTCAATGTTTAGAACTTTGGATATAAGTGTTGGAAGACTCAAATCACTAAGAGGGGGAGGAGGTGAATCAGTGATTCATGTAAGTCACAATTTTTTTACAAATTCAATGATTTAATTGACTTTTGAACCAAAAAACCAAATGACAGTTTAGAGAACAGATTTGACTTGTGCATGAATAGTATTTTGTTTGCATTAACCATGAATTAAACATAAAGACATACCATTAACATAGGTTGAACTTAACATGTTTTACACTTTCATATGTATCATAGCCCACATTAATAACATAACATTTTATGCAAGATATTTTGGCATAAACATTGGAAGAGATGAAAGACTAATAATTAACAACCATTCAATGCATTTGATGACACATTGAGATAAAAAATATAATAAAAAATCACACACAAAAAATCATCACATAACACAACATATGTCCTGAGTGGAAAACCCTCTTGGGGAATAAAAACCACTTGAAAAATATCTCTTTATTCACTTAGAGCACCAAATCTTCAAAGTTCAGGAGAACCAACTCCACAAAGTTTAGGAGCACCAACTCTACAAATTTCATAAGCACCAACTTCATAAGATACAAGAGCACCAACTCCTTTACAATGCATAATAGTTATGGTACTCTATTAATACCCTAGAAGTGCAATTTGCAGTCCTAGTGTCTCAATAGAAGACTAAATATTTTCAATAAGGACATTGAAGAATGTTGTACGAGAATGACAACATATTTCTTAAATATAATAATATGAGAATCACTGTTATAAATATTTTCAATGCAATAAAACTTTTGTACAATATTTATGAAGCCTCATATTCTTCTTCCAGGTATCCTAGAAAAATTTCTTTGGGTTATCTTTTAAAGACATTGCTTGTAATAAACTCTTTATGCAATTTCAATAACTATAAAACAACTCGGGTAGAAACCCTAAAGAGTCTTTTTGACCAACTCTTTAACAAGTTTAAGTAGGTAATTTAACATCATAGCAAACGAGAGTAGTTTTTGTTACAACCCAAGAAGAATCATCCAGAAACCCTAAAGGGTTTTAATCATAATCAACAAAAGTTAAGCCCTTATCAATAATATTTCAAAACCAAGGATTTACTCACAAAACTAGTACAGATTTAATCAAAACCATTCTTAACAACTCCCTTAAAAAATTGTCTCACAGCCCGTAAGCATCAAGAGAGGTTTTGCAATACCTGATTACAGTGGAAGAAAACTGAACAAATACCATAAAGATCTGTCGAGAAGTTCCATAACTACCTAGCTGAAAGACGCCTTCAAATCTTCTCCGGTGTGTTTGAGCTTTGTCACTTCAAGCTGCAGAAAACATTCCACCTGATCATTGCAAACCCTAGACATATTCTCCATGTGATTTTCTTCCTATTGTACCCTAATGAGGGCTTTGAAATAATGAAATAAAAAATTCCTTTTACCAAGCTTTGAAAACAAGCTTTTAACCTTCAGTATACCCGACAGCCTTGGGCTAGGATAAACTTTATTACATATTTTAGCATGCCCAATTCTTTCTAATAGAAATGTTTTTGTCACTTTTAGTGCCCGATACCTTTTACAAGGTGATTTCTAGCAATGCCATAACTTGTAAACCATATAGTAAATCAAAGATCTCATAACCATATAAGATATTGATTACCTTAGCAAACCATGGAAGTATGTATTGACAATGCCACAAAGAAATGTGAGTATCAACTTCCTTGAAACAATACCATTACATTTGAATGTAATAAGGAACATGAATTGCCTTATTTGATCAATCTGAAATACTTCAAGTGCAAATACCATAGTGATGTCAATGATGCCAATGCAACCAAACTAAAGCAAAAGTCATCTCAAGAAGCCAAATGTAGACACCATTATACAAATCAAGTACAAATATCATGAATTCCTTAAAACAATACAATAGTACAATAATATGAGATTAATAATGCACTAATATATCATTCAAATACAAACTAATAATAATCAACTAAATATACTTGTTACTTGTAACCTTGAAGGATCAAACTGAAAACCATCTTGTCAAAATGATAAACACTGTCAGCATCATCATATATCAAGATCCTGTAACTGCATATCATAACATCAACCAATGTGAATAAACCAATTTGCATATAATAACACCAACCAATGTGAAATATCATGTAACTGCATATCATAACATCAACCAATGTGAATAAACCAATCTGCATATCATATATCAAACAATCTAAGAATGCATCTTGTCAAAGAACTAGTTTTGTCATCAAGGACAAACCACAAAACATAAACAACTGAAAAGCCAACAAACTCCCCCTTTTTCCTTGATGGAAAAACACATATCATCTCTCCCCCTTTTTTCCTCAATGACAAAGAATGAAAGAAGAGAATGTGAGATTCCATGAAGATAAACAACTGAGAATCCAACCAACTATCCAACACAATAACCAGCTGCAAGTAGAGCAATGTAGCAACAATGCTAGAGATTTGTGAATGAAAATATATAGAAACAAGCTCCCCCTGAACCAAAGATAGGAGAATCAATGAAGTAAGGATTGAGAGATAACTCCCAATTTGAGCCTCAACCTTTCAAAAACTGCTTTGGATAGAGGTTTAATGAATATATCAGCCACATGTTCTTGTGAAGCACCAAATTGTAGACATATTTCATTAGCCAACACTTTTTCTCTAAGAAGGTGAAGTTTGATTGCAATTTGTTTAGTGCGAGAGTGCATAATAGGGTTCTGAGAGATATTGATTGCACTTTTATTATCACATAAAATAGAAACAGGCTTAGAAACTATGATACCCATATTAGATAATGTTTGATACATCTAGAGCAATTGATTACAACAAGAAGTGGAAGCTATGTACTCTGCCTCAGCAGTAGAAAGAGAAACAGATTCATGTTTCTTATTGTTCCAAGCAACTAATTGATCACCAAGAAATAATGCAGCACCACTGGTGCTTTTCCTATCATCCAAACAACTAACCTAGTCAACATCTCTATATTCAATCAAAGAGAAATCATTTCTTCTAGGATACCAAAGACCATAATCAAGAGTACCCTAAATATACTTAAAGATTCTTTTAACAACAGTAACATGGGATTCCTTAGGTGATGCCTGAAATCTTGTAACCATGCAAATTGCTTGCATTATATTAGGTCTAGAAGAAGTTAAATATAACAAACTACCAATCATTGATCTATATTCAAACTTATTTGCATTAGATGAATCATTAACCTTAGTGAGTTTGCAACTAGTAATCATTGGAGTTCTAACAGGATTGCATCCATCCATTTGAAACTTCTTAAGCATCTCTCTAGCATACTTGGTTTGAGAAAGAAATATACCACTTTCAAGTTGAGAAACTTGAAGACCAAGAAAGAAAGTCAATTCTCCCAACATTGACATTTCAAATTCAAATTCCATAATATGAGAGAATTTTTTACTTAAAGCATCATTATTGCAGCCAAAAATGATATCATCTACATAGACTTCAACAACCAAAATATCAGTACCTTCAATCTTGACATAGAGATTGCTATCAACACCACCACTAATGAAGCCATTTGATGTCAAATTATTGTCCAGCCTAGAGTACCATGCCCTAGGTGCTTGTTTTAAGCCATATAAGGACTTTTTCAAGTTGCAAACATGATTAGGCTTGTCTTTGCAAACAAACCCTTCAGGTTGTTCCATATAAACCTCTTCATCTAAATAGCCATTTAAAAATGAAGTCTTGACATCCATTTGATAAACAATGAAATTCTTATAAACATAATAAGCCAAAAATATTATAATGGATTCTAACCTAGCAAATGGTGCATAGGTTTCACCAAATTCAATACCTTCCTTTTGAGCATAGCCTTTGCAGACATACCTTGCCTTGTTGTAAACAACTTTTCCATTTTCATCAAGCTTATTCCTATAAACCCATTTTCCACCTATGACATTCTTGTCATCAGGTCTTGGGACTAACTCCCAAGTTTGGTTTTTCTCAATTTGATTTATTTCTTCCTGCATAGCCTTAAGCCAACATTCATCCAAGAGAGCTTCATCATAGTTCTTAGTTTCAAATTTAGTGACTAAACAAAAGGTTGCATGCTCTGCTATTTTAGCTTGTTCTTCAAGTTGAGCAATTTTTCTTCATGTTTGAACTCCAACATTTCTATCCCCAATGATCTAACTTTGAGGATGATTTTTAGCAACAAATTTTGAAGGAGTTTTGGGCACAGTATTTACAGGACTTGTTGTCTCAACATCTTTAGGTATTATCTTAAGTTCTATTTCTGATTCTTCCTCATCAATTTGCACATGATCAGTTTCTAAATGTAATCTTTCATCAACTTTCACATTTATTGCTTCAACAATCTTATTGATCCTTTTATTATAGAATTTGTAGGCTTTACGTTGAGTTGAGTATCCTAAAAAGATACCCTCATCACACTTTGATTGAAAGTTGCCTAAATGTTCATCATCTTTCCTGATAAAGCATTTATTGCCAAATATTTTAAAATGTTTTATAGAGGCAATTTTTCCATGCCACAATTCATAAGGAGTGAATTTTGATTTCACCCTAAGTTGCTCTCTGTTTAAAATGTATACAACTGTATGAACAACTTCTTTCCAATACATGTCTGGAAATTTAGCCTCATCTAACATGGTTCTTGCCATCTCCTTCACAATTCTATTATTACGTTCAACAACCCCATTTTGTTGAGGTGTTCTAGAAGCTACATATTGTCTTTTAATTTACCATGTTGCTCACAATAATCAATGAATTCCTGAGAGGTGAACTCTCCTCCTTTATTAGATTGCAAGCAGTTGAGCTTTAGATTAGATTCTTTTTCAACCATTTTATGAAAGATCTTGAATCTTTTAAATGCTTTTGATTTATGTTTAAGAAAAGTAACCCATACCATTCTTGTATAGTCATCCACAAACAACATGAAATACCTTTCACCATTAATTGACCTTGTTCTAGTTGGGCCACACAAATCTATATGTACCAGCTATAAAGGATTATTTGAAGAATGTTCTTTTGACTTAAAGTTGACTCTAGTTTGTTTACCATTTAAACATTCTTTGCACACAATTTTTTTTGGTTTATTAAGAACTGGTAAACCTCTAACATTCTGGTTTTTACTGATTCTAACCAAATTATCAAAGTTTATATGTCCTAATCTTTTGTGCCATAACCAAATTTCTTCAACTTGACCCATTAGACACATACCTTCATTACTATCATTACTAGAGGTGTCTAGAAGATTATAAACATTACCTTTAGTTCTTTTCCCAACTGCAACAATCTTTCAAGACTTGTTCTTGATCTCACATCCCTGTGAAGTAAACATAACATGATAACCACTATCACAGATTTAAATAACACTAAGTAGATTGTGCTTTGGACCTTCCACATAATAAACATCATAAATGGGTGTATCCTCATTTAGTAGAAGTGAACCTTTACCTTTAATTTGTATACCAGTGTTATCACCAAATATCACATATCCACTAGTATAATCTTCTAGTTTGATAAACTTGTCCTTGTCCCCTATCATGTGGTTAGAACAACCACTATCTAGGACCCATAAGTCCTTTTTAGTATGAAAAGTAGTTTGGAATAGCATTGATTGCTCTATGCCTTTGATAGACTTAGGTTTCCAAACTATTTTTTGTTTTTTTCTATATATCATCCAGGTCAGCTTTGCATTGTTTGATTGTATGTCCCAAAGTGTTGCATTTAAAACATCTAACATGGTTTACAAAACCAATGTATTGCTTATGTTCAAACCTTGGCATTCTAGAAGTCATGAATCTGCAAGTACTCACTTTATGGCCAAACTTTTTGCAATAGAAGCAGTAACCATAAAAATAAGGATTGAATCTAAATAGCATTCTTTTGTTTTCAAAATGTACATTATTCTTACCAGATTCAAAATGATTTGGTTTGAAACTCTTGTTTGTAGAAATAGGTTTTTGCTTTGAAGTATCAATTGAACACTCACCCTTTTCAAACCCTACTCCAGTTTTATCCTTAGTCAATTTCTTCTTGCTAAGCATATCATTGATCTTTATTGTACTTCCATACCCTTCAATTTTCTTACTAATATTAACAACTTCTTGCTCAAATATTTGAATTTCTTTGTGTTTGAGACTCAGTTATTTTAAGATAGTCCTCAATTATTTTAGATTCTTCAAGCTGAGTCTTCAAGGAAACTATTGCTTGATTTGGTTTTTTTTCTTGAGCAAGGACTTTCTTTTTAAGTTTTTTAATTTCCTTTAAAGCACATTTTAACTCACCTTCTAGATTTATTTCACCATCTTCTAAATCAGTCATGTTGTTTATATCCTCTTGTTGTTTCAACAGAGTCTCATCTTCTTCATCTAAAGAGTCTTTTGTCTCACTATCTGATTCATCTTTGATGAACAAACACTTTTTATTCTTGAAATTGAATTTCCTTTTAGGTTTATAGACCTTCTTCTTAAACTACTTGTCAGGTTTTTCATCATCACTATTTTGTTCAACATAGGGGCATTTAGCTACAAAATGTCCAATTTTTCCATAGTTGAAACATTTAAAGTGAAGTTTTCCTTTGTATTTACCTGATCCCTTTTTGAGTTTTCTAACAAAGTGAGGCTCTTTTGTATTAGAGTATTCTGACTCACTTTCAACTACATCTTCCTTTTTTTTAGTTTTGAAAGCAATTTCTTTTCCTGTTGGATTTCTTTTACTTGTTCTCATTTCAAAATTAGTAAGGGTTCCTTGTAGATCATCTAAGGTAAGCTTGTCAAAATGTTTCTTTTCTTGAAGGGCTAAGACCTTAGTTTCATATTTAGGATGTAAGGTTCTAATTACCTTCTTGACCACATCAAACTCTTCTATTTCTTCTCCTAATCCTCTCATTGCATTAACAAATTCATCTATTCTCAAAAAGTATTCAGCTACTTTTTCATCATCATTCATTCTCATTTCCTCAAATTGAGTTTTAAGAGTAAGAATTTTTTATTGTTTGAATTTATCATTTCCTTGATAAATATTCTCAAGTTTTTCCCAAACTTCTTTAGCTGATTTGCAATGCATGAATTTAACAAATACATCTTTGGTTAACCCACACAGGAGAGCATGTTTAGCTCTAACATTAGTTTCATACCTCTTCTTCTCAGTAGAGTCAGAGGGAATTTTGGATGGAACAACATATCCATCTTGAACTATGCTCCATACATCAACATCAATTGAAATCAGATATGTTTCTATTCTAATTTTCCAAAACACTTAATCTATACCATCAAATAGTGGAGCTCTAGACACAAAAGTACCTTCTTGAGCTTGTGACATGTTTGACAGACTCCCAAAACTAAAATCAATCCTATGTGGATTAGACCTATACGAGGACCCTATGCTCTGATACCACGTGTTGGAAGACTAGAATCATTGAGAGGGGGGCTGAATCAGTGATGCATGTAAGTCACAATTTTTTTACAAATTTAAGGATTTAATTGACTTTTGAACCAAAAAACCAAATGACAGTTTATAGAACAGATTTGACTTTTGCATGAACAGTATTGTGTTTTCATTAACCATGAATTAAACATAAAGACATAGCATTAACATAGGTTGAACTTAATGTGTTTTACACTTTCATATGTATTAGAGCCCACATTAATAATAGAACCTTTTATGCAAGATATTTTGGCATAGACATTGGAAGAGATGAAAGACTACTAATTAACAACCATTCAATGCATTTGATGACACATTGAGATTAGACAGATAAGAAAAAATCACACATAGAAAATCATCAAATAACACAATATATGTCTTGAGTGGAAAACCCTCTTGGGGAATAAAAACCACTTGAAAAATCTTTCTCTTTATTCACTTAGAGCACCAAATCTTCAAAGTTTAGGAGCACCAACTCCACAAAGGTCAGGAGCAGTAACTCCACACAGTTCAGAAGCACCAACTTCATAAGATACAAGAGCACCAACTCCTTTACAATGCATAACAGTTATAGTACTTTATCAATACCCTAGAAGTGCAATTTGTAGTCCTAGTGTCTCAATGGAAGACTATAAATATTTTCAATAAGCACGTTGAAGAACGTTGTATGAGAATGACAACATCTTCCTTAAATATAATAATCTGAGAATCACTGTTATAAATATTTTCAATGCTATACAACTTTTGTACAATATGTCTGAAGCCTCATATTCTTCTTCCAGGTATCCCAGAAAAATGTTTGAGGGTTATCTTTTAAAGACATTGTGTGTAATAACCTCTATATGTAGTTTCAATAACTGTAAAACAACTCGGGTAGAAACCCTAAGGAGTCTTTTTAACCAACTCTTTAACAAGTTTAAGCAGGTACTTTAACTTCATAGAAAATGAGAGTATTTCTATTACAACCCAAGAAGAATCATCCAAAAACCCCAAAGGGTTTTAATCATAATCAACAAAAGTTAAGCCCTTATCAATAATATTTCAAAACCAAGGATTTACTTGCAAAACCAATACATTTTTTTTTTGCAATACCTAATTACGATGGAAGAAAACTGAACAAATACCATAAAGATCTATCAAGAAGTTCCATAACTACCCAGCTGAAATACGCCAACAAATCTTCTCCAGTGTGTTTGAGCTTTGTCACTTGAAGCTGCTAACAACATTCCACTTGATCATTGCAAACCCTGGACATATTCTCCATGTGATTTTCTACATATCATGCCCTAATGAGGGCTTCGAAATAATGAAATAACAAATTCCTTTTACGAAGCTTCAAAAACAAGCTTTTAACCTTTAGTATACACGACAGCCTCGGGCTAGGATAAACTTTATTACATATTTTAGCATGCCTGATTCTTTCCAATAGAATTTTTTTTGTCACTTTTAGTGCCCGATACCTTTTACAAGGTGATTGCTAGCAATTCCATAACTTTTAAACCATATAGTAAATCAAAGATCTCATAACCATATAAGATGTCAATTACCTTAGAAAACCATGGAAGTATGTATTGACAATTCCACAAAGAAATGTGAGTATCAAATTCCTTAAAACAATATCATTACATTTGAATGTAACAAGGAACTTGAATCACCTTATTTGATCAACCTAAAATACTTCAAGTGAAAATACCACAGTGATGTCAATGATGTGAGTGCAACCAAACTAAACCAAAAGTCATCTGAAGAAGCTAGATGTAAACACCATTATACAAATCAAGTATAAATATCATGAATTCCTTAAAACAATACAATAGTGCAATAATATGAGAATAATAATGTACTAATATATCATTCAAAGACAAACTGATAATAATCAACTGAATATACCTATGACTTGTAACCTTGAAGGATCAAACTGAAAATCATCCTATCAAAATGATAAACACTGTCAGCATCATCATATATCAAGATCCTGTAACTGCATATCATAACATTAACCAATGTGAATAAACCAATCTGCATATCATAACACCAACCAATGCGAAATATCATGTAACTACATATCATAACATCAACCAATGTGAATAAACCAATCTGCATATCATATATCAAACAATCTGAGAATGCATCCTGTCAAAGAACCAGTTTTGTCATCAAAGACAAACCACAAAACATAAACAACTGAAAGGCCAACAATAAGTTCTTTGAAACTTAATACGCATTGCATTCATAATTGGAAAGTGAGATTTGTATTTAGATTACTTTCAATGATCTCTAATTTTTGTTTTTCAGGTATTGGCCATTTGTACATGCTTTCCTTGTGTCGCAATCTTTATAGGAAAGAGGTAACGGCTTCTCCTTTTTTTGTTTAAGAGTATATAGTTCCTCTAAGGTGATTTTAGCATCAATGTTATAGGAGAAATGAGATACAAATTGATCTATAATTTCTTGCAATGTTTTTATGCCAGGTGGTAGATTTGAGAACTACTCTATAGCCTGCCCACCCAAACTACGTGGGAAGAGATGCATTAGATAGGAATCGTTATATGATACCTCCATGCAAGTTGTGTAGAATTATCGTATGTGCTCTTCAAGGTTACAACATCCTTTCTATTTAACAAACTTTGGTATTTCAAAGTTTGTGGGAAAGGGTAACATTGTGATGATTTTTCAAATGGGTATGGACATAAGTCTTGAACTACGTATGTTTTTTTTGTCTTTCCTAATTGTATATCCTAAATTTTTTTTGTCAATGTTTGGATTTGTGAGGATATATCTATTGGTGGAATGTTTGGTAACGGATTGTACATGTTGTAGAGATTTGGATCTTGGTAGTTAGGTTGGTTTACATCGTATAGATTGTATGGAGGTGGTGGAATTGTTTGATATTGTGCATTGTAAGGTCCAGGTTTGGTTGCATGGCTGCTTGTTGTTGTTGTGCAAGTAACTGTTGTTGGGGTTGCAATTTTTGTTGAGCATATAATTATTTTTGAGCTTGCAATTATTTTTTAGCATGCAATTATTGTTGAGCTTGAAATTATTGTTGGGAAATTTTTTGTTGTTGTTGCACTTAAAGTTGTTGTTTGGAAAGTTGTTATTATTCTTGAAGTTGTTGGTATGCCATGTTTTCTTGGGGGTTTGGTTGCATGGATTCTTGTTGTTGTTGGGCTTGCAGCTATTGTTGGGCTTGCAACTGTTGTTGAGTATGTAATTATTCTTGAGGTTGCAATTGTTGTTTAGCATGAAATTGTTATTGTGCTTGAAATTATTGTTGCACAAGTTTTTGTTGTTGTTGTGCTTGAAGTTGTTGTTGGAAAAGTTTTTGTCGTTGTGCTTGAATTTTTTGTTGGTATTCCATGTTTTCTTGGGGGTTTGGTTGCATGGTTTCTTTTTGTTGCAGTGCAAGTAACTATTGTTGGGCTTGCAACTTTTGTTGAGCATGTAATGTTGTTGAGCTTGCAAATGTTGTTTAGCATGTAATTATTTTTTAGCTTAAAATTATTGTTGGGAAAGTTTTTTTTCTTGTTGTTCTTGAAGTTGTTGTTGGGAAAGTTGTTATTTTGTGCTTGAAGTTTTTGTTGGTATGCCATATTTTGTTGGTGTTGTGGAGTGATATTTGATTGTTCAAGATTAATGTATTGATTTGATGATACATGATGTTGTGGTGGAGAGGTTGTTGGTGGTGTTGTGAAAGGATGTTATGTTGAGGTGGTTATTGATATTGAGTTTGAGGTTGTTGAGGTTGATATTGAGTTTAAGGTTGTTGATGGTACACAATATTTTGTTGATGTTGTGGGGATGGAATTTTGTGTTGTTGTGAGGCAATATATTGATGTTGTTGAGGATGTTGTGAGGTGTATTGATGTTGTGGAATGGTATTTTGAGAAAATTGTTGGTGATATTGTTGTGGGATGATTTTTTGTTGATGAATGATGATTTTTTGGGGTTGTGTAGTAAAATCATTACTTCCATAGTTCAAAAAAATTAGATTTGGAATGTTTGAATTTGGTACATTTGTATTCAGTATGTTTGGATTTGGTACGTTCATATTCAATATGTTTGGATTTGGTATGTTCGTATTCAGTATGTTTGGATTTGGTACATTCGGATTTGATACCTTCACATTTGGTATGTTCTTATTTGTTACATTTGTATTTGTTTGGTTGGTGTATGGTGGTGGATTGCTTGTATTTTGTAAGCCTAGCTTGGTTCAAGTCCCTAGACCTTGAGTGCTATATAGTGGATTGTTATATTGGCTTGACAAGTTCGTTTGATCCACTCCTTGTAAAGTGACTGTGGATTGACTTGGTATATTTGTGAAAGGAGGATTTGGTATATTATGCACCAAGGATTGACTTTCTAGTGGATTTTTTTTCTCTAAAATTTGAGAAGGTTGTTTGATCCCTAAGTTGATTGGTATCAAAATCTACAAGAAATTTAGCACCTTGTTGTGTAAGTCTTAACATGTATAGGTTTGGATCGAGACTTAGCACAACATATATCACTTTAACAAGAGATGGGTCATGTTGCATCTCTAATATATGTTCAAGAGTGAAGTCAACGGGTTTGATAGTGTTGTCCAATATATGGACTATTTCAACTTCAACAAGATTGGGTTGTGTTTTTGTTGGCAAGGGAATTTCATCCCCTTTAGGGTTGGTTTTAGGCATTCCATAGGGTTGATCATTAGTGCTTGTGGTAGTAGGAGCATTTAAACCACTAGGATTTGATTCCATGTTTTTCTTGCATTGATATCTTACTGTGACCATACAACTTGTAATAACCCTAAGAGATATGGATGTTTGAAAGTGTGTGAAGTTTTTGTTGGGATATTTGGGTTGCCTCCAAGCAAGCTTGTAAAGACACCTCAAGCCCTTTTTGGACCAAATGATGATTTTTTTTGGATGAGTGGATGGAGTGAAACCTTGAAGATTTTGACAAAGTTTATTTTGGATGAAATATCTTGTTTTTAGGCTGTGTTTGTGATGATCCTTGCTTATAATAGACAAATTAATCTAATCTAAGGAGGGTGATAATGTGATTCACAAGCTTTGGGAGTAGACTAATGACTCCAAAGAAAGTTAACTCACAAATTTTTGATATTAATTCAACTATGTACTTAAAAGAAGGAAAATTTTCAAGTAAAGAGCTAAACTAGGAGATGATTGTAGAGATTTGCAACCAAAAGTGAGCTATGTCAATTTCTAGGTTGTTTTTTTTTTAATGTATTGATTTTGTATTTGTGATGGGGTTGAATTGATCCAATGATGAAAAAATATGTTTAGACTAGTTCAAAGTGAAATAGTGGTATGAAATGGAGATGGAAATAAGGAGCTTGATTTCTTGGCAGACCAAGGGTCATAAGGCTTGACTTGAAGGATGTGAGCCACTCATTGGGGTGTGACTTTAATTCTCCCCCCTTTATATATCCTATCGATAAATGTGCTTGAGATCATAACTTGGGGTGATGAGCCCCCCAAGAAAGTCTCCTACTTAGAAATAAATAGAAATAGTGTTTCTTTTGGTTCCCAAGATTGTTCTTAGGAGTCACAATGGGAGAGCATATGCAACACTATACCTCAAGGTGCACAAACAGATTACAAATGAATGGTGTTTTTTATTTCCAAGATTGCACTAGGTGTAAGAAAAGAGCATACACACACATTCACTTACCAAACATGCCATATATCTTTCATTGAACTTATGGAGAACCTTATAATACAATGAAGGAGAGTGCTTATTAGATAAAACCCTAAATGAGAAAGGGATTAGATCATGACAAGTGTCAACATCATATGTGATGAGATAAAATGATCTAATAATAGCTCAATCTAATAAATAAGAAAATCACTCCTAAATTTATATTAAGTTCATAAAGTTAAATTAGCATAATAATCAGTTAAAGATTAATTAATTATTATCTAATAAATGATTACTCTAAACCCCCCCCCCCTTCGCTTAAGTGTAATTAGATACTAGCTAGAAAACTCTAAAATATAATGTATAAAAATAAAATAATTCATGAATGGGTCTTGGGAAATAAGGCCTAATGAGGTACCCATGTACAAACAATCTAGTATCTCACAGCTAGAGAAAAGGAGAAAACCTCATGGGAAAAATCCTCTCCAAAAGAGAGAAAGGAAAATGAAGGAAGTTAAGAAGCCTCTAAACCAATGTCCCAAAAATAATAGGAACATGAAGAACATCGTTGAAGCACAAATAATTTATAGACAATTGTCAAATGATGACTACTATAGTGCTGGATGAAGAAAATCCTTTGAAAAAGATGATGGTCAAGATCAAGAAGACAAGAATCTGCATGAGTTCCCCTAATGACACTACTCAAGCAATGATCAGATGGAAAACAAAGGCGAACATCTAATAGTCTAAGATACATACATGAATTTGTATGAGTGACCCCAATGACACAACTCAACCATGCAAAATGCAAGTAAAAAATATAGGTACGAATAGTCTCAAGAAAACTAATCAAGTGAAAATAGGTCACCTCTAGGAATAGGAATCCAAGAGTTTTCATATTGTAAATTCTCCATCTCACCTAAATTTATCGGTAACCAGAAATTGCATCTGCCTAGTACATAGGAAAAAATATTGAATACATAGCTCACTCTAAAAATGAATCCAAGGAAGCATTAGCACCAACACTAGAAACCCCCCATAATGCGGAAAAGGGAGAGCCAAGATAGGTCCCCTAAAACTGTGTGTCACCAAGAAGTGCATGAAGGAGATCAAAGAACATCTGAACATGATGAAAGTACCTAAAACTAAAAAAGGGTGTACAAACAAGGCACAAATGCATGAGGAAAGAATCATTTGGATTCAATTTTGTAATGGAAGTGACACTCAATTGACAAGGTGTGTTGGAAAAATAAACACACTACACAACCCCCATGTCACTTTATAACATAGTGTGAGTATAAAGGCACAACATGATGTGCGAACTCCCTAAAAGAATGTACAATAGTGGCAATTTATCTTAGTACATCTATAATAGGAAAAAATTCCCAAATAGGATAAAATGTTACAATGACCAAATAGGAAAAATGCTAGAAATACATGTATAACAGCCAAAAACAAGTCATCCCACACAAATAGAAAGTTTCCAAGAGTAAAAATGTTCAAGTAATTCACAAAAATGCGAAAACACAAAAAATGGAATAAAATGTACTTGGATGAAAATTTATAAAAATTAAATAGATAGTTGTGAAGAGCTCTGAAATGCCTTTCTAGCACCACAAGAATCATGAAAATAGAGAAACTGGTCTAAATTTGTGATCTTGGAAGTGAAAAAAACACATTTGAATTTGATAGGTTTTATAATTCACCAAAAGAAAAATCTAAATAATAGATCTACACCATTTCTTAGTTCTTGGAACTAGCTTTCTAATGATATCGTGTTTTTCCCAATTTCAATACACGAGTGAAAAGTTATTGTGATTTTTCCAAATCTGCTTAAGTTGTCATAAAAGGATTTAAAAAATTATCCCCTAAGGGTTGGGTGCTAGTCGCCCATAGGACCTTGAGCTCTGCAGGGGCTTAAAAAAATGGGCCTCACTAGCCCACTATCGATAGAGTGGCAGTTGTGTGGTGGGGGGCGGCTAAGCCACCAGTAGCTCTATAGCCATTAGTGGATAATGGTAGGGGTGTTGCCACTACGGTCTGTACGTTGCAGCAATTAGCAACATGTGTCCACTCCACTACATATATAGGCAACGCTATAAAAAACCAATGCACTATATTTTTTTATTTTTTTATTTTTTTAAAAATTCCATATGGTACAATAGTTCGGGGGTTGTATGACCTCCCAAGTAAAAAAAAAAATCCCAGAAGCTCCCAACACTAACTATAGGAAAATTTATAGTCAAAATTTACTTGTTTGGTCTCTTGAATGCAATGGTGAGCTTCTTTTTTCTCTAGCACACACCAAAAAATGTCCAAGTCCAAAACCTACAAAAAATATGAAGATTCTAGATTTGATCCCCCTATAACCTAGTTGAAGAAAACCCTCAAAATTCGAGAAGGGTTTTGTTGAATCCACACTCTGATACCATGTTGGAATTGTGAAAACATGCAAGAAGTAGTATCAAACAAAAAATGAGAACACCTTCCACGCAGAAGAGTTGCAAATGAAATTTATTATTTCCTCAACAAGAAAAACTTACAAGAGATGCCAAAAGCTTCCACTAAACTTCTAAAGAGTCTTATAATACAATGAAGGAGCATTCTTATAAGAGAAAAGCCTAAATGAGAAAGGGATTAGATCATGACAATTTTCAACATCACACTTGATGAGATATAATGATCTTTAATAATAGTTCAATCTAATAAAAGAAAAAATCACTCCTAAGTTTAGCTTAAGTGAATAAAATGAAATTAGCCCTAATAATTAATTAAATATTAATTAATTATTAGCTAATAAATTATTACTCTAATAAATAAGGGTTGAGATTAAATTGGAAGATCAAGGGTTCATAATGCTTGAAGCCTCTCAAGCATGGAGAGCTTGAAAAGTGGAAAAAGGGGATTGAGGAATGTAGCTCCAAGATTATAGGGAAGTCAAGGGATGAGATTTGCCATCAAAATTAGTGGGAGGGGTAGGATTGGATGAGGTAATACCAAGCACCTTGGAAGGATCTTTGAAAAGGTAGGTTTTGTCTAGTCCCATACCTTGGGGGTACATGGGTAGATTTCTCCATGCTCCAAGGTAGCATGGGAAAATTTAAAATTAGAGAATGGAAGCTTGACCCATGCCTTGGAATACAACTTGTAGATACTTGGTATGACAAGTGGATTTCATAGAAGTTTGGGTTCATCAAATCTAAGTTTAATAATTGATTATCCCATGAGCAAATAATTAAGAAGAGGTTTGGACATAATGGAATATTAGGAGTGGGTTATAGAAAGTGCCAAAAAGGCCAATTAAATAAATACAAATATTTATTTGATTTTTGGAAGAAGGGGGAATATAAGTTGGTTAAATAATTATGGAAATGATTATATACTGAGGGCTAGGCTTTAGGAAGGAATGCGAAAAAAATGGATGAGAGACAGGATAATGGAAATATCAAGAAATACTAATTAAAATATTATTTTATTAATATGTGAGTCAAAACAAGGAAAAGAGGGTAAATTGATCAAATGTAAATGATTAGTTTTATGTGTCTACAATTATATAGTTAAAATAATATATCAAAGCTTTAATCATATTCATACAAAGAGGGTTTCATTTTAGTTAAACAATCAAAGCATAGATCACACATATAGAATATTTAGGGAGAACATTAAAATTACACATCATAACATTAATAAAATTTGAACTAAAATGTTTAGATTTTTTTATTTCTTCCTACCTTTATCTACTAAAAGTTTATTTGTGAAAGGGGTAGAAGAGTTTGTAGTAATGTTACATTAGTTTTATTCACAAAGTGAAAAATATTCTTCTTTGTTTGCATTATTGATTTATTAAAACTAAAAATTACCCTTTAAATTATACTTTGAAAAGATAAGGAAATAAATTCATTCATTATTAACAAGATAAAAAAAAAAAAATCCTTTAAATGATACTTGAAAAGACAAGGAAATGAATTCATTCATTATTAACAAGATTTATTTCATAGGAAAAGGGAACTTTAAAGAAAAATCATTTATTTATTTACTTTTGACAATTAACATTAATAAAATTGGTTTGAATAAAGAATAAAAATATTGAAAAATAATAAATTTATTTTATTTTCAACTAGTACTCATAAATTGTAAATTCAGAAAAAAATTACATTCAAGTAGTTTTAAAAATATGTGACAATGATCAACTCTTTGGATTTAAAATTTAAACATGCTAAAAAAAAAACAACTCATAAACATCAATTAAAAATCAATAGAGAAAGTGGTTAACACTTCATTTTCAACCTAAATAAAGAAACATTCAATTGATCAAAGCATCAACCAAACAAATCAAGGAAGTCTTTAAACTTCTCATTTCAGCCTATAAACCACAATTGGTTTTCATGCCTATGTGTCCTAGGTTGAAGCCATATCTAATAAAGAAATTCCTAGGTGAATCAAGAGGAACATTACCTACTTCAGTTAATATTATTAAAATGAAATCCATGTTATTCTTAATAAAATCCATTGAGAGAAATCTTCTTGGAGGGCATTGAATCAACAAACCTTGTCAAGATGTTTTACAATGCAAAATCCATCTAGGGGAATTATTAAACATAAACCAAAAAATATTAATACCATCTACATAGAAACCATATGCCAACAAAACACTAACAACATATTCCACTTACTCCTTCCACATGAAGAGAGTAATCCACCCCACTTATGACAATTAGACCAATTAATCTTGCTACATGAGAAAAAAACTTTCATGTAATCATCTAATCTATGAAAAATCTTGTGCATGAATTGATTTTAGATAATACAAGTGTGTCCTCATTTCTTGAATGAGATAATGATGTTGAATCATGGAAAAGGAGGGAAGTCATTTCTTGAATGAGATAATGATGTTGAATCATGGAAAAGGAGGGAAGTGCTACAAATACATTGATATAAAAGGTGATCTTTTGATAAGGTAAAGTCACATTGGTGCATGATGGCACATAATTTGAAAATGAGTAATGAGGTATGGAAAACACTTGGCCTTTAAATATTGGAAGAAAAACATCCATAAATATACATTGGAGCTTATGATTGCATAACGGAGATAACACATTATTAATCACATCTTAAAATTTAAAAATATAATCCCTAATCAACTCTTGTTCCTTTTGTTTGAATTGCATGAGCTAGGTGATAAATATGTTAGGATCAAAAAATTGTCATAAAAATGTTTGATCAATTCATTATCCAAATATTTAAATGGTTTGATAGAGGCAAAAGGAAATGAATAAAACAATTCAAATGCATGATCACTCAAGCTTGCTTGGAATAACTTAACAAACAATTGATCATCATGAGAATAAGGGAGGAACATTACTTGTAATTATTGTAAATGCAATTATGGATCTCCTCTACCATCATAATTTTTAAAGAAATTTGCCACAAATCCACTTGGTGAAGGATAATATTAACTTGTTATGTGTCAAATAATTGTAAAGTATTCTGGTGGTATCATCTCGTGGTTGAAATATTCACATAATATAGCATTATATATGGACAATCCTAGTGATGAGGTAGTTCACACAAGGTAAAATATTATGTTCAAAATATCTCATATTTGTGTGCATATGCATCATATCATGTGTAATATTGTTGGAGGATGTAACAAATGTATCATCAACTAATGGTTCATTATCCTCACATATATCAAGACAAAATTATAAAATATCCTCATGTTATTCTTGATCCTTAGGTATGTTTAAATCATGTGTTTGTTCAATAGAAAGCTTATAAGAAAGTGCTCTACAACAACTCAAAGATACATTGTAATAAATAATGAGAGGATATATAGGAGGATCTCCATAAAAACATGGTATATTCATTATGATACATAGATAAATCTATGGGATACACTGAGGAAATATCACACTATAACATATGTGAGTTATATAACCATAATGAAAGAAAGAATCATCTTCATCATAAGAAGATAAAGAAATATTATTATGCTCATTATCAAACATATCATCAGTAGGCCATGAGGCACAAGATAGAGAATAATGACTAGAAATATCATGTTAATGTGGAAATATGTATCATATAAAGGCATATCACTAGTAATAGA
Organism: Sequoia sempervirens; assembly: GCA_007258455.2. Lineage (NCBI taxonomy): Eukaryota > Viridiplantae > Streptophyta > Pinopsida > Cupressales > Cupressaceae > Sequoia > Sequoia sempervirens. The sequence goes on from VDFB02047230.1 coordinate 107,248,332, forward strand.
AGAAGTGCAATCATCATAAAACTCATCATTAGAGTAATCAACATAGCTAAATGATCTCAAATTACATATGTTAGCATTAGGCATGGGAGAAGGTACATCATAGCCATATGTGAATCAAGTTAAAAACATGTGTATCTACAACGTTGGGATCCTCAAGGAAGAATGGGTCAAGAGAGGTACATGGAGGAAATTTGTAATGAGATGTATGAAGGATATGTTTGCTAGGTATAACAACACAGGAGTTGAGGTACCTAGTCATATCAAGTGTATATAGGGATGAAGAAGTAGCTAAGTTATTATCATATTCCATAAAAAATATTGTCTTAAAGCATGATAACATTAGCAATGAACTTTATAAGGTGGAGAAGATATTCATGATAAAAGAATGTAAACAACAATATAGAAAAGGGTAATGAATCTCTTATAAGAAAATCATAAACAAATTATTTTTGAAAATAAGTGTAAGGCTAAAGAAAGGTTGGGTTGGGTCTGTAAAACATAGAATATGTATATAAGTATTAAAACGTAAAATAAGGGTGTATCAATAGAGAATGAATATGAAAAAATAAGATGTGAAATTAAAAAAAAATGTAGATATAAAAACCCTAGTAGATATGAGAAACCTTAGAGGAATTAGCTCATGTTAGATCTATTGAGTTTATCAAATATGTAAAGAAAAATACACTTTTCCTATGGGTGATCTAGGCTAAAGAAAAAGATGTGTGCAATAAGCATAGATTAACCTATATGTAATAGGCAATAAAAGTGGGATTGTGTATTTGAAATGAGAAATTGAATGCACTTAGCTTGTTTACCGAAGAATGTATGTCATTAGTGAAGATCCTAGAATATGATTGTGCTTTCCTAAGAAATGAGATCTATTTATCAATAAAGTGCCTTGAATTTTGCATTGAATTTGTGCTCTATCTAAGAGAATGTCTAGTTCAAATTTGTAGACCCTAATTCATCCTTTTATGTTTAGATATGGCAAATTGTCTTGTTGGCCTTCATTTTCTTTATTCTTCTCTTATATATAATGATTGGTGGTATTTAAGACACCTTTAAGGGATCATCATCGTGTTGGTCAAGCCCTAGAAATGTGTGTAAAGATTGAAGACAACAAGCAATCACTCTAGGATGATGTATGTAGATTTCTTACTTCTTTTTATACACCAAATCCAAATATTCTACTATTAATTGCTCATTTAATGCTATAGAACATTGAGAAAGGACTTGTATATTCTAAGTGATCTAAAGTGAATGCAAATGAATGCCTTTAAATGCTAGCACATAGCATCAAATCTTACAAAATCTATACTTGGTCAATTCAAGAAGGGGAAACAAATGGTCTTTGTTGGCTACTGGTGTTTGTATTTCTCTTGCAGTTTGTTGGCTGCTTCTTCTTAATTGTATTTTTTTCTGCATTATTTCAATAAATAAAAAAGAAGAAGGGGAAACAAATGGGGCTAGTCAACCCAAATTTGAACTAGAATTTTATAAAGGAAAAGGTAAAGTCTACAATTATGAGGCCAACCCCACAACCACATAAATAATCCTACGTGGGCAAACAATCATATTCGGGTAGATAATATCTATATATGAATAGTTAGACAAATAAATGTTATAAATGTTTAGATAAATGAATGTATCTATGTGTGTATAAAGATAAGGTGGAAGCTAAGTGTGTATGAATATGTGTGTATAGGGATAGATAAAGACTAGGAAAATGAGCCCAACTAGATACAAGATTGTTTCATTTATCAATATATACATTTCCTCAAAATGAACACAAAACTAAATGAAAAACAACATAAATATATAAATTATACATAAGAATATGAGATTTCCAAAAATAACTTTTCTTTACCACCATAAAGATCATTTTTCAACAGAGTTATAAATATTGTTAATATCATCTTTAAAGATAACCATACTCTAGCAGTTCTTTGGGAGCGTCCTTTTAGGAAGTAGTTGGAACTTTGAAGAGCTTTTCTTTCTCCTATTTCTTTAGAATCTCCCAATATATTAATAATGAATGTCCTACCATATTCTTATGCTCCCAGAATATTGCTTTATAATCTCCCATACAAAAGCTCACCATTGCAGATGCAAAGATGCTGTTTTTTTGTTTGTTTACATCATAGTCAACACAGTGATGCTACATCTGCAAAGAAATAAAATATTGAAAACTAATGAACATTCATTCCCATGACGCAAAACATTCTTCAGGCAGTTCTTTGTTTGATACTTTCTTAAAGCTGAGATGATGGACAGATGTGTGGAATGAGACCGAAAGATGAAAGCTCTTTCTTCTCTAGGCAACTCTAGGCAGGTCTGCCCATATTTGATTCCATATTAGTGTAGGGCCATTACATTGACTTACTCTTTGTTGTTATATGTTTACTCTGGAGTTTTCTGCAAACAAAAAGTTTCAGTCTAATTTTGTAGGGCCAGATCTGGGGGATAGCAATACAGTATCTGTGAAGGCCCACAACTGTATAAACAACCATTTCTTTCAATTCTATCAGCTTTGGTTATCTATATCTGTTAAATAAATTAGAAGGAAAATGAACATGTATGGACAAATGGCTCTAGGAAAATTCACCGTCAGCAATTCATCGTCGACAATTCACCGTCGACAATTCACCGCAGGAAAATTCACTGCCACCAGCAATTCATCACCACAGAAAATCAATCGTTAAAAATTCATGCAATTAATTTTTCTCACGGTGAATTGTCATGGTGGTGAATTTTCCCTCAATGAATTACTGACAGTGAATTTGCCATATACTATGGACAAATGTTTGATATGAGATGGGTCTTATTGAAATACTTCAACGAGCGGACAGGTTGAGCCCTGTTTTCCACTGGAAGATCGGTTGCACGTAAAGAACTATTACTTTGAGTAAAACATGCAAGAACTGGTACTTTGAGTACAACATGCCAACTCTTTATCTGTGTGGTTTTGAGTGCATGATATGAAAGAATAGGACGAGTTTTCACGTGCATTGCAGATGTTCTAACACAAAAAGGATTCCTTCTGCATTGGAACGGAACTCCAGATTTCTGTCTCTAAGTAAAATGATGAGGATCTTCTAAATACAATGCAGCAGAAGTAGCAGTTTTCTTTGAAACAAAGCACTCTTATTTCAGTAACAGACCACTTTCCATTCAGCAAGGGAGAATCCTCTGGTGTCCCACAAAGCTAACATATTTTGTTGTTTTGTGTAGACCCATTAGCCTGGGCAGGCCCTGATGCTCAATGGCTCATGCTTTGAGGATTATCATTGCCTTGAAATGAGGGAAAGGGAATACCAAAGAAAAGTTTAATTATTGAGGGCAAGAGAAACAAATTAAGCCCCTGCTGCTCATCAAAAGCTGACACAGTGCTCCATTAGATGCACAAGGCTCTATTAATGGCTTTTCTGCAATCCCCATAGGAGTGGGAGATGAAGACAAGTGTTTAGGGAATATTGTATGCACCTCAATAATTTTGAACCATATGTGTAAGGTAAAGTGAAATACTTTTGTGTTTGTAATGGAGTTTCATATAGTTTTATTTTCTAAATTAAGATCATGGGCTTTTAGGTTTTGTATATTATATTTGAAGAAAGTTTATAAATAGTTAAAGGGTTGGGGAAATGGTGTTTATGTTTTGTGAATATATATTTTTTAATTATGTAAAATAAATATTATTTGTGGTGTATTTTGTAGATGTGTTTAGTCATATTAAGTATTTATTTGAATTCATTTATAAAAGTTGTAGTGGGTATTGGTTAAATATTTTGTGTGGAAAATTTAAGAAAAATATTTAATATTTGTGATAAATATTTAATTTTAGGGTTAATGGTTTTGTACTCTCATCATTTTGAGACACTTGATTAGCCAATAGCACTTAGTGGTTTTGTTTGAGCTTGAATCTATATAAAAAAAACATGTTTAATGGTTGAGGTTGGTTGTCATTTGTATTGAGCTCTCTTGTAAAGTGTATATGTGAAGCATGATATGAGATGTGTGGTTGCATGATTATCCATTATGTTTGAAGACATGGAGGTGCAATATTGGAGGAACTTGATGTTCCAGAAGTATTTATGGAGATTTTGTAAGTGTATTATAATATTTTCATTGAATAATACATTAAGTGTGGGTGCTTTTGAAAACTAAGTTTTTCCCTCATGAAGGTTTTGTTAAGGTATATCTTGTGCCATATTGATGGTATATTTATTTATTCTTTTGCATGGTGGATTTTAAATAGTTGCTTTCATTTTTTTTCTCTTGGGATTATGTGAAATTAGCTTATTATAGCTACATTTTTTTCCTTTCAAGTGGTATTAGGGTTGCTTGTCAAATTGTGGAAGGAGATCTACTAGGTATTTGTAACTGTTGGTATGACTAAATTCTTGTACATTGTTAAATTCAAATTCTTGTAAGAAAATAATAAAGGGAATCAAGGTCATAGGTGTGTTTGCAAACTTGAATTGTTACAAATTTGAGATTTGATGGAGATTTGACAAATGGGTTTTTTGTTAGGGCTCTTTCAATGAGAGTTTTGGACGTGAAGTTTTATTGGAGACCTCCAAGGAAAAAACATACCTCATTATAGAGTTTGGAAGGTCCAAAAACCTATGGATCAATATAAAACATGACATTTTAGAGTTAATTTTTTGGTCATTTTTAACAACTTAGGGGGAATATTTGGGTGGGTGCAAAAAGATGGGGGGCCAAATTGTGGCCAAAATTTAAAAAAACATTTGATAGGCTATAATGTGAGCACATTATAATGTGAACGCGCTATAATGTGCTCACGTTATGGCTTGGTGTGACTGAGCCTAAGGCTTGACCACATCGAGCATATAGTGCACTCACATTATAACACGAGTGTGTTATAAGTTATTAAAACAAAAAAAAACAAATCGAATTCATTTTTATGTTGACTATATTTTATGTTGTTCGCAGCCAAAAACCCTTCTCTTGCGCACTCGTGTTCTGGGAGGAGATAATCTTGCATTTTTTCATCAAATTGTTGCTATTTCGTCACCAGGATGCTGCCACGTTGACAGGGAGGTCAAATAAGTAAGGATTGTTTGTTTTTTGTTGTGAATTTGCTAGTTTTAGGTTATTTTTAATATTCATTTGTTGAATTTGAAGGAAATGATAATGATCCTGAAAACCCTCTTATAAACCCTCCTGAAAATCCTCAACAACCAAAGCAGCAAGAACATAAACAAAATCCTCAAGTTCAACAACCACAACAACAATCTCCTCCACCAATTCCTCAACATCCTTCTTGAACTCAACAAAATATAATGGGGGTAATTGAAAACAATAAAAAATAGATTGAGGAGTTAATCATGAGGTTGAATGATCTAGTAAGTTCAACCATGGAAAGAAGAACACTTGATAGTTTACTTAAAGAAATGTTAAAACATGTAGATGAAATCAACAAATAATTAAGTGGTTGGGAAAATAGGAGGCAGGCGGTAAAGAATTTTTACACAGATAAATTATTATATAAAGAAGTAAAAGATGAAAAAATTACAAAATATCAATTGTGCCCATTATTCACTGACCCGCGCACAAACCAAAATATTGACCTTAATGCAAAGAGGTTCCATATCCATTGGTGCCACCACCAAGGGATCATGAACTATTTTTGGGATAGGTGGTACATGGTTTTTTACTACCCACCATGCAACAATTGCGAAGTCCCACAATATTTCTTAAGGAAACTCTATTGTGAGTTCATCCTGAACAAAGTCCCCAATTATTTTGATAGGAGGGACTTTCAAGGGAGAGGTGGGGGGTCGACACAAGATAGACCCAGTGCACGATAGAATCCTAGGTAGCAAGCGAGATGAGCTCTCCCTAGGTCGGATCATGAGCATGTTGTTATCCCTTCCATCATGAAGGAGAGTGTCGAGGTAGCCACCTTGCAACCTATCAGCTCTTTGACCCAGACTATCATCTAACATGCCATTCCTATAGTACAACACCATTGAGGGGAGTCTTTGAGTGGTATGCTTCCATCCCATTTGTGTCAGGTTTGTGGGGCGACTTGTACATATGACCCCACCGACACTGAAGAGGCTGCTATATAGGATACATCTACAACTACAGAGATGGCACTTGGGTAGCTGACATTTTGAATGAGGCTTATGGAATCAATACTCAAGTAAATGTTAACATGTTCATTGAATTTAATTTATTAAATTTCATTTTTGAAATGCAAGATTAAATAATTTAGTTTTATGATTGTAATAAAATTTTAGGGTCATAGTGTTGATACTGGATACACCGGCCCTACACTTGTTTATTACTCCACTGCATCTACTACTGAGGTATGTAACTAGTAAACAATTGTAAATTTATTACATGTGAATAGCATTGTTATATGAATGGTATTCTAATATTTGATTTTGGATGTTGAATAGGCTAATATTGGAGGTTTCATGGGAACACCTCCCAGTGCCAGTGGAGTTAGACAAACCTACATGCAAGTAATAGAATAAAGAGTTTAACTAATGAATTGTACTTAATAGATTTATGTAGTTTATATTCATATTGTTGATTACATTGCATTGCACATCTTTCAAACTCAAAGAATTACTTCACATTCCATAACTAATAACAAGATGTTGATAGATGACAAAATTTCAACTACAATATAGTTGTTTAGAAAGTCAACATAAGCAGTGATGGAATTACTTCACATAGCATAAGTAATAACTAAGAGTAGCTACCAATTGCATTTGCTTGTCATGGCATTCCATTAGGCCAATTTTTACTAAAGCGTCTTTTCAGAAAGTTCACTACCTTGTCTATGCTATGGATACTTGGAAGAAATATATGAAAAAAAAATAGTAAGCAATTTATCATAGACAAGGCAATGAGTTGTTTGAAAAATTGCCTCAAAGAAATGTGGTCTCATGGTGATGTCCATCACCATAAGACCCAATTTTTTTGAGGCATTTTTTCAAACAATTCACCGCCTTTTCTATGCTACCACATTTTGCATACATGTTTACCAAAGCATTTTATCAAATAGTTCACTTCCTTGCTGCTATGGCTAATAGCCTAAAAAAAGGTGCTTTCCAACAAACTATGGATTCTTGGAAAAAAATCTATCAAAGAATAATAGTAAGCAATAGCGTAAACAAGGAAGCACTTGAATAGTTTGAAAAAATACCTCAAAGAAATGTGGTCTCATGGTGATGGAATGCCATTCCATCACCGTGAGACCACATTTCTTGGAGGCATTTTTCAAACAGTTCACTGCCTTTTCTATGCTACCACATTTTCCATACATGTCTACCAAATCATTTTACAAACAATTCATTTCCTTGTTGCTATGGCTAAAAGCCTAAAAAAGGTGCTTTCCAACAAACTATGGATGCTTAAAAAAAATTATCAAAGCATAATAGTAAGAAATAACGTAGATAAGGAAGTGAGTAGTTTGAAAAAATTCCTCAAAGAAATGTGGTCTCATGGTGATGGAATGCCATTCCATCACCATGAGACCACAAGTCCTTGAGGCATTTTTTCAAACAGCTCATCGCCTTTTCTATGCTACCACATTTTCCATACACGTCTACCAAATCATTTAATCAATCTACTCACTTCCTTGTTGCTATGGCTAAAAGCCTAAATTAGGTACTTTCCAACAAACTATGGATGCTTGGAAAAAATCTATCAAAGCATAATAGTAAGCAATAACATAGACAAGGCAGTGAGTAGTTTTAAAAAAATCCTCAAAGAAATGTGGCCTCATACCTCAAAGAAATGTGGCCTCATGGTGATGGAATGCCATTCCATCACCATGAGACCACATTTCTTTGAGGTATTTTTTCAAAGAGCTCACTGTCTTTTCTATGCTACCATATTTTCCATACATGTCTACCAAAGAATTTTATCAAACTACTTGAACTTCCTTGCTGCTATGGCTAAAATCCTAAAAAAGGTGCTTTCCAACAAACTATAGATGCTTGGAAAAAATCTATCAAAGAATAATAGTAAGCAATATCATAGACAAGGTAGTGAGTATTTTGGAAAAATACCTCAAAGAAATGCGGTCTCATGGTGCTGGAATGCCATTCCATCACCATGAGACCACATTTCTTTGAGGCATTTTTTCAAACAATTCACCACCTTTTCTATGCTACCACATTTTTCATACATGTAGATATCAAAGCATTTTATCAAACTACTCAATTCCTTGCTACTATGGCTAAAAGCCTAAAATATGTGCTTTCCAAGAAACTCTGGATGCTTGGAAAAAATCTATCAAAGCATAATAGTAAGCAATATGATAGTCAAGGTAGTGAGTAGTTTGAAAAAATGCCTTAAAGAAATATGGTCTCATGGTGATGGAATGCCATTTCATCACCATGAAACCACATTTCTTTGAGGCATTTTTTCAAAAAGCTCACTTCCTGAAGAATAGAAACCAACCCTTTAGCCAAAATTACCCTCCAAATTTTTTTCAAGGTCCTCATCCTCATCCTTAATTTACCAATCCATGGAACCTTCCACCTTTTATTCCACTTGTTCATGTCCCCACCCCTCCCTCTTCATGTCATGTTCGCCCTCCATCTCATAACCAAGACCACACTATACCATCCACCCCATCCTAGCATAATACCATAGAGAAGGCAATCAATTGTTTGAAAAAATTCCTCAAAGAAATGTGGTCTCATGGTGATGGAATGTCACATGACACATTTGTTTATAATGGAATTCCATCACCATGAGACCACATTTCTTTGAGGAATTTTTTCAAACAGTTCACTTCCTTCTCTATGCTACCACAGTTAACATACATGTCTACCAAAGCATTTTACTAAACGGTTCACCACCTTGCTGCTATGGATAAAAGCCTAAAAATAGGTGCTTTCAAACAAGCTATGGATAGGGAAAATAGTAAGCATGATAGCCAGAATATATAGTTTAATAAGTACTCAAAATTCTATTCATTATCTCATACATTATAAGCCATGGCGTGCATCACTATTGTAGTTTTTGTGATTGAATAATTTTTTCTTTTATTTTTAGATGTTGGAAGTGGATACACCTCCACATGTTCATAGGGAAATGGAGCTTGGTGTTTCTTCTACTATAGACTCCTCAATTTTTCTCACAGACGTATGAGGTAGATTATTAAATTTGAATTTACATTCATTGTTATAGCTATTAGTTGATGAAAAATAAAACCATTATTGATTTGTAGTTTAATTTCTCTTTGGATGGTTTCTACAAGGCTTCAACATGCCACAACATGGGCATGTGAATATTTCCCTCGAGGAGAGCTCGATCATCTACTGGTGGTAAGTGATTATTTTGTTAAATATATCATTTTTTTGTAATGTAATTTCTATATATTAATGTCTTTACTTGTTATTGTAACGGATACAGCTTGACCAGGAACTAAACCCTAGGAGGAGCACCAGGAGCATTCCTTGACCTCAAAACAAACGAGTGACAAACTTATCGCCATCCAGTTGACAAGCAAAGGGCGAGAATTTATTTTGAGAGCATGAAGAGCAATTACTTTTTATTCCAAAGCCCTTTGTTGTATGCCTATATGGCATTTTTGTACATATTTTGTATTGGATATATTTGAAATTGTATGTCTATATGGCATTCTCATAAGCCTATATGGCTATTTTGTATATATTTTATACTTATATTGACATATATATTGATATATGCCTACATGGCTATTTGGTTAATACAAATATTTCTTATGAATGGTGTCCATATTTGCATTATAAATTTGTTGTTTAATAGATATGAGTTACATGTATTCAAGTGTATGCTTTACAAATTACGTGTATACTTTGTGACTTACGTGTATTCCAATGTATACTTTGCAACTTACGTGTTGTCATGTGTATACCTTGTATCGATGCATATACTTTGTATTAATTTGTGTATACTATGTATTCACATAGTATACTTAGGATTATTCATGTGTATACTTATTAATTGGTTAGCCCTAGTATTGATCATTGTTGTCCTTCATGGTTTTCCTTGAATATTTATTGATTGATGCTAAACAACTTCAATATTTTTAGGAATACTAGTAGAGTTACAAATTCAAAATTGCACAAATTTTTGAAAAGAAAAGATTAATTGTAAATAAATGCATTGATTATTAACTTGATAATTGATTAAGAATGAGTAGAATATATATCAAGAGATGAGCCTTATATAATGGCAACTGCCAACTAGAAAATAGGAAAAGCATTCGCAATCCTTTAAAAGCAATAATCCACCCAAAATTGTAATGAGAGATAAGGAAAATGAACCCACATAAGCATAATTGAATAAAGAATAGTTCACCCTTCACAGCTTGGTGAAACCTATTAGGGATCCAAATCTACACCCTAATGTCAAGCTTTGAATGAACTCAACAGATTTGGATGTAACATGGGACTGCTTTCAAGTTGTGGGTATCCTATTCGAAAGCAAACCTCTAGTGATAAGGGTTGGCTTCCCCTTTTGATGTCACTTAAATATTAATCTCTAAGGTAAAGGGTAAGAATTGCATGCAAAATAAACTTAATGTTGAAAAACCTAAGGTGATGCACCAAAACAACCTAGACCTTTTAACAGCCTATCACATTCAAAGTAATATCATAAAGCTAGACTCACACAATTCACTTTCCAATTCAATTTACATAAATAATTCATAAGGAGGTCTATAAACAATGCTTTTAAAAGGAAAAAAGGGGTTTCACAAGTAACAACACTACTAAACAACACAACTTACAATCTGTAAACATACATCTTCTACTAAATAGATGTCTAAACTAGATTTTCACAAGACAAATTGATCAATCATTAACAACATACATGAGAAACATGAAATGAGAAGGTAAAAATGCTCTACTTTATTAATTCAAAGTGCTTACTATATAATAGTCCCATCTGAGTTACAATACTGCTCCATTAAAAATAGCTCAAAGAAACAAAGCCATCCTACTGCTGCAAAGAAATAACTCCCTCAAAATGTTCAAAATGAACATACTTAAGCAAAAACCCACCAAAAACCCCTCACACATGTCCATCTAGAAGGTTATGGTCGGATACAACAAAAAAGGCCAAAAAGAACCTTCTAGAAACCCTCCAAACTATCCTCCACATGAAGAAAATTTAAGCCAAGTCAATAGTCACACTAAAAATGTGACAAAAATGCCTCCAAACAACCCCTTTTCCTCTAAAGTTAGTCAAAATAGCCTCTCACACATTCTCATGTCTACAAGTCATCATTGGTCTTCACACAAGACTCCAAAAAGCATTAAAAGATAATAACCTTGATTAAGTGATTCACAAAACATCACTTAATCAAGTCATTTTACATTCAAAGCACAAAATAAGGGGCCCACCATCTTTTTTGAATTACATTACATTTGCATTAAAAAGACATAATAAAAGTGATTTTCAAATCACTTAAATGATATCTTATACATTGAAATAAAATGCAACATATAATTTCATATCCAAATTCTTTTAAAAGCATCCAAGGAATTTGACCATCTCTACTTACTTCATTCTATATTTTAGTCTACACATGGTCAATACTCACTGGTTTTCAAAGGCATCATAAAGCTCCAAAATACTTGGCCAATATGGATGACCTCCAAAATTCTTAGAAAGCATATTCCAAGTCACATGATTATTGAGAAAAGGCATTACATAAGCTACTTGGCACACTCCATATGTATTGTATTGTTGAGGACTTAGCGCGAAGTTTTAAATAAGGGGAAACACCTTAAGGCATAAAATGCCTAAGTGAATGAACAATTTTTTGGCTCTCATGCATTAACAAATGTTTTTAAATTTAAAAACATGGGAAGAAAATCTTGTCCCCATTGAATAGGGTCAAACCCTAATCATCAAAACACCCAAAACAAAGGGAAAACATCATCATTTGGTCGTTGAACAATCTGGAACATGATGCTGCCACCATGGGGTTTGAGCAAACATAGAGAAAAAATGGAGATTTTCCATGATTTTGTTGAGATTTCATGAGAGAAACACTTCAACAATAGGTAAAGTGCTTTTGTGTTGCATAAAATCTGGATTTTACACCATTTGGAGGCCATTTTTGAACCTATAGGCCACGACCATGGACAAATTGTTGACCCATCTGTATCATTTGTTCTCTTTGTTTGTTGTTTCTGTTGACAGCCACCATGAGAACTCAATGAAGCTTTGTTAGAAGCAAAAGCTTGAAATTTTTGCATGAAATTTGTGAGCAAAAGCTCTACGAGAGCTAAATTGACCCCCATTCTTGTTGATTCTGAGCAAAATGACCCATATTTTTTGTTTCCAGCTTGACTATGAAGCATGAAATGCTTGTTTCTTTTTTGCATTTGTTAATGATGATACTCCATTGTTGTTTCTCTGTTGTTTTCATGAAGAAAAAACTTCCTGGCCACGACCATGGAAATAAAATAGTGTGTTTTTTTATGTGGCTTTGTTTCATTTGAAAACCCCATAATGCTTCTTCGATTCTCCTCTATATTAGCAAATTTCTTGAAAACCTAGATGGGTTTTTGATATGTAGAAGAGAAAAAATGGCATGTGAGCTTGGCCTCCATTTTTCAAAATGGGTTTCCTCTATATTCATAATTTTGGCTCCATTTTGTAATATAATTGCCAAACCCCTAAGTGGGTTTTTTGTAGCACATGTATTTCTGACTTTTGCAACTTTTTTCAGAAGAACCTAAGTGGGTTTCATGGTTTCTTGAAGAAACTCATATTTTTTGTAGAAATGCAGATGGGTTTTGACAATACACTCCATTTTCTTTAATCTATAGCAATGTTGTTTCATATCTTGAAACCCTAGGTGGGTCTTCCATATTTTGCAGAAAAAGAGGTCAACTTTGCCACAACCTATCATAATGCATAAAATGGGATTTCATTTTTCATTCCTATAGAATGTCTTCATTTTTATTGCCTCAACATTAGCTTCTCATGGTAAACCCAGATGGGTCTTTTCAATTTGAAGGAAAACTCTAATTTTGTTTGCAAAATGATTCAATGTCATTGTACAATGTGAGCATAATTGAAAGCTCCAATTTGTAGCAACAATGTGTTTTTTTAGTGAGCATTTGAATTGATTTTGTGAATGCACTTCCTTTTCCTGTAGAATGTCTTTGAAAACTGAAACCCCAAAGTGGGTTTTTCATTTTGAGGAATTTTTTGCATTTGACATTTCCTTTTGAGAGTATCATACACTATCCTTTATTGATGATACCTCCTCATGTTGCTAAACACTCATGATAACCTCTTTTGAAACCTCAAACACTTTGACAAAACAACACAATATGAAACTTTGGCACCATGATTGTCACTGTACATATCCAGCAAGGTGATTGTAATGTTTGCTAAGAGGATAATGTTCATCTTCATTTTTGAAACACTGCTCTTGACATTCATGAAGTGGTTGCTTTCTTTTCACAAGATAATTGTGTTATACCACTGTACTCCATTCTTGTAGATTTTGTTCATGCATTAAGATCACTATGACTGGATACTCCCTAGAACATAAAGTTTCTTAAGCTTCAATGCATATTATCCTTTGATGAATGCAATATATATATGCACCAAACTCTACTTTCCCATGAAACACAATTATCATGTTTTTCAATATGTGAAATTTATGAGCTCCTCTATTTCAATCAATAAGATTATTGCCATCTTTAATATCATTATTCTTCTTTGAATTTTTTTGTCTATGCTTAGAGGAATCATTTCCAGAGGAAACCATTTGGTAACCTACTCAATCATTAGCATAAGTGAATGGCCCAGTAAAGAGAGTAGAAGACCCATGTTCTTTGCCTTTCCCAATTACCATTATACCTTATGGATAAAAAATGGTCTGCATAAATGATTCAATGCCATTGCATAGCACGGGTATAAGTCAAAGACCCCACACACCTATGATTCCTTTATGCACATTACTCGGGACTTAAGTTCTTCGGACTATCCATTAGACTTTATAACCTCTTTTATTTCACAATCTCTATTATGGCATAGCAATTGTATCTTGATCACATCATATGAGGGTTCCAGTGTTGTCATTGACTTCTTGTGATGGCAAGTTCATAAAATATGACTGTCCTTTTTTTCTATTATCATGATTTTCTGCTCCAATTTATGACAAGAAGGGTATATTGGGCCTCATGGAATAAAATGCAACCTTCTCCTTAAGCTTGGACTGCATTCTCTATCTTTGACATTGATACCATAACACTATTATTGTGCCATGCCTTTTTCTTATCTTAGAATGCATTTTTTCTTGCCATATAGAATTGTCATTGTTCATTGATTCTTGTTTTCTTGTAGCACAAATGACCGTACTTGTGCTTTTGTTGAGTGAATGATATTCATTGTTCAATGTGAACAATAGATAGCTCTGCGCCCTTTGTAATACGCATTCCACCCATTGTAATGATCATGTTGCCCTATATGCTTCTTTCATTGTTTATTGTTGTACTACATGAATCTGCTTGTCATGCCTTAAGGTCATTGTGACCAGTACATCATCATGGGGCATGCATATTGATCATTTTGACACATATTTTACATTGTAGGGGTATTGTACTCTGAATTTAGAGCCTTTGCTACCCTGTAGTATACATCCCTTATTGTTGTCCTTTCATGAGACCATTGTAGCATGCATTGTTTACTATCCTTGTCAATGACAATGACCTTCACTCATTGCATTTATAGTGCACCTATGAATAAACACTAACAATTCCATTTGCCTCCAATGATAAGAATTCTCTGGTTCATTCCTTTTTGTTTCCTGTAGCTTCTGCAAAAGTGTTGTCCTATTCACTTGTATCATGACCTTGGCCTCAAAGGGTTTACCTTGTGTTGTTTCATGATTGAATCAACCATTGCTTGTGATTGTATTGATTTGAAGCTTAGTGGTTGTTCCTCATGATCATAACTCCACAATGCTTTCACCATTGTTTTTATCATTTCATTGTTTCAAAACAATAGATTGTGCAACCAATAGTGACAACATTTCATTTCCCTTAAAAGTCACACTTTGTAAGTTGTGAAACTTGATTGCTTCTCCATTTCCATCAATAAAGTTATTTTCAACTACATATCACTTGTGGAGGTAATCCTTGGATCTAAGAAACTTCAAGAAATGTAGATGAAAGTTGATCATTATGTGACACGAAATAGGGCGGTTGAAAAGTTTTACTACCCTTCCTTTCTTTTTCATCTGTAATGTAATCTCTTGTGACCATTTCTTGTTTTCCTTCAGTAAAGTCAAAAGACATTGTTGTTGTCTTGCATGACATGAGAATACATGTTGTTATCCCAACCTTCATGGCTTCCAGAATAATGTTTGTTGACCTACATGAATTTGCTACCTAATTCCAACACATTTGTTTCCTTTTGATCATGTGTAATACGTAACTGTTTCCCCACTTTGATCCTAATGGGCAGATACATGTCCCCTATGTCAATGACCTAAAAGCTCACCATCCTATGTGATGTGTGGCTGTCCAATAGGGTCAAGGTGAGAGGGACCTGACAATACTCTGGATTGCTCTCTCATTATGTAAGAGATGCATAATTGAACTTGATGCATCTTTTGAGTCTGATAATGAAATTTGATCAATTGGTGTGATTCCATATTGATTTAATGCATTAATAACAAGTAAATCTTTGATCAAGTTACTCAGTTTAATTTTTCTTCAAAGCATGTTGAGATCTACCCTCGTGGGAGCCACATTTACCCCACATGTATTTAATTTGAATCAGAACAGTAACAGACTTGTCCTAAATCTGTACATGAAGCAAACAAGTTAGAAAAATAGATGCATATTTTGGATGTGTTTGATGACTTCGTTGTTTTCCAATAAATACAAGCTTTGCATGCTTATTTAATGCACTTATGGATAAGTTTATACATGCATATGTAGGTGTGTATGTAAGGATTGAGATCTTTCATTGCTTAGAGCCTTCCTCTAATATAATTGATTTTCCAGATGCAGGAGCTAGGAGCACTATGGATCTGTGAAAGACACAAGTAGCTTGGGGCAGCAGTAGTAGGGTAAGAGGGAAACTTCTCAGCCAATCATTCTCAGGCAATGACTGGTCTCCATTCTTATATGCACATTTTTTTTTACTTATTCATGTATAAATTGTTTCATATTTCCATTGAATAAGTAAAGTTAGTCCCTTGGCTTGTGAGAGACATGTACACTTCATGATTATCAATAAAAGATTAAATTTGTATACATATGATTTATATTTTCTCATTTGTTGTAATTTCAACATTCGAATAAAAAAATGTAATCTATTTCATTTGACAATCTTTTTCCATGCATATTAAACCTAGCAGACTTATGGTTTATCTTTCAAATGTTTAAACGAACAACATAAAAGAATAAACAATAAACCTGATTTCAGCTGAAAGCTAAAATCAAGTAACAAAACCATTTCCAAACTTAGAAGATCTTAAAGATAAAAATCCAAGTTCCACCATTGTACCATTGTTAGTTAAGGGAAAAAAAAATGTTTCCAAGTTCCACCATTGCACGCATTTACAATTGGTTGTATATTGTTGTAAGGGCAAGGAGAATAATTAAAAAATGTCTTGCACTTGCTAGACTTGAGGATGATCAATTATTTTGGTGTGGAAAACTCAGACTTCTCAACTTTCGTGTGAATGTTTCTCTTTTCGATTGTTTTGCATGCCATCATAAGGGATCGAGCTGATTGAACGTAGCTCAAAGTTTTTCAGCGTGTTTGGGTGTGAAACAGGACCATGCCTAGCATAAACGTAGCTATCAGGACACGTTGGAATAGTTCATTTGGTCACATGAGTTGCAGAATGAAAGTTGCACCACTTTGCAACTTTACACTGCTTGCATTTGACACTTTTTTCATCAAGTGAAAATTGGACACTGCAGGAAAATGACTCCAAGATAACAAAAACTGAGAGGGGTTATTATAGAGGAGCCCAACACAATCCCATAGGATCAGACAAGGATTTCATAAGCATCACATTTTCTAAGTAATAGCCCGTCAAATATTGCAACCATTTTGCACTTTGGACCCTTAAGGGATTGAGACGATTGAACGTAGCCCAGAGTGATTCAACATGTTTGGGTGCAAAATAAGACCATTCCTAGTGTAAACATACCCATATGGATGCATTGAAATAGTATGTTTGGTCACACAAGTTGTAGAATGAAAGTTGCACCACTTTGCAACTTTATATTGCTTGCAATTGACACTTTTTCCATCAAGTGAAAACTGGACACCATAGGAAAATGAATCTGAGATAACTAAAAATGAGAGTGGTTATTGTAGAAGGGCCTAATGCAATCCTGTATGATCAAACGAAGAGTTCGTAAGCATCACAGTTTCTAAATAATAGCTCATCAAAGATTTCATCCATTTTGCATTTTGGACCCTTAAGGGATCAAACTGGTTGAACGTAGCTCAGAGTGATTCGACATGTTTGGGTGTGAAAGAGGACCATTCCTACCATAAACGTACCCATCTAGACACATTGGAACAGTCTGTTTGGTCACACAAGTTGCAAAACAAAAGTTGCACCACTTTGCAACTTTACACTACTTGCATTTGACACTTTTTCCATCAAGTGAAAACTAGACACCATGGGAAAATGACTCCAAGATAACAAAAAATGAGAGAGTTTATTATAGAGGGGCCCAACGTGATCCTGTAGGATTAGACGAAGAGTTCGTAAGCATCATGGTTTCTGAGTAATAACTCGTCAAATATTGTAGTCTTTTTGCACTTTGGACCCTTAAGGGATTAAGAGGATTGAACGTAGCTCAGAGTGATTCGACATGTTTGGGTGTGAAGGAAGACCATGCCTAGCATAAACATACCCATCTGGATGCATTGGAACAATTTTTTTGGTCACATGAGCTGCAAAAATGAAATTTGCACCACTTTGCAACTTTACATTGCTTGCAATTAACACTTTTTCCATGAAGTGAAAATTGGACACCATAGGAAAACAACTTCAAGATAAAAAAAATTGAGAGAGATTATTGTAGAGGGTCCCAATGCGATCCTGTAGGCTCAGACGGAGAGTTCGTAAGTGTCATGGTTTGTGAGTAATAGCCCATCAAAGATAGCAACCATTTTGCACTTTGGACCCTCAAGGGATCAAATCGGTTAAACATAGCTTAGAGTGATTCAGTGTGTTTGGGTATGAAAGAGGACCATTCCTAGCATAAAATTACCCATCCGAACATGTTGGAAGAGTCTATTTGATCACACGAGTTGCAAAATGAAAGTTGCACCACTTTGCAACTTTACATTGCTTGTAATTGACACTTTTTCCATCAAGTGAAAATTGGACACCATGGGAAAAAAAATTTTGAGATAACAAAAACTGAGAGAGGTTATTGTAGAGGTTCCCTCCATGATCTTGATGCCTCATATAGAATGCTCATAGCTAACATGGTCTCTGGGTAACAACCCATCAAAGATTGTTTCCCTTTTATAATTTGGACTATTAAGGGATTATGCTACATGAATTACAAATGTTTGAGGGTAGCAATAAATTTCAAAATTTGAGTAAATATCATTACAAATGTTTATGTGAATAGATGGTATGCTATATTGATATTGATATATAATCATTAGATTGATTTGTTTTAATAAATGAAGTTTTTTATAATAAGTTAGTCAATTGGTGCTAGTTATAATAGGGATAGAATAAAAGAAGAAAAAGAATGATTGGTAACCATCAATGGTTATTACACTCACTATATTAATAATATGATGTTTACAATAAAATGAGATTTATTTGATAGTCTTAATTCTTATGTTTGTGCTACAAATGTCTAATATGCTTCATACACCATTTAATTGAAACCCAAGTGCTTATACTTGTAGGCATAATGCTTTCTCAAAACTATCAAGTGATAATACAAAATCATGAGAAAAAAATAAAACTATATGAATTCTAACACCCCACTTAAATTAAATCAATGTACCCCATTTTTATGCACACAAACTCAGCTTATAAGATTCTCTCATAATAACCAAAAATACGATTCAAGGATGCCTTAGGTACTCTATTCTCACATTTATTTTACAATGTCACTCATACATTCAAGATGCTCTTATAATGTCTACATCATAGGTTCTCATGATAAGGTTAACTTAAATTTAATAACTTGAAATTCCCTCGCTAAGCTTCACACACACTTTTATAATGGCTTAAAATCAAAATTGAGATTTGTCAAGATCATCAAAATAAGGATGTTGCAATGCTTTTTTGGTTAAGATTCTCTTGGATAGCTCATAAATCAATATTTTCTGCAAGGAGACACCAATAAATTTTTAGTAGTTTACTTACAAATAGGAAAAGTAAAAGGAGAAAAAGAAAGAGCATCCAAAATGGAAATGAAATGAAAATAGATGCAAGGAATTTACAGATAAAAAATCCACACCATTTGATTCCAAGTCAGGAACAACAAGGCTTAAATATTGATGCTTCCATTGAGGATAGGCATGTTAGTCTCTCAACTTAGTCACTCCTGGCCATACATCTTCATTGGGAGTTCCAAGAAACCTATTGCACACAACATCCTCTCATGAATAGAATAACTTGAAATTCGAGATAATTTTATAATGTCTACATCATTGGTGCTCATGATGAGGTCAAACTCAAATGAATAACTTGAAATTCCCTCACTAAGCTTCACACACACTTTTATAATGGCTTAAAATCATAATTGATATTTTTCAAGATCATCAAAATAAGGATGTTGCATTACTTTTTTGGCTAAGATTCTCTTGGATGGCTCATAAATTAGCATTTTCTGCAAGGAGACATCAATCAATTTTTAGTAGTTTACTTACAAATAGGAAAAGTAAAAGGAGAAAAAGAAAGAGCATCCAAAATGGAAATGAAAAAAAAATAGATGGAAGGCACTTACAAACAAAAAATCCACACCATTTGGTTCCAATTTGGCAACAACAAGGCTTAAATCTTGATGCTTCCATTGAAGATAGGCATGCCAGTCTCTCAACTTAGTCACTCCTGGCCATACATCTTCATTGGGAGTTCCAAGATACCTATTGCACACAACAACCTCTCATGAATATAATAACTTGAAATTTGAGATACTATTATAATGTCTACAACATAAGTGCTCATGATGAGGTTAACCTCAAATGAATAACTTGAAATTCCCTCGCTAAGCTTCACACACACTTTTATAATGGCTTAAAATCATAATTGATATTTGTCAAGATCATCAAAATAAGGATGTTACATTAAATTTTTTGGTTGAGATTCTCTTGGATGGCTCATAAATTAGCATTTTTTGCAAGGAGACTCCAATCAATTTTTAGTATTTTACTTACAAATAGGAAAAGTAAAAGAAGAAAAAGCAAGAGAATCCAAAATGGAAATGAACTAAAAATAGATGGAAGGAACTTACAGACAAAAAATCCACACCATTTGGTTCCAATTCGGCAACAACAAGGCTTAAATTTGATGCTTCCATTGAGGATAGGCATGCTAGTCTCTCAACTTAGTCACTCCTGGCCATACATCTTCATTGGGAGTTCCAAGATACCTATTGCACACAATAGACTCTCATGAATAGAACATGAATAGAACATAACCAAACTATTACTTTCCAACCTTTTGGAAACTTGTAATCTTCCAACCTTTTGGATATAGAGAATGTCCTATATCATTTTTTTGCATATTTTTGAGAAAAAATAAAATACCATTTAACTGTATATCCTTTTCCATAGTTTTAAACATAAAGTGTGTTATATTTTCAAGTATGATAACTTCATCAATCACCTACATACATGATATAAACATTAGATGATAGCATTGGCATCATACAAATTAATGTGCATACTTACAAATTAATAAGAACCAATGTTCATACTTACAAATTAATCCAACGAACCATCCAGGTCTAAGTATTGCCTCATGGTCAGACTCACACACCTTCCACAAGGTCTTGTTGAAAGGTCTACCCCCATATTTGGTCAAATGAACATTGAATGCCATGACAACATTCAAGTAATGAAGAATCTTTTGATGCGTGTCAAAGTCCTAAAATAGCCAAAATTTAAATCTTATATGGGAACCTTCTAAGCCACGTTCCAGTAACAACAATTGAGCCTATAGGGTATTCAATGTTTTCTCCATCTATAACTGGGGCCTCCAATTTCTTTTTAGCCTTAAGACAATGACACAAGTAATAATTTGTTCCCTCTTCATTGTCTTCATCTCTAATAACTACATAAACATGCCCTACATTGATAAGTGCGACAAATTAGATGAAATTAGTCAACATTACAAATACACTACAAAGTAAGATAACAATAGGAATTTCGAAAGCTATGCAAGTAGATATATTACCTGGTTGAACTAGATCTAATATGTGGTCAAAGTCAATCAATGATTTCATCTATGTTAGTTCTAATTCCATTAGATGGTGATACGTGTGAAGTGGGATAAGATAACTTAATGACCATTTCTCAACCCACTCCTTCGACAATCATCCTAGGCTTACATTGTACATGAAGAACAAAAGCATGTCATATTTCGTGTATGGATACTCCATGAACATGCATTTGAGCTAAGGAAAGAGTGTAGATCACTCAATCTTGTCAGTGTACAACAATCCTCATATGGTGCAATGTTAGTATCATTCATCAACCAAAAAAATCTATGAACTAAAGACATAGCTTCATTACTTGGACCCATCAAAGCATTACACCACTCAACAATCGATTTTGCATCTATCAACTTTGCATTATCTTTATTCTTTAACTCTTCTCATGCTAATGCTTTTTTGACACATGCTCTTGCAACATCATGCTCCCCCTTTCCATGCCTGACCTCACAAAAGTTCCACATATGTTGAACACCTATAATGACATGCATCATACTCAACCAGTAGAACATGCACGAGTTCTTGAGTTGCATTGCACAATTATCCAACCATATTATATGTTGACAATATGCAATGCCCCTCTGAGCCAAATCACTATAGAAAAACTGGAAGCAACCTTGCACGAACTCTAGATAATGTGTGCAATCATCACTAATATAAAAGTGATACTCCCTCAATACCTTCCTTTGGTCCTCTATACTATCAGCTGCATGAATGAATGTTATGTGCACAAATATCAAAACATGTGTGGAGTTGTAAAATTATGAGTGCACCTCATGTTGTTGCTGTAGAGTATAGTTCTTTGTAGAGTCGACCACTGAAACTATGCTACCAACTGGAAAGGTTTCCTTGTATAACTTGAATTGTATTTCCAACCATTGAGCTCTATGGGTATGCCTAGCATACTCATACACTATATTTTCATAAAACATAGACATAAATTGATACATTAGAATCTTCTGAATAGCCAAATCACACTTTTTTGTTTGATTACCATCTTTTGTAACGTATGTGACTATTTTATACTTCCCGAACTCCACTAGTTGCTTTCCCACCACATGTGTTATTTCCATATCATTGACATACTGGCATACATTGTAAGCCACCACAATGCTGACATGAACCATCCAAGCATATGCTCCTATAGAATATTTGGCCATCCTCTATTTCGAATAATTTTTTTGATAAGAACTCTCTTGAAGATGTTGGTGGGGCATGTATGCCACAATCCTTCAAGACATCGTTAGTATGCAAATCTAAACATAGAGAACAATAAACATCATAATGGTTAGAGAATTCAATATGTAGTCTACAACAACAAGTAGTGCATGTGTAATTTATCTTGACATAAAAAGGTTTAAGCATTTCAAAATATCTTTGAAAATTTTGAATTTGAGGATAATCATGTTGAAATTTACCAAAAAATTCTTTGGATGTGGCTCACCGGTCCGACCACCAATTCTCCTTCTTACCACATCCCTTTGATTCAGAGATGGCCTTGTGTTATTCTTCCAATAGTATTCAATTAGTGTTCTCAATGCTTCAACAACCTTTTTATATTTACGTGGGAGTCTCCCCAAGAATTCCCATAATTCATTTGAATAGGTGCCCTCAATTCTTTGCCACCTTTGAATGACTCTTAACAAATGTTTTCTATTAATTCTCAATTATTCATTCATTTTTCTAATTAGACAATATCTCCTTGTTTGACAACTTACCAAAGTCAATGTAATGACACATCAAGTGACATTACTATCCTTTGAGCATGAGGTCTTACCCACACTCTCATAAGCATCCATTAGATTCTTCATAATAGTGTTTTCACTTGAAGCATTTGATGTTCTCAACCCAAGAATCTTCATGATGTTTCTATACTTTATACCTCGCATCATTTCAACAAATAGTTGACATCTTGTAGTCTCATTAGACTTTCAAAGAATAATTTCCAAATCTTATCAGCATATCTTCTATAGGTGTGTGTTGGAATCTTACCTTCCATGTGCTACAAAATATTTTCATCAATATTAATCAAATACTTTGGTTTTGTATGCAAAATTCTAGGTGGTGTTCTCCTAGGTACATACATCTCAACATTAGGAATTTCATCAATATTTAAGTGAGGTGAGCTAGATCATGTACCTTCAATTGAGGGTGGAATAGACAACATACCTTGAGGTTGACATGGGGATGATGGCGTACCTTCTTAGTCAAATCCAAGTGATGATGTACGCTCAACTTGAGATGTGGTGGATGGTGTCCCTTCATATTCAGTTGCGGTATATGGTGTCCTTCCATATTCACTTACAGTAGATGGTGTCCCTCCATATTCACTTGTGGTAGATGGTGTCCCTCCATATTCACTTGTGCCTAATGGTGTCCCTTTTTATTCACTTGCAGTAGAGGGTGTGTCTCCAACTACGATATTCAAATCTATCTTAGCACGATGCTTTCGCATTCATTCCCTTTGTGCCACCAATGCCTTTTCTCTTTTTGATGGTTGAGGTTCCTATTCAATTGGCTTGTTTTTTTTCAATCATATCCAATTTCTTCTTCTGACGATATTCTCTCGTCCATTCTTTATTTTTTCTTTATTAGTTTCATACTCTTCATCTATTGGTTTATTCCTTCTTTGTTTCCTTGGCATGTTGGTTAATTTTACTTGTAACATGGTAATGAGACAAATATTAATTCCTAAAAAATGAATCCATACAAATAAATGAAATATATGCCATTCAAGGCTTTATACAAAATACTTACAATCATCTTGTAGAGGAGTATTTCTAACATAGACAAAGGTCACATGAATTTTTTGGATGGAATTCCTTAAAGAAATGTGGTCATGTGGCATTCCATGATTGCAAAATAGACTCAAAATGGAAGCATGGACAAGGCATGTGAATTGTTTGACAAGTTTTTGTAGACTGTATGCAAAATGTGGTAGCATTGAAAAGCTAGTGAGATCACTAGCTTGCCAATTCGGTAGGGTTGACAAGGTAGGGGTAGTGTGAAAAAATACCTCATAGAAATGGGGTCTCACATTGTTTTACGTGAGATCCCATTTCTATGAGGAATTTTTTCACGCTGCCCCTACCTTGTCAACCCTACCAAATTGGAAAGCTAGTGAGTTCACTACCTTGCCAATGTGGTAGGATTGAGAAGGTAGGGGTAGCATGAAAACATACCTTATAGAAATGGGGTCTCTCACAGTGATGTGAGCTTTCCAATGCGGTAGGGTTGACAAGGTAGGGGCAGCGTGAAAAAATGCCTCATAGAAATGGGGTCTCATGGTGATGTACATCATTGCGAGACCCCATTTCTATGAGGCATTTTTTCATGCTGCCCCTACCTTGTCAACCCTATTGCATTGGAAAGCTATTGAGATCACTAGCTTGTCAATGCTACCACATTTGGCATACATGTCTACAAAAAAATTATTGTCAAACAATTTAGATGCCTTTTCCATGCTTCAATTTTGAGTCTATCTTGCAATCATGGCATGCCACATTACCACATTTCTTTAAGGAATTCCATCCAAAAAATTCATGTGAGCATTGGAAAGCTAGTGATCTCATCATTGTGAGACCCCATTTCTATAAGGAATTTTTCACATTGACCCTACCTTGTCAACCCTATCGAATTGGCAAGCTAGTGAGCTCACTAGCTTGTCAATGCAGTAGGGTTGAGAAAAAAGGGGTAGCGGTACATCACTGTGAGACCCCATTTCTATGAGGAATTTTTTTACACTACCCATACATCACCATGAGACCCCATTTCTATGAGGCATTTTTTCACACTGCCCCTACCTTTTCTACCCTACCGCATTGACAAGCTAGTGATCTCACTAGCTTGTCAATGCTACCAAATTTTACATACATGTCTATGAAAACATTATTCTAAAACAATTCACATGCCTTGTCCACGCTTCCATTTTTAGCCTATCTCGCAATCATGGCATGCAACATTACCAAATTTCTTTAAGGAATTCCATCCAAAAAATTCATGTGAGCATTGGCAAGCTAGTGAGCTCACTAGCTTGCCAATGATACCACATTTTGCATACATGTCTATGAAAAAATTATTTTCAAACAATTCACATGCCTTGTCCATGCTTCCATTTTGAGCCTATCTCACAATCATGGCATGCCACATTACCACATTTCTTTAAGGAATTCCATCCAAAAAATTCATGTGAGCATTGGCAAGCTAGTGAGCTCACTAGCTTGCCAATGCTACCACATTTTTCATACATGTCTATGAAAAAATTATTGTCAAAAAATTCACATGCCTTGTCCATGCTTCCATGTTGAGCCTGTCTTGCAATCATGGCATGCCACAATACCACATTTCTTTAAGGAATTCCATCCAAAAAATTCATGTGAGCATTGGCAAGCTAGAGAGCTCACTAGCTTACCAATTTGGTAGGGTTGAAAAGGTAGGGGCAGCATGATAAAATGTCTCATATAAATGGGGATTCATGGTGATGTACATCACTATGAGACCCCATTTCTATGAGGCATTTTTTTATGCTGACCCTACCTAGTCAACCCTACCACATTGATAAGCTAGCATGAAAAGATGCCTCATAGAAATGGGGTCTCACAGTGATGTACATCACCATGAGACCCCATTTCTATGAGAATTTTTTTCATGCTGCCCCTACCTTGTCAACCCTATTGCATTGACAAGCTAGTGAGCTCACTAGCTTGTCAATGCTACCACATTTTGCATACATGTCTAAGAAAACATTATTGTCAAACAATTCACATGTATTTTCCATGCTTCTATTTTGATCCTATCTTGCAATCATGGTGACACATTACCACATTTCTTTAAGGAATTCCATCCAAAAAATTCATGTGAGCATTGGCAAGCTAGTGAGCTCACTAGCTTGCCAATTCAGTAGGGTTGACAAGGTAGGAGCAATGTGAAAAAATGCCTCATAGAAATGGGGACTCATGGTGATGTTACATCACTGTGAGTCCCCATTTCTATGAGGAATTTTTTCATGCTTCCCCTACCTTGTCAACCCTACTACATTGTCTTGTGGCATGCCATGATTGCAAGATAGGTTTCACCTTTCTTTATGTTGCTAACTTAGCCTTGAATAAAGAGGTTTGAAATAGTGGAGAGAAGGATTAGAATCCCTTATAGGTAGACTAATCAAGGAAACATTTAAAATATATCACAACATTAGTGATGAGGTAAATTTAGAAATAGAGATGAAAACCAAAATAGATTCAAAGATCTATCAATGTGGGAGGAGTATATTCCAATTTTGTAGAGACGTGTATGAAATATTTGGTAGCATTGGGCAAGTTAGTTAATCTTCACAATGATAAAATTGTGAACCAATAGTTTTTTGCAACTCTATTGGGGAGAGAATTAAAGTGTCAAGTGTTTTCTCTCCTCAAAAACTTGAAGGTACCTCCCCCAAGATGGAGGTTGACAACTCTATTTTGTGGAACTTGTTGAACACTCAAAATACTAAGAGGGGGGTGAATTAATATTACATTAAACCACTAATCATAATCCATCCAATTATCAAAACATATCTAATTGTAACAAAGAATGAAAGCATGAAACAACCACAAGATCACATGACACATGAACACTACGATTTTTATGTGGAAAACCCAAAAAGGGAAAAACCATAGTGATGATTAGCTCACAATATATTATAACTGATTATAAGATATTACAGAGGATCACTACCAAGACACACTATCCAATAGGTCCCACATCCACAAAAATATACAAAACAGAAATGGCTACACAACTAGGATGTGAAATTATACAAAATGCACCTCCCTTGTGCCAAATTCAGTTCCTTTGAAGCTTTGAATAAAAAACATTGCTCTGCTTTACAATCGCTCAATATTCACAATATATCTACTAATATTCAGATCATGCACATACAGATTCGTATGATCACATTGCATCACTTATCATCTCACATCATATTTCATATCATATCATCCTACAATCCAAAAATATCTTACATATATACCCAATACACCTACATACATCAATTAGGTCGACCTAATTAGATGTAGCCCTATTTTAAATCAAAATTGTCTTGTCAACTCCATACTTGATTCAAAAACATCTTTGCACTCAAATAAAATGTACAACACTTAATTTAGGTTGGAATGGACCTAAAATAGATCTCATTAATATCCACAATACATATTTAATCTCCACAACATACATCAAACATTTGGTCGACTAGGAATTAGAACTAATCATAAAATAAGCCAATCTAATCAACACCAACAATCCATTTGATCATATAAAAATACACCATCTGGAATATACAGTAGATTGATATCTGTAAATAATCTCCCAAAGCTATAAAGACTGATTCTAATCACTGAAGGAATGCGGACCAGATTACTCATACTCATTTACTCTATATAAAGCCAAAACTAAATGTTGAACTATTGTCACTTGTAACTTTCAGCCTATTCATCCAAAATCATTGAAATCTTTATCATAGATGCATGAAGTAGTTAGGAATAATGTATTATCACCTCATTAGTAGATCTTATTACATGATCAATTTTGGACCAAAATATCAGATTAAGATGTCTCCATTTTGTTCATCAAATTAGAGAGAATGTCAATAATTAATGTTGGCATCAATGAAAACACATTAAAAGGGTTCCTTCTTTATACTTTCAATAATCTCCCCCTTTGTCATTGACAACAACATGTGCCAAAAATGATTCTCTAAAACTCAAAACATACACCATCTCCAACTATCTTCAAAAACCTTCAAACATACATCATCTCTCCCTTCATTTGATTTCTCCAATCAACTTAGTCATCAAAAAACATTTCACATCACCTGACTTGTCCTAACTTCTCTTGTCATCAAACTTCTCCCCCTTTGACATCAAGGACAAAGGGTGTGTCAGTAACACATATGTAAGCTCAAAAATTGATGCATATGTACTGTAGATGCATAAAATTGGTCATATCTGATTAATCCTGGAATTTAATTAAATATTTATTATTTAATTAATTTCTCTAAAGTCTTCTACATATGATTAAATTTAATTAATTTAATTATATTGTTCATTCAATTTATTCTTCTATCATGATTAAATAAATCGATTTTTATTTAATTATTTCACATTCATATGTCTACTTGATTAATTAAATAAATACACTTTATTTATTTTAATTAATTCACTTTTTGAATTTAATTAAGTCTTTTTGATTTAATTAAATTTAAATATTTCTTTTCAAAATCTTTCTTCTAGTTAATTAAATATCTTATTTAATTAATTTCATTTACATACCATTTCTTAAAATTTTAATTAAATAATCTTTATCTAATTGAATATCTTCCATATCTTTTCAAAATCGTAATTAAATATTTTATTTAATTATGGAATCTTCCATTATTCTTCAAATCTAGGGTAAATATTCTATTTTAAGAAAAACCTCTGTGTCACCCTTAAATGAATAATTGAATTTAATAATTAATTATTTATCTTCTTCAAAATCTTTCCATAATCTCACAAAAAGATGATTTTTTACAATTCATCTTTATTATCTTATCTTACCTCTTTTACAGAAAATAAAACGAATCTTGCTTTATGTTTTCTTCTATTTTTCTTCAGTCTTATCTATCCTCAACCATTCGATCTACCAGGAATTTTCACAATCGTTGATCATATCAACCAATCAAAAGCTTTTGAAAAACTCTATAAATAGCACTGTCAATCCAAGCAATAGTTACACAACACACATCAGATGAATTATAAATTAATTGCATTCTAGCATTATCATTATAGTTTTATTATTCATAGCATCATCGTAATATGTCATCTTAGCAATCATGTTTTAGAATAATCATGTCTTAGCTTAAGCATTACATGCATTTCATATTCAATCTCATTCTCTAGGAAGACTGTTCGTTGAGCCTAGCATACAATCTGAGAGCCAGCTGGAATCAATGAAAATAATGGAGATAGAGGATGATAGGACGACATCAATAACAGGATATTGAGTTTGCAATCTCTATTATTTTCATATTTTGTTTTTGATATAATGTCTTATTGGTGTTTTTGATTCATTTTTTTTTACATATTTAACGCTCACAAAATCGACCACACATGTACAGGTGAATAATCTAAGTGAAATATACTGACTCCTCCTCAGGGAGTTATCCCAAAAATTTGATCTGACCATATGTATAATGAAAATTTGAAAGCAACTGAAACAATGAAATAATATACATGTGAGAAATGTTCAACCAGAGGAGGCACCTTCAAGCTCCTTAAGAATTGCTTCCTAGGTAGACTTCCCTTCATTCCAAGTCTTTTTGGCTACAACAAGTGATTTACACATTGATTCCAGTTCATCTATGCTCTCCTCTCCCTCTTTCAAAGTACTTGGGTTAGGATTTATCTTTGTAAGTTTCTCAAATTCAGCAAGAGCACTTGAAACTGGTATATTCTTGGTCTTCACCAAGTCCCCAAGCTATCCAAATCTCCTTATTATGTCTTCTTCCTGCATTTGTAAAGTGAAAAACTTGTTTTGCAGATCTGTAATGGTAGTCTAAGAGGTATAATCTTTGTCTTGTGTTGGGTCATAAGCTCCAAAGGAATTAGATATTTGTGACTAAATAGAATCCACTAAGTCCTTAATTCCTTGAGTGGCATCCAACCACCTCATCTAATACAAAAACAATTTCTTTGCCTCATCTTCACATTTTTTCACTTCTTTCAAACATTCTTCCACTTTGTTATGTGTAGATGCACATCTATCTTGTAACTCTAGAATTATTTTCTTAGCAAACCTTGATTCAACATCCTTTTTAGTCTGTTCCTTCAGAATAGAGGCATACTCCTTGAGTGAATCTATCAAAACTTTATATTTTCAATAGGAGTTAGAGAGTTATCAATTACGGCACCAGAAGTAGCATCTTGTAGAGACTTGATAGCTTCATTGATCAATTATGTCCCCTTTTGATGCTTCTCTATAATTTATTTTCTTCCAAAGGCATGGAAGACATCTTTGAGCTCCAATTTCTAAATTAGTGAGATCTTGTCTAGATCTACATTGCCTTGGTACAACGGGAGTTGTAACAACTGAGGTGGAATCACCAATTGGAGCCATATCTACTTTATCAAAAGACCCTTGAGTGTATTACCAGAGGATTCTCCAGATGGCTTTGGTTGCTCCATGGTCTTTTGAGACTCTTCTTCATTCTATTCAACCTCATTCTCTTTTGTATTCTCCTCCTTCTCTTCTTAATCTTCTTTACCAGAGGGATTTTTCTTTTGTTCATCTTTATCTTCATCCTCCCTCTTGTCATCCCTTTCTTTTTCTCCTTCTTTTTCTTCTCCTTTTTGATTTTCTTCATTTTCATTTCCAGTATCTTCATTCTATAATTTTTTAGGGTGGTCTTCAACACCATCATCAACATCATTCTTATCCTTTTCTTGTTCTTTTCATGCATTTTGGTTTTCATTATTAGCACTGATGGTCTTGTCAATGTCTTTTAGATGAGAAAAGATCTCTAGGGAAGCATTTGTTTCATCTACCAGTGGTGGTGAGGACACCACATTTTATGTATCATCAATTGATGGAGTTTCTTATGTAGTATGAACATTTAGTTCTTCCAAAATTGGTAAATTTGCAACAAGAGGAATATTTTCCTCTACATTAGTGACCTTTTCTTTATCATGCTCCTTTCCTTGAGCAGTATTAGATGATGAAGCAACAATCATCCCAAAAAAATTTGCAAAATCTTTGATAGTATTCACTATTTCCTTTTTCAATTTGTTTTCTTGATCTTCTTCTCTACCCATAAGAATGGTGACTCTTTGTTTAACCCTAAAATATTTAGTGTATACTTCAATCAATGTATCCTTGTCATCCTCAAATAAAGAGGATCCAATTTCCTCTAAGGCACCAGGTTTCATCTTGTCGTTAGATTCAATTGATTCATGCTTTCTTTCCACCAAGGCATCCCACACA
>VDFB02047230.1:107279876-107340321 GCA_007258455.2 Sequoia sempervirens
GCAGACCCTGTTTCCCTTGTTCTTTGTAGTTTGATTTTAGGACTAGTTGTTCCTGATAGGAGAGGCCATTAGTTCCCTATTGGATGGGGTATTTGCATTGAGGGTATGTCGAGCATGGGACTAGATATGCATTGGGTTCGTGTCTTCTTGCTCACCTCTACAGAGATATGTACGAGGTTGTATATTGGGGTAGGAAATCTATTTTTGCAAGTGTCTCTCTTTTTCATATATGGGTTTGGGAGCACATTGTAGTTGATCAACCTGATGGGATACATGATCGTACTATCGGAGATCCATACTCATATCGTTATTGAGATTTATTACACTACACCTTGCCTGGGGATCTTTTGTACTAGTACTGTGTGTTCAATGATATGCCAAGTTTTTTTGGAGACCTTATATGGACTGTGAGGCATGGCCAAAGGATCTGGAGTAGCTTGTTTACTATTAACAGACTAGATAGTTGATTGGTCGATCTCATTCTCGACTAGAGCATTACTTACCTGATAGAGTATGTTGTTAGTTTGAGAGAGACATGGCTATTTTTTTGATACTTATGAGGTTCAATTCGGTCAGACCACTAGAGAGGTCCATGTATGGGGTCATCAGGCAGACAAAGATGTTGTTGCTGCATTCAAAGCACTTTCCCCAGTTGGATGGGGTTGGGTAGTGGGTTTATTAGATCTAGGTACCACAACTGATTTTGATTAGTGGTGGGCATGACACATGCCTTTGAGATTCATAGCTCCTAGGGGTGACCCTACATTAGTTAGAGCAAGTATTACAGGTCAGTGCAGGGAGCGAAAACACATTGAGGTTCTTATAGAGTAGCTGGATAGGGCCCAACATGATGGGGCACAGGGTGATTAGATTCCTTAGGTGCATGGACATGTTACAGGTCCTCCTCCCCGACCTAGAGATGGAGGTGCTCAACTGGCTGTAGAGATAGTGCAGTGATAGACCGTGAAGGAACAACTTGCCACAGTGATAACAAAGAGGGATAGCTTGAAGATAGAGGTTGACAACAAGAGTGGGTGATGACATGCTGCAAAGGCTTAATTACTTGTGATTATGACAAAGAGAGATAATCTCAGAGTAGAGCATTATATCCTTTGTGCAGAGCAAGATTAGTGGTTATAGAGTGTTACATACTATCAGACTCTCTATGATGCCTTTGTTCCTAGAGAATAGCGACAACCATGATTCAGAGAGCCTAGTACTACAGGTGGTGGTGGTGGTGAGTTAGCTGGTCATTCTATTAGAAAACTAGATCCCAATGGTGATCCACAACCTAATCCATAGAGGATTCCCCTTTCATACCGGGTAGTGTTACACATATACTTGATCTCTATTATGTTGTTGTTCAGGGACATATTGCATACATGATTTTGTATATATATTCATCGGCCTAGTGGAGGCCTCATCTATATGTATTATTTGGTATTATCCTATCACACTTGTTTCACTGATGATGATGTACTATGACATTCTCCCTTTTTTAATGATGATATATATGAGATATACCTTCTTCGATTCAGGTTTATTATGTGATTATGTGATGATCATGGATGACTATGCATGATGATGTATATTTATATATGTTTTTGTATTTTTCTGATTTATGCATATGATATGGATGGATGCATCATACTTTATTTCATATGATTTTTTTATTATGGATGATTGATATATGATGTTCATATGATGTATGTATGATATGATGGATGTATGCCTTTATACATGATACATGATGTTTTTATTATTTTATTATCATCATGATATGTATTGACAACATTGTGGATACATGATGGATATGAGACTAATGATGTTGTGATGCAGGATGGATGTGAGTTTAGAAGAAATATTTTATGGTGGATATAAATTTGATGTTGTTAGTTGTTGATGAGTTGCTTTCACTTTGCTTGGAGGCTTCACCTTTTTGAACAATCCTGTTTGATGTAGCAAACATATACGATACACCAGGGTATTAATGACCAAGAAGAATTTGTATCTATTGCATGGGATTTGACTCTACAAACAGAGAGTATATTTTCTCATACCAAAATAAGAAAACTTTGTTTAAAGTATATAGTCAGGTTGTGTTAAAAAAATTTCGGACTAGTCACACAAAGAGGTATAGAACACCTAACATGCAACTACTTCACAAATTGTTTCAACACAACTTTCATACACTCAATAAAGAAAGTATTCACCATGGTAGTTTTACAAAAATATCTTACAAATACCAAATTGAAATGATGCTCAATTGCCCCCATTCCTTCTCTAAATCCTTATGGATATCCTCGAGAGATCCTGTGAATGAGTCAATAAAATAAATCATAAAAACAAGACTACAAAAATATTTAAACAAAGTTGTAGTATCAATTGCCATATTTGTTTGATGTTTTAGGACTATTATCTATTGTTGATCATGACTATCATAGTAACAAATCTGTTATGGCATATCTCAAGATGTTGCTGGAGAATTGTAAAAAGATAGGTAGTTGATACTTTGGCTTTGTTTTTATCTGTTTTGCAATCAAATCTTTGTGATTGTTTGCTTGAAGGTTCTATATTTTTATGTTTGCTTTGTTTGTTTGATTGTTTTTTCAAAGGGTGAGTGTGATGATTTGTTTATTATGGATGAAACTTTATTATAGATTTTGATGACGGGGTAGGTCTTTTTTATTTTTTTAGTTTTATGACATTTTTGTTGTTTTTCAAGGGACTAACCTAGGGCCTCAGGGGCTCATCAAAGATAAGCCTTGCCTATGTTGTACACAGAGGCTCGTATTTTGCTTGGTTTTTGAATGTTTTTGACCTTTTCTATTTTGTGAATGTTTTTGGATTTTGTATTTTTTGACTACTTTTGGATTTTAATTTTTTTTCCTAAGTTGAAATAAAGCATGATAGAAACCTAAGGGGACTGACCTAGGGTCTTGGGGGTTAATAAGCCTTTCCTATGTTGTACACATAGAGAGCATGTAGTTCAACCATTTGAATCAAAGCATAAATTGTTATTTATTTATTGGGGATAAAAAACATTATTAACCTGGATTGATATTCCACTTCTGTGTCTAGAGGATATGTTGTGGGAAATCTACTTGAACTAGTTGTGAGGTTCAAGCAAATATTGATATCTTAGACTGTTTGAGTGAAGGAATAATCCAATAATATTGTTTTGTTTTCGATGTTTTCACATGTTTTTGATTTTTGTTGCTTTCTAAATGTTCTTGATTTTGCTATTTTTTACCTTGATAGGATGCTCAAAGATCTAATCCACGATCAACTTTGAGACGGTTCCCCTAGTTGGAGACAAGACTAATTTTCTTAATCAGTAACAAGCCATGGTTGGATACATGTTTTATTACAGAATGAATGGGCGGATGCCACAGATAGTACCGATAGATAATGATGCAAGCCTTATTCAACATAGTGCCTGTTTTCCAAGTTTTCACTATGATACCTATTCTAGAAGAGCCACAAAGTGGTTTAAACTTAAAGAATGTTTTATTTCTCTTTAGTGTTTTTCTTTCTTTTTGAATATTTTGTATTTTTTTGATCTTTTTCCCATTTTTTTGGATTTTTACCCTTTTCCTTGGGTATTCTGACGTGCTTTATGTGTCTAACTTCTTGAGGTGGTTGTTATTCAATAGTTAATCTAAGGTTTCTCCTTCAGGAGTAGCCAACTAATTTTCCCCAGAACTGTAGCTTGCTGTGATGATAAATGGGCCTAACTAGTTGGGTTCAAATTTTCCCTTGCTATCCTGATTCAATTGTACCTTCTGATTTTCCTTGAGGACCAAGTCACCAAATTTAAAGTTCCTATCCTTGATCATTTTGTCATAGTTTCATTTAACCTGATTCTGATAAACCTATAGATGGTTTAATATGCTCAAACACCTTTCATCTAGGAGCTCTAATTTATTTAGCCTGGATACCCTATATTCTTTGTTGGGAAGATGTGTCTCAACCTTGCAATTATATAAAGGTTATTGTTGATAGGATATATATATATTTCCTAGTTACATCGATAGGTGTAATATACAATGGAATAAGGGGGAGATTGGGATGTGTGTAAACAAGTTTTTTCATTTTTAGGAAACTACTAAAATGGCCAACATACATTAGATAAATGATACAATGTATATCTAGACCGTTAATTATTAGGTTTTAGATCTAATGGTGGATATTTTGTTGACCTGTCTTGCCCTAGAATGTAACTCTATTTTATGAGGGTGTTGTATTATGACTCTAGTAGAGAGAGATGGTGTTGTATTCTGAGAGTTTGATAACAGTTGTGTTGTCTCTCGATCTTTGAGTGGCGATACTCCTATGAGAAGCTTTCTCTGCAAGTATACTGTAATCTTTGTGATTTACTGAATAATATATTGGGTGACTTTTGGAGTGTGGAGTTTTTCTCCCAAAAGGGTTTTCCCCACATAAATCACTGTGTCATGGTATGCATGATATTTATGCTTATTTTGTTTAAGTTTCTATAACTATTAAAGATCCATAAATTTTTTTCATTATTCTCATCTCAAGATTAGTGTAGGAAGTTGTTCCATTGCCTTAGCTTCCTTACAAGTGGTATCAAAGTTTGATCACCTTTGGTTTCAATTGTGGGTTGTTGGGTTTTTTGGACTAATCTAGGTTTGAGTGGGAGCTTGTGCAAAAGACACTTTGTGATCTTGTTGCAAGAATTTTCATATGGAAAGTTCATTAGGGAGAATAGAGGTGGATAATTTTTCTAGAAATAATTTTGAAATGTGGAAGCTAAAAATGGAGGATCTGTTGATAGATCAAGATCTGTGGGATGATGTTGATGAGAATGTTTCAAGGCCTACATATCCTACTTAGGTTGGTTAATATGATATTATGGACCATAAATCCAAGGGTCTAATCAGATTATGTTTGGTAGACTCTATTTTAATTAATGTCCATGAGGAGACCTTTGCATAAAAACTATGGAAGAAGCTTGGTGAAGTGTATCAGGCCAAATCTTTACTGAACATGATTTTCTTGAGGAAGAAATTGTATTCCTTGATAATGGAAGAGGGTGGATGAATCATAGATCACCTGGAAGCATTCAATATGCTAGTGGCTCAATTGGAATCCATTGGTGTCAAAATGGATGACAACGAGAAATGTCAAATCTTGATTTCTTCTTTACCCAATTCATGGGATTCTCTTGTTATGGATATTGGGAGTACTTATGTTATTTTGAAGACTAAATATTTTGTGGGTTCTTTGATTTTTGAAGAGATGAGGAGGAAGGTATCGGTCACTACCAACGAGGCCCTAAATGTTCATGGAAGACCTAAGGGAAAAGGAAAGAAAAATGAGAAGCATGACAAATCCAAGCCTAGGGGGGATCTAAATCTCTTGGAAAGTCCAAAGTTATTTGTTGGGACCGTGATAAGCCTAGCATGTTCATAAGGAATGCAAAGATGAAAAGAAGAAGTAAAAGAATAAATTTGATTCTGATTTTGAGTTTGAGAAGGAAGATGGAAACACATTGATTGCAACTTTGGAAACTTGTGTAGGTAATGATGCATGGTTAATTGACTCAGGTGTGTCTTTTCATATGACCTCCAATAGAGATTATTTTTCTGAATATGAAAAATTTGATGGAGGTAAGGTGGACTTGGGTGATGATTCTCATTTAGACATTGTTGGTCATGGTAAAGTTTAAATCAGATTTCCTGATGGTAGAATAAAAAAGATTAATAGTGTATTGCATATCCCTAGGTTAGCACAAAAATTGTTATCTGTGAGAAAACTAATAGATGTGGGTGTGCAGGTAGTATTTTTTGATGCAACATGCAAGATGGTTAGAGGTGCTATGCTGAATGATAGAGGTGTCATATATGGCATATTGTATAAGCTTGATGCATGCACTGTTGAGTGCAATAGTACTTATGTGAAAAGCAAGTCTATGGAA
Organism: Sequoia sempervirens; assembly: GCA_007258455.2. NCBI lineage: Eukaryota > Viridiplantae > Streptophyta > Pinopsida > Cupressales > Cupressaceae > Sequoia > Sequoia sempervirens. Next base: position 107,285,821 of record VDFB02047230.1, read on the forward strand.
GAAGTGAGGGTTTCACCTTCAACAGATGATCATGGCTTATGGGTACCCAAGGGTGCTCTTTCTTTTGAAAAAAAGTTACCTTCAAAGAAAACTATGTTATGGCACTAGTGACTTGGCCACATTGGAGAAAAGGGTCTAAGGAACTTGAAAAATAAAAACCTTGTTGATGGTTTGTCTAATTGTAATATTGAATTCAATTTCTATGAGCATTGCATTTATGAAAACAAAACCACATTCATTTTTACTCGAGTTCTCATAAATCTTGTGGTGTGTTGGATCTTATTCATTTTGATGTTTTTGGTCCTATAGATGTTCCTTCGATTGGTAAACCCACATATTATTTTCATTTATTGATGATTTAATTAGAAGGACATGGGTATATTTTCTAAAGAGTAAATCTAAAGTTTTCAATCAATTTAAAGAATTTAAAGAAATGGTTGAGTTGTAGACTAGAAAGAAAATAAAATGTTTGAGGACTAATAATGGCAGTGAATTTGGCTCTAATGATTTTGATAGATTATGTAAAGATTGTGGTATTCATAGATAGAAGACAACTTTGTATTCTCCACAATAGAATGGAGCTATAGAAAGAATGAACATGACAATGATGGAGAAGGCTAGGAGTATGTTGAGTGGTGCTAGCCTAGAACAAAGGTTTTGGGCTGAAGTTGTTATCACTACCTGTTACTTGATTAATAGGTCTCCTACATCAAATCTTGTTGATAAGATGCCTATAGAGGCATGGTTGGGTCACAAGCCTTCATTAAGAAATCTTAGAGTTTTTGGTTGCGAGGCATATGCACATGTACCAAAAGAGAAGCAAACAAAGTTGTGAAATGCATCTTCATCTGATACAGTTATGGTGTGAAAGGATACAAGCTTTGGGAACCTATTGCACAAAAGGTAATATATAGTAGAAGTTTTATTTTTAGAGAAACTAAGCCTTCTTCTATTACATTGCAGCCATAACAAAGTAAATAGGAAGATGCAATTCAATTTCCTTCTATACCTAAGAAAGTTGAATCGAGGCCCAAGGATAGACAAGAAGTTGAGGAGAGCTCATCTAGCTCTGGATCTTTAGAAGAGGAAGAAGAACCTCCAACTCAACTTGTTCATAGGTCTACAAGGAATAGACAACCACCTAAAAGGTATACACTTGATTATTGGAGATATATTTTTGCTTTGAATACTAAAAGGGATGAACCCAAATCTGTAGAAGAGGCATTAGGTATGAATGATGTAGAATCTTGGAAGATTTCTTTGGATGAAGAAATGGCATCTTTGAAAAAGAATGATACATGGGATCATGTACCATTGCTTGAAGGAAAAAAGCTGTTGGTTGGAAATGGGTGTTCAAGAAAAAGATTGGTTCAGATGGAGGTATTGAGAAGTACAAAACAAGGTTGGTTGTGAAAGGTTACTCTCAAGTTGAGGGTGTTGATTATGGTGAGATATTCTTTCCTGTTGCAAAAATGACATCTATTATATTTTCTTTCTATTGTTGTTGCTTATGATGTAGAGGTTGAGCAAATGGATTTGAAAATTGCTTTCCTTCATGGTGATTTGGAGGAGGATATTTACATGATATAGCAAGAGCACTACCTGGTGAAAGGTAAAAGTAAGTTGGTTTGCAAATTGAAGAAATATTTGTATGGCTTAAAATAGAGTCCTAGGATGTGGTACCAAAAATTTGACACATATGTGTTGAGTTTGGGATTTGAGTGTTCTAAATTAGATCATTGTGTTTGTTATAAAATTGATGGTGATCATTTCCTATTTATTGCATTATATGTTGATGATATGTTATTTATTGGCAAAGGGAAAGGTATGATTTCATAACTGAAATCTCAAATTGTTGCTAAATTTGAAATGAAAGACCTTGGTGCAGCTAGAAAAATTCTTGGGATGGAAATTAAAAGAGATAGAGTGAGAAAAAAACTATGGCTTGGCCAAAGTAAGTATGCCAATTCAATTTTGTATAGATTCAACATGCACGATTGTAGACCATTATGTGTTGCTATTTTAGTTGGAACAAAGTTATCTATTTCAGATTGTCCAACATATCCATTAGAGATGGAAGACATGAGCAAAGTGCCTTACTAGAGTGTAGTTGGAAGTTTGACGTATGCTATCATTTGTACTAGACTAAACATTTCCCAAGTAGTGGGAGTTCTTTCCAGATATATGTCTAATCCTAGTAGAGTTCATTGGGATGCAGTTAAAAGAGTCTTCATATATTTGCATGGTACCTTAGATTATTTCTTGTGTTATCATAGTAGTATGAATGAAGATGAAATTTCCCTTGATATTCATGGTTATGTGGATTTAGATTGGGCAGGTGATATTGATAGCAGATGATCCACTAGTGCTTATGTGTTTACATTATTCGGTGGTGCAATCAGTTGGATGAGTAAGCGACAAACTGTGGTTGCTTTGTCCACTACTGAAGTAGAGTATATGGTAGTTACTCATGCTTGTAAAGAAGCCATTTGGATTAAGAGATTATGTTTAGATATTGGAATAAAACAAGGTGCAGTGACAATTTATTATGATAGTCAGAGTGCAATGTCTAGCCAAGAACCCAACATTTCATTCTAGGACCAAGCACATTGATGTACAATATCATTTTTGTTTGAGATATGGTCGAAGATGGCAACATGAAGCTGGTTAAGGTAGATACTTTGATGAATGTTGCTGATTCTTTAACTAAGCTTGTGAGCATAGAGAAGTTCAGATGGTGTTTAGAGATTATGGGCCTTCCGACCCCTAGCAATTAAGAGACAATGTTTACTCCCTCCTGTTGCTCTTGCAAGGTGTTTGGAAAGTGGGAGATTTGTTGGGAAAATGTGTCTCAACCTTGCAATTATAGAAAGTTTATTGTTGATAGGATATATATATATATATTTCCTAGTTACATTGATAGGCGTAATATACAATGGCAAAAGGGGGCGAGTGGGATGCGTGTAAATAATTTTAGTTAATTTTTTTTAGGAAACTATTAAAATGGATGACATACATTAGATGAATAATACAATGTATATCTAGACTATTAATTATTAGGTTTTATATCTAATGGTGGATATTTTGTTCGCCTATCTTGTCCTAGAATGTAACTCTATTTTATGAGGGCATTGTATTACAACTACAATAGAGAGAGATGGTGATGTATTTTGAGAGTCTCATAGCAGTCTTGTTGTCTCTCGATCTCTGAGTGGTGATAATCCTATGAGAAGCTTGATCTACAAGTATATTGTAATCTTTGTGATTTACTGAATAATATATTGGGTAGATTTTGGAGTGTGGGGTTTTTCTCCCAAAAGGGTTTTCCCCACATAAATCACCATGTTGTGGTATGCATGATATTTATGTTTATTTCTGTTTAAGTTTTCATAACTGTTAAAGATCTATAAAAGTTTTGCATTATTATCCTCTTAAGATTAGTGTAGGATGTTGTTCCACTACCTTGGCTTCCTTACATTCTTCATTGCTGACCATGTCCTTTAATGAGATTCGCAATGAGGGGATTTCAACCTCGATAGGTAAGACAACCTCTGATTCGTAGACCAAGGAAAATGGTGTGGCACCTGTAGGTGTTCAAATGATGGTACAATAAGCCCATACAGCTGGGTTTAGCTGCAAATTCCAATCATGACCAACTTCATTAACAATCTTTTTGAGTATTTTCAATATGGTTTTATTAGATGCCTCATCCTAACCATTTCCTTGGGGATAATACGGTGTGGAAAATCAATGCTAGATAGAAAATCAAGAACATAGTTCTTGGACGTCTTGATTTTTGAATAGTGTTCCATTGTTTATTATTATTGTTTGGGGAATTTCATACCTACAGATCAAATAATTCAAAATGAATTTTGATATTTGTTTGGTAGTAATATAGGTCAATGGAATTGCCTCTATGCATTTAGTGAAATACTCTATCACTGTGATAATAAATTTGTGTTTGTTTGATGAAGTAGGAAAAATCTTACCTACTAGGTCTAATCCCCATTGCGAGAAAGGCCATGGTGTTGTGATGGATGTCGATTCCTGGGCTGGTGCATGAAAAAGGTCACTATGTTGCTGGCACTAATGACACTTCCTAGAATAGTGTATGCATTCCTATTCCATAGAGGGCCAATAATACCCCGTTTTGAGCAGTTTTTGGACTAGGTTAGGTCTACTAGAGTGGGACCTACAAATACCTTAATGTACCTCTTGTAAGGCTATTTGTGCTTCTTCTTCATTAAGACACTGGAGTAAGATACCATCTAGACTATGATGATATAGGTATCTCCTAGGATTGTGAAGCGGGAAGTTCTATGGGTTAAGGTTTTATTTTGAGTGGTGATTAGGGCAAGTGGTATGATACTGTACTCAATATAGTCGAATGTATCTTGGTACCATGGGGAGTTAGGACCAACCACAACACATACCAGCTTTGATTTTAGGATGTCGAATGTAGATATGAGCAATTGTTCTATGAGGAAATCATACTTAGGAACATTCTGTGGAATATCAAGCAGTGGGCCTATTGTTGCCATTGTGTCAACAACTCTGTTATTGATCAAAGGAACTTGCTCAAAGGATATTATGACAAAGTATTCCTTGAAGTTGTCCACCATCCTTTTATATGACATTAATTTGTTGTATTTTTTCTGGCACTCATTGTTCACTTGTTTGATCACTAGCTGAGAATCTATGAAGACATGTAGCTCTTTTATTCTCCATTAAATAGAAATTTTTAACCCTGTGATAAGAGCTTCATATTCTAAGATATTGTTCGTGCATGGGAAAATGATCTTGTATGCCTTGGGTATACTATCTCCCTATGGTGTGATAAATAGAACACCTACTCTAGAGTCATGTTGAGTATGGGACCTGTCAAAGTATAGAGTCCAATGGCTTGTCTGTTATGTCATCAATATACTCTCATCTGGAAAGTCCACTGTGAGAGGCTTATGATCATCTATGGGTGCTTTGGCCAGTTGGTCTGCTATGATTTGTCCTTTGATGGATCTTCTATCCACATACTCTATATCAAATTCACTCAAGATCATCACCCATTTGGCAATGCGTCTTGTTAAGGTTGCCTTTGCTAGTAGGTACTTTAGTGGGTCTACTTTTGAAATCAACTTTACCTTTTTGTTTAAGATATAGTGTCTTAGCTTTTGTGTTGCAAACATGAATGAGAGACATGCTCTTTCTATGGGTGATTAGTTCAGTTCATAACCCACCAGTGTTTGATTGATGTAGTATACTGCTCTTTCTTTGTTATCCTCATCTAGCTGGGCTAGGAGAGCTCCCAACACTTCTTGTGTAGTAGAGACATAGAGCACCATTTCCTTGTTTGGGATAGGCGGCATGAGCACATGAGGAGTAAGTAGGTACTCCTTAACTTTTTGGAATGCTCAAGCTCACATATCCCATCCCATTTGAAGGTGATTTCCTTTTGTAGGAGATGAGTGAAAGGGTGACATTTGTTCACCAAAATTGTGTGGTAAATTTCCTGATGGATTGTAGCTTTCCCTATAAACTCCTCAGATGGTTTTAGTGTTTTTGGTGGATGCATCTCTATTATAGCTTTCAATTTTATAGGATCGACTTCAATCCCTCTTCTTGATGCTATGTATCCCAACATATTTTTGAATGTAACTCCGAACAAACATTTCTTAGGGTTGAGTCTCAAATTATACTGTTCAAGTTGATCAAACACCTTTGCAAGATTGGTCAAATGATCTACCATTTTGATTGACTTTGATAGAATGTCGTCCACATAGTCTTCCATGATTGTGTGTATCATACTGTGGAAGATGGTCATCATTACTATTTTATATGTTTCTACTACATTCTTTAGACCAAATGGCATTACATTCCAACAAAATTTCCCCCAAGCCCAAATAAATGTTATTTTGTGTTGATCGTCTGGAGAGATTTTTATTAGGTTATATCTGAAGAAACCATCTATTAAGGATAGCATCTCATGCTCTGTTGTTAGATCCACAATCATGTCGATACTTGGAAGGGGGAATTTATCCTTTGGATAGGATTTGTTCAGGTCCCTGAAGTGTGTGCAGATCTTTATGCCCCTAGTAGGCTTTGACACCGGTAATAGATTGGATATCTATTGTAGATAATCAATGGGTCTAATGAAACCCATGTCTAGTAGCTTTTTGAGTTCTACCTTTACCAATGATGCTATCTAAGGATGCTTTTTTTTAAGTTTTTGCTTGATAGGATTTGCTCCAGGTAAGACGACTAGATGATGTACCACTAGTGCTAGATCTAGTCCAAGTATATATTCATAGGTCCATGCAAATTTTACCTTCCTGGTGTTGATGAAAGTTGTGAAGTTTTCTTTCTCTTTAGTATCAAGTGATGCCGCATGGTATGTTACCTTCAGGTCTTCTGCTGTTCCAACATTTATGGGCTCTACTTCGTCTACTAGGAGCATTGATCTTTCTTGATATTCCAATATGGGGAGATTGAACCCTCCATCTTCGGGTGCCTCGAGGAGGTTTTCACTGTTAGATGCATCCTTTATTTTCTTCTTTTTCAGATCTAATAGATCCACACTATGGTTTTCTCTATGGGATCTCATGTTTATTTTTATTTTCTCTTTCATTTTTGTGACTAGAAGATTAAATCTCTCAATCGAAGTATGCATCCTATTTGAGTTCCATGAAAAACCCTACTTTGTGATCTCCTATTGGTATGTCTATTTGAAGTCCCATGAAATCTACAATTGCTTCATCATTCTAGAATTGATCCAGAATAGGTATCTATTATTGTTGGTCCCAACCTATCAATTGTGGGTAACAGAGTGGTAGGCTATCATCATTATCCAGAAAGCTTACAGAGGTTGAAAAAATGGTCAGTATGGATCGGGTATCTTTTTCCCACTGGGTATCTAGGTCATCATTGCTAGAAGTGGGGGAATCATATCTGGTGACGAAGGAAGGAGAATCCCATTTGTATTCATTAGAGTCTGTTCTAGAATGGTAATAGATGTTGGGGATGGTTTCAATATACTAGAGAGGGAACCTATCAATGCTAAAGTTGTTAAATAAGTCTTTGACAAGTAAATCGTTATCTATGATATGGTAATATCTAGTGCCTTAATGCTAGCAGAAGCTTCTCGTTTCTTAAAAGAGGTTCATTTGGTTTTTGGAGTAACCATGTCTTTTGGCTTGTAACCTAGTCCCATATTTTTCTTCCTCTGTTCCACTATGATAGGCTCTAAGTGGCCTTGTTTGTGTAGCCCAAGGCCACCTATTCCTCGATACCCCATTTTTTTAGCTAATTGATAACCTCTACTGCTAGGTTCAATTAGAATGGGTTGTGGATTTTCTGGTTCTTTCTGGTACTCCTTGTAAATCATGGATGAGAAGTCCTCTTTGAATATTTCTTCATCCTTCATGTCCCCCCACTTGGTGAAGATTGTTGGTTTTTCTATCATTTGCACTGTCTAAGTAGGCTTGATCTCTTTTGGACCTCCATAGATTTTAGGTATAGGTGGGAACATACCAATGTAAAATGCTTGGTTAAAGTGGTAATTCCCATTACCCTTGTCAAGTACTTGTACCTTGGTTTCTGTTTTTGGTTTCTCACTTGATGTATTTTTTATTGAGGTCGATGGAAACATGGAAGGGTCAACATATGAGAATGAGTGGAAGTCTATGCCATTGCTATGGATGCATTGGATATTATTATACTTCTCTTCCAACTTTGCATAAAACTGGAAAGGTTCAGGATCAACATATAAGGTCACCTCTTTTCCTTCATGAGGAAACTTTAGGCATTGGTGAAAGATCAATGTTACTGATTGTAATGCATGGATCCAAGGGAATCCAAGGAGAAGGTTGTATAGAAACTCAAGGTCAAGTACTTGACAGGTAGTTTCTGTGATGGCTGGTCCTATTTGCACTGGTAGCTTGACTATCCCTTTTGAATTCCTTTCAAGGTCGTCGTAGACCCTTATGGTGATACTCTTTCCTTTTTCTATCACATCGTCAAAATACCCTAGATATTTGATGAATTTTAAGGTATAGATGTTTAGACCTACACCATTATCTATCAATACCCGCTTGACCATGTTCTTGTGGACACTAACCTCTATGTATAGAGCTTGATTGTGGAATGTCCTTTCTCGGAGGTCTTTCTTTAAAAAGATTAAATGATTGCTTGCTCTGATCTTACCAACCATGGCTTGGAACTGACTAGGATCGAGGTCGTTAGGGATTATTGTTTCCAATACTTTTTCCAATATTTCCCTATGTGTGGGTGACAATTTTAACAACTCTAGGATTGAGATTAGGGAAGGTGTTTTCTTTAACTGTTCCACAATGTTGTATTCATTTGATGACTTAATTGTGGGTTTGGATGGGGCTCCTTGTATTGTAACTCCCCCTTGATAGGTGGTTACATTACAGTTGTTGTCTCCACCTTGTATAGTCACTACATTTTCCCTATTGTCATCAACTTGTGAGAGGGTTCTTAAAACCATGTCACCATACAAGTAATTAGCATTGTGGTACTCTTGTTCTTTTCCTTTGTTATTCCTTTTAGTGTGATTTGGGATTGGGTTCAAGTATATTTGAAGATCCTTGTTTCTGGGATGATGTCCAATGACCACTTCCCCTTTGTCTATCAAGTCTTGGATGAGGTGTTTGAGTCACATACAATTTTTGGTCGTGTGTCCTTTGATCTTATGGAATTCACACAAGTATTTCTCATTTTACCACAGTTTCTTGAAGCTAGGTTCCTCATAGCTCGGGCAATCATTAAGTTTGATGAGGTTTTTTTGTACTAGCTTTCACATGACTGTCTCAAGTGACTCACCTAGTACCATGAACTACCTCCTGGGTTGATCGTATTGCCTCTATTTCCCTCCTTGATTCGTTTGCTAGTTTACAAACTAATTGTTCTTGGGATAGGTAATTTGGTTGTTTTGTGTGTTGTTGGGAACATAGCTTGTTTGTGCCACCTACGGTTTGTTTTGAGGTGTGTTTTGTGCATGCCATAGTGCTCTAGCATCAACCATTGCATCATTTGTGATGTTCTTATTTTTTTCCTAGACTTTAGGTTTCTCATTTGAACTAGAGGGACTGTCTTTTAAGCTGTTCAATTTAAGGACTCCCCTTGCAATGAGGGCTCTCTCAATATGTAATCCCTTTTTGATTGCTTCTTCAAAATTTGCAGGGCATAACATAGTGAGTTGGTAGTTGATTTTGGGAAAGGACATTTATGATGAAGATGTCTACCAATTTCTTCTCTAGAATGGGCCATTTGCATTAGCTAGCCTTGGGTCTCCATCTATGTAGGTAGGAGGTAAAGGACTCTCTGTGACTCTATTTGATTGTAGAAAAACTCATGATGGTGATGTCTTCCTCTATGTTAAATGAGAAGTGGCTTATGAACTTGCTAGATAGTTCATCGAAGGTTTTAATTCTGGGTTGTAGATGGGTGAACCACTCCATAGCATGACCTATAAGGCTACGTGGAAAGAGCCTCATGCGATAAGCATCATTGTTTTGTACCTCCATACATGACACTGATAAGTCTCGTACAGTCTCTATTGAATCTCCTCTTCCTCTGTATTTGTTTTCAAACTTGGGTATTTAAAAATTCTTTGGAAAAGGTAATCTAGTGATGGAGCGATCGAATGAGAATGGACATATTTCTTGAAGAGTGTAAGTCTTATTTGTTTTCCCTACTTTTATTTTTGATATTTTTTGATTCATCGCCTCTAGTTGTAATTCCATCTCAATTTTTTGTACCCTTGTTTTCAAGTCTTTTGTGTAATAGCCTTGTTGTCCCACAATGTTTGTTTGGTCATAAGTTGGATAGAATGGGGGTATTGAAACTTGGTAGTTGTTTTAAACATAGGGTGGGTTAGGTCCTTGCTGTGTGTAAGGAGGGTTAGCTCATTGTTGCTAGGATAAAGTATACTGAAGGTTACCTTGTTGATGAGTTAGAAGGTTACCATTTTGGTAGGACAAATTGGGAGGAGTGCCCTCTAGCACACCTAGTTGTTGATATGAACTATGTTGAAGGTTTCTTGATGGTGTGTTGATGGGTTACCTTGTTGATGGGATGACTAAAGAATGGTGCCTTGTGGTACACCTTGTTGTTGGGATGGACTATACTGAAGGTTTCCTTGGTGATGCATTGGTGGGTTACCTTGTTGATGGGATGATTGAAGAAGGGTTCCTTGTGACACACCTTATTTCTTGGATGGACTAAATTGAAGGTTTCCATGGTGATGCGTTGGTGGGTTACCTTGTTGATGGGATGACTGAAGAAGGGTGCCTTGTGGAACACCTTGTTGTTGGGATGGACTATACTGGAGGTTTCCCTAATGATGTGTTGGTGGGTTACCTTGTTGATGGGACGAAGATGGAAGGGGATCTTGTTGTCCACCTTGTTGGTGGTATAGACTATACTGAAGGTTTCTTCGATGATGTGTTGGCGGGTTACATTGTTTATGGGACAAATATGGAAGGGGACCTTGTGTCCCACCTTGTTGGTGATATTGCTAGTTTGGAAGGGGATGTTGTGGTCCACCTTGTTGGTGGTACTGCTAGTCTGGAAGGGGACCCTATGGTCCACCTTTTTGGTGGTACTGCTGGTTTGGAAGGGGACGTTATGGTCCACCTTGTTGGTGGTACTACTAGTTTAGAAGGGGACCTTGTGGTCCACCTTGTTGGTGTTACTTGGCGGTATTGATTTGGAAGGGGACCCTATGGTCCACCTTGTTGATGGTACAAATTTGGAAGGGGACCTTGTGGTCCACCTTGTTGATGGTACTGATTGTTTTGGGAAGGGTCGACATTCGAAGTGTTTTGAGGTAAGTATTGTCTTGGAGGTGGATTGTTGTTTTGTGGTACATAATGGGATGACCCTCCTTGATACACTGTTGTGCCATTGCTGCTTGTTCAATCTGATTTGGTTTTCTATACAAGGGGTTTTCCTTGGGTTGACCACTATTTTGTTAGAATACATGTGACATGTTTGGATTTTTCGTGGGTTCAAATATTTGTCTCACAACCGAGTTATCCCTTAAGGGAATAATATTGGGATGTTTGAGATCCTCCAAGTTGAAGTCCATTAGCAATTTACCACCACTTTGTGCTAACTTGAAGAAATATGAGTTTGGGTCCTTTCTCATCAATTTTTCCATTAGTTTGAGCACTTTTGGGTTTTTGGAGTGTTCAAATAGTTCCTCATCATTTATCTCCTCTTCAATATCTACCTCCTCTATGATTACTCTTTTTGGATCCTGGTTGTTTTGTTCTATCACTTCATGTCTTTTTCAGTTTAGCATTTCCTCACTAAAGGTGTCTCTATACATAGGTCTCTTTTGGGGTGTTTCAAGATTGCTTGGCCTATATCCCCATGGTCCACCTTCATCGTTCGTAGTGTTTGTTGGTGGGATGTTGTTGTTCTTTCTTGCTTCCATGTTCTTCCTATGTTATAATCTTGTAGTTGTCATAAACATCTACCAAGCCCTTGTGACTATTTTCATGACTCCTAACTATGGAATGAAAGTGCTTTTGTTTTTGGATTTTCAATTTTAATGGAAATGAAAATTGCTTTTTTTTTTGGATTTTCAATACATTAAATCTAAGGGTGGTTGGCCCATTGAAAAGTGTGCATAGAAAAGGTATAGTGTATTTTGATGGATGTGGTATCTTATCGAGATGTACTCTTTGGAAAACTTTAGGGTAGGGCGGTTCTTTGAAAGTCATCATATGGATTCCCACTTAAGTATTTTTCTCTTGCTGGATCTAAGGATTTTACTCTTATCAAAGCTCATGAGGGGTATATATCTATTTCCACATAGGAGGTGGTAACATGGGTCTTCTGGATGCTAGGTCTACTTTCTCTTCCTCTTCGTCTAATATGTTTGTTGTGTTTCTCCACTAGTTGAGTGTTTCATTCTTCTCAAATATGAAGGTTCTTAAACTAATGATGATATCAATTTGTTCACCTTCAATATATGTGAGACTAGGTTGGAGGATTGGTGCTACAAGGTTCGGTTGTTGAACTAGAGCAGTCGGTTGCCAGATGGTCATAAAGTGTAATGGTGTTTTGAGATGGTTGCTATGAAGCTCAAGACCCTAAGGTTTGAGTGTTGTTTTGAAATGGTGCTACTTTTTGGAAATAAAAATGTTGAAGGACTAGGGTCAATTTTTCACTTCCTTGTCTAGAGGATATGTTGCGAAAAAAGCTTACTTGAACTATCTGCGAGTACCAAGTAATTGTTGCTATCTTAGAAATTTGAGTGAAGGAATGATCACAATGGTTTGTTTTGATTTTTATTTCTAACAAGTAGGATGAAAAAATGGATGAGCGACTATATGACTTATTTGGTTTTCCAATTGTTTCATTCTAACAAGGATCTTGTAAGAAGCTTCAATTTGTTTTTCCCAATTGTTACCAGGATAGAGCAATAGCACTAGTTTCTGAGTAAAGGCACAAAGCTATGAGCAAGAGCGACCAAATTTATCAAGTGTGGCCAAAAAAGTGTCAAGTGTGCAAGCTTTGGAGAAGCAAGTGTGAGCTAGAATGGAAAGTGCAACTCTTGTGTGTTTCTATCAGATGCAATGATTACTTAGGAAAAATCGAGTTTCTTGGGAAAGTGTGAGCATCTTCTCGGAAAGTGCGCTAGTTTTTCAGAAGCAAGTGCAAGAAAAAATAAGAAGTGCATGGGTTTCGCATCAAGTGCACAGTTTCTGTCAAATGCAACTGATTTAGCAACTATGACAAAAAATGTGGTAACTGCACTATAATTTTTTGCAAAGGCAGTCTTTGTGTGTTTTGTTTCTAGTTTGAACAATCTTTCTCTAGATTTTTGCAAGTCTAAGTTGGTTTTCTCCTCAATTTCTTTGTGTTTGGAGTATGACAAGTGATACAACAACACTTGGACTAACTCATAAAGCATGGACTTGTGTGACCTTCATGTATATGGCTTTAAGTTGTGAAATCATGACACCCAAGCCATAGTTTCCAAATGTTTACTTTGATCTAATGCAACTTGAAATTAAAGCTTGAATATTTAGAAACCTTTAAGGAAATCCTTTTAAGGAGTGCAAATATAGGATTCTTTTAAAATCATACACTAATTCAAAGGGTTTGTGATTTTAACCATCATGTTTAGTGTTTGTTTTTATGTGTTCTTTTTAGATCAAGCACATAATTTGATGTCAAGATTGTTTTGAATGTATTTGGAAAGTTTAACATAAATAAAAATTTACAACCCAAGGGATATAAACCATTCTTTTGGGCAGGCTTGCCTCATGCTCTGAAGAGATGATTTTACATGCAACTTATGGCATGGGCCTATAGTTGTACTTGGCAAGTAACTTCTCAGAAGTAAATTCTAATGCACCACTTTCAAAGAATGTTTTTGGATAAAGGGGTAGATTCTAAAAAAAATTAGCTCTTAGTAATGTTTTGGGGATATTATTTTTGGATCCCTATACATGGGACATTTTTCTCAATTAAGAGGCCTCCTAGCCCTTGGAGGTTTTTACGTATCGCACAGATACTAGGGAAGACTGACATTAGTATAGGCCAACAACACCTGGTGGGATGAACTTTCCTCACACCCACAAATTATTTATATAGCGGTATAGAATGAAAGCACCACTTGGGTCACCTATGAGTTCTCCAACATAGGATGTTTTTCAATAGGTAGGCCCTCTAAAAGGTATGGTTTGAAAATAAAGGTACGAAGCTCAAGATGTTTTTGCTTGCCCAAGATCGCCAAAAGGTGTGAGGGGAGAAGAAAACCATCAAGCTTACCAAACACTGAATGCATGACATACAATTCATAGTAGTTTGATTCTTTTTAAGCACCTTGAGCGGTGCTATCCCCAAAAATATGTGAATAAGATATCAATGATTTTTTTTTTAATTGCATCTAATGGAAGTGTTATAGACACCAGTCAATATCATGGCAAAGGTGCAAGACAAAAAAAATGATTTGTTTATTTTTAAGCCCAAATCCAAGTGTTTCTAAATCTATCCTGGTCTTACTTGGTCAACAAAAGAAAATGTGAGTGTGTGTCAACAAAAAGGAAATCATTTTGGTCATTTGTGTTGTTCTTTTTATGCACCAAAATAAAGATTCCTAATTATGAAAAATTGGAAAGAGTTCATTTTTAGAGCGCCCAAATTGAAATGTGTGGTTTTGTAGGGTTCCTTTTAAGCACTAAAATTGAAAGATTCCTAACTTGAAAACTTTAAAATGGTTTATTTTAGAGCACCAAAAATGAAGTGTTCATTTGTGTTGTTCTTTTTAAGCACCAATATCAAGATTCCTAATTTAAGAAAGCTTTTAAATTGTTCATTTTAGAGCACTTAAAAGAAAAGTGTTTTTTTTAGGTTATTTTTAAGCACTAAATGAAAGTTCCTAAATTTAAGAAAGCTTTAAAATTGTTGATTTTTAGAGCACTTAAAAACAAAGTGTGTTTGTTCTTTTTAATGCACCAAATAAACAAATTTCTAACTTAAAAAAGTATGGAAAATCCGAAGCTCTTGGACCGTTCGTCTTCCTACAAAAAACATGTTAGTGGTTTCTTGATCCTGCATACACAATGTTAATACCTGCCACACACTCAAAATTAGGCATTTATTAGTGAAAAAATCAAATTCCTATTAGTAGATCTCAGACACAGGTTAGTTAGTGCAAAAGTCTAGGAAAAACAAGTGCGCCCTCTGTTAGAGAGAAAATGTGTAGAAAAATTCAAGTGAAACCTCTGTCATCAGTCAAATGCATGGAAAAATATCAAGTGTGTGGATCTTAGTGTCAAGTGCATAGTTTTTAGAGTGAAGTGTGTAGATTTATTGATAGGAAATTGCAAAATTTTTTGGAATAGTGAGTGAAACTTTTTCAAAAGCTCTAAAAACTTGCAACTTTAATTAAAACTCATAAAAACATTAAAATTTAGGACTGTGGTCCCACTAGGCATGATTGAATGTGTGATGGGGAAAATCATATATGCAAATAAGATAAACGTATTTGAAATATAATCTAATCCAAGATCAAGAACACAAATCTAAGATCTATTCCTACACTTATGAAATGCACAATTTAGAATACTGAATTCAAGAACATGAAAATGAAGTACATAAACAATTGAATTCAATAAAAAAATTGTTACCTATCTCATATCGGAGTATATTCATGAGGATGTGGTTGCTCGTATCACAATGAAGCCTCCATAGTTCATATGTGAAAGCTCAAAGAATGTTGCGTTTATGGTGGGTTGATCGAAGAAATGTTGAAGCTCTATCAATGGTGTTTTGGCATTTCTTCCTTGTTTGAATAGGTTGATTCTTGGATCCTTTTTGGTGAGGAAAAAGGTTTGTTATATAGAGAATGTGATTCAAAATGGACAATTAGAATTAAACAATGTTGAATCAAGATCAATGGTTGAGAGGTGTTGAGAGGATTTAGACATGAATAATCCGCGCAAAATAGATTGCACAAATTTTGTGATTGAAGAAATAGATTGAATGATTAGTGGGATTGAGGAATAGATTGATTAGTGAGGAATAAATTGATTGGTCAGGGAATCATAATTTTCTCAATCATAAATAGATTGATTTGTCAAGATTAGATTGAGAAATCAGGGGATCACAATTTACTCAATCAGGAAAGTGGTTGAAAAGATTAATTAATTGATTTAATTAATTAATTCATTTTGGAGTTGAATGTTCAAATCAAGTTTGAATTTTTCAAACAAAGTTGCATTAGTTTGATTTGATTTTTGGTGATGTTTTGAATAGATTGATTTGATTATTCAAATTTTAGAGGGAAAGTGCCATAATTAAATTATTATAATTTAATAATTCAATTAACTTAGGGGAATAAGGTGATTTAGTGACATAATTAAATATTTGGTATTATTTAACTAATCGAGACAAAATAAGTTAGATTAGGACTTAATTAAATAAATGCAATTTATTTAATTGGTTGAAATGATAGTAACATGAATTAATCAAATAATGTCATTTTATTCAATTAATAATAGAAATAGGGTTTTTAGGACTTTATTAAATAAATGTAATTTATTTAATCAGTCAAAAATGATGAAACTGTGAATTAATTAAATAATGTTGTATTATTCAATTAATTTAAGGTTTTGGATGCAATTGATGTAAAATGCAGTGATGTTTGATGATAATGATTTTGATGATGTGAAAATGTCATTTAGGGTGTGTGATAGGTTTTAGGTCAATTTTACATGTCTACACCCATATATAAAATATCTCTCATAAATAAAGTAACATAGAAAAATCTGTAGGGAAAAGCCTCTCTCTAGAAGAGAGAATGCATGAAATAAAACATGTACAAGTGATGGAAAAATGAATCTAGTTGAAACCCCAAAGATTAAATCCATCATGGATATAGAATCAATAATCCCTCCATAGGAGAGGAAGAGGTGAGGCTATAGATCCCCCCAACAATGAACTAGCCCTTATGCCAATGGTGAATGCATAAAGATGAATGTTGAAGAGTGTCCAAAATTGAAAAAAAAACATTTTTTCCCTTGGGAAGAATCAAATCCAATGGTGTATGCAAAAGAATATAGAACTCTGAGAAGAGAGAAGAGAGAAGTCTCATGATAGGTTCCTTTGAGATTTGCTTAAGTGTCCACTTGTCAGAATCAAAGCATGCCACAATGCAATGAGGTTAAACCAATCCAAAATACTATAGACTATATTATTTGTGCTACAATTGTCATCAACAAGGAAGTGGATATACTCAAGTGTGTTCTCTAAATTTATAATATGGCAGTCAAAAAATAAATCTATAATACTTGTCAAGAACTCATCCCACAAATTTAAATTTTAAAGTATAATTATTTTTTTGAATTGAAGTATTGGAAGCCATGGAAATTTTTATCTATAAAGTAGGAGGTGGAGGGGATGAAGGATTGCCACAAGTTTCAAGAACACCAAGATTCAAGTGACTAAACTGAAGTCCTCATAAATACAATTTAGTCTATATGCATGAGTGTGGATATTAGTAAAAGAAACTACAACATCATTAGGGAAAAAATGTTAAAAGGTGGAAAAGTGAGATGAATGATCAACCATTCCTATAAAAATGACCATTCTGCTCTCAAAATCCCTAATAATCACAAAATCATGTGTTAAAAT
Organism: Sequoia sempervirens; assembly: GCA_007258455.2. NCBI lineage: Eukaryota > Viridiplantae > Streptophyta > Pinopsida > Cupressales > Cupressaceae > Sequoia > Sequoia sempervirens. The sequence goes on from VDFB02047230.1 coordinate 107,302,993, forward strand.
AATCTTTCCTACTCTACTATGTGCAATCTAATAGATAGAAAGAAGATTGGTTGATAAGGATGGAGCACATAGTGCATCATTTCCTATTTCTTCTCCCATGCTAACAAATCCTTTCCTGAAAACACATATATGTGTTGTTCCATATCACGATTTGTGGTAAAGTACAAGGCTCAAATGAAGAGAAAATACCCTATGATGAATCCATATGATGTGAAGCTCCAAAATCAAGAAGCCATCTCCCTAAATTAGGACTTGTAGAAGAAAAAGTGTCTTACTTTTCATCTTTTCTATCCCACTAGCCAATCCATTTTTACTTGATAATGTAGATGATGATTCTATAGAGAAGAGGAAGAACTAGAAGGCATTGTTGAAGGCAAAGAGATATTGTTCTTTTGAAGAAGGTGCTTCAACTCATCAATTTATTTTTCTAACAACTATGTTCATCATGCCCAAGTCTTTTGAAATAAGCACATGTGGGTTTCTCCTTCTTACATTTATTCTCTTTGAGAAGAGGTGAGAGGCTCGTTATATTTTTTCTTATATTTTGGTTTCTTCTTTCCTTTGCCTTTGGGTGATTGGACCACCAATTCTCGACTCTTGGGAAGTGCATCTAATTGGACAAGCTTAGCTTTCTCTCTAGTCAAATAGTCACAAAATTTCTCAAAAGTAGGCATGTAAAGGCATCACTTATTGCATCCATGGTGGAATAATAGGTAGAAGAAAAGGCAACAAATTGTCCTTTTAACCTAGAAAAATTAAGAATATAGATTCCTTATCAAATCTATCTTTTTCACAACTAGCCAATTGAGATATCAAATATTTAATCTTAACCAAATAATATTCAATGAAAGGAAATGTATTATGAGAAATAAAATTTAAAATTTCCTTTATTTGTAAAGCAAAAAATTCATTGATTGTACTAATAAATATTTGAATCTGTCCAATACCTTCATAGGTGTTGTAGATTCCTCACCACAGAACAAGATGTCAGAAACATGCAATACAATCAAACACATGGCCTCATCAAATTTGTTCCTATGAAAAACTATCTCATAATACCTACTAAAATTAGGTTGACGTGCACCCAAAGTATACCATAATCCCTTAGATAGGAGCAACTATTGCATATTGGTTTTTCATCTATGATAGTTATGAGTGAGGAGCTGAAATGAACCTAAATCTACTATGATAAAAATAAACACCAATATAAAAATAGAAAATAAATAACAATAATTTTAATATGAAACCTCTCAAAATATGAGTAAATGGTGAAATTGAAGCCCTTCCATGTAAAATAAATCACCAATTTCAATAATTTATACTAGAAATGAGCCAAAGTACCCAAATAAACTTGAACTAAAATTCTAATGTATAAGAAATAATATAGAAAACTAATAGTTATGGATTGTAGTTCTTAGAAGTACCTTTCTAATGCATATAATAAGTAAATATCACACTATAGGTGAAATATATGAGCTTGAAAGCTAAAAAGGAAATCTAAACTTCAATAAACAATATCAAGCACCTATACCACAATTTTAAAAAACAATATGTACAATTGTGAAGTGTTCAAAGACAATTTTTGTGTCTATAAGAAGTCAAAAATATATTAATTTGGAAAAAATATTTAGGGCATGATGTTGAGTGTTGGTTTATATTTTTGTCGCTACAAAGATTAACTGACTTGCCCAATAAGCAGTGATAAATTTCACCAAGAAATGGAGAAATTGTTATGAGATTAACAATTCTCCTCTGCGCTTGAGAGGGGAAGATCCCTTGTATGATGTGATTTTATATTTTAGGTACTTTTAAATAGAAATTATGAATGACAAGCAATAGAAAAATAGGGACAAAATAAGAAAGAAGAGATTATAATAACTACGAAAGAACAAAAAATTCTAAATAATTTGCACTCTTGGAGCAAATAAAGATTATAAATAGTGAGAAATTGATTAGAAAAATAAAACCAACTTCGAGGAAGGAATTATTGAGATAAGAACAATAATTCTTCTTCGTAAAATCAATTATAGCTCACAAACTCTAGTTCTCTCTATACAATGCTTTCAATGTGGTGTAGGGGCACCAAGAGCATTTTATGTAAATGTTGAAAATTGAGGTCTTGTGTTAGTTTGAGGGCGTGTGAGTATTTTTTTGTGTCAATAAGGTCATATAGACCATTTTGTGATGTAATGAGTCCATAGGTGATTAGGAAGTTCAAGTTGCAACATATTGCAAAATTTGCAAAATATTGTCATGTTGAAAAGTTGCTAAGAGTGCAAACTTGGAACACCAATGGTCAGTTGGGATTTGAAAGGTGGTTATTCAGTTTTCTAGGTTTATTTTTTATTTTTTTGAGTATATATACCATGTATTTGGTTTAATGGAGGAGTTGGACGAAGTTTGATTGAAAATAAAAACATTAAAGCTTTCAAATTTTTGTATTTTTCTAGAAAATCTCTGCTTTTTGGATTTGTACGGCTCTATATAGGTTGCCTTCAGTTTTAAGTTCTTTAAGATTGATATAGATATATGTTATAACTTCCTTCTAGAATTGGTTTGATGGATTTTTATTGAATTTGTAGAATCCAGTGTGCATCTTACTGAAAGCAGCCAAATAAACAGGGTTATAAAGGGTTTGAGGACTTAAAATGCTCAAAGGCCCATTCCACCATTTGTGACCATTGTAATTGAGTGGAATGGTTCAAATAGGATAGGAATAGATGTTAGGATAGTTTTGGTGAGTAGGGGAGGTCGTTTGGAGTCTTGGGTATGAAGCCGTAGTTGTGAAAATGTGTGATTTTGAGTGAAATTTGGTGGTTTTAGAGTGAAAATGGATGAAATCCATTATGGCAATAGTTTGTGAGGGTCTTTTGAGCATGTTTAGACCTAATAAGGAATTTTTGAGGTGTTTTTTGAGTGATATAAGTGTAGGAAGGTGTATTTTCAATAAACTCTCCATGGAAGGGCTTAAATTGAGGGTTTTAAGGTTAGGGGTGTTGGAGAGCATTTCTATGTTAGAGAGTGGTAGATTTTGATTGTTTGGAGGAAGGTTATTGACTAACCAAGGAAATTTTAGAGGGGAAACAAGTTTAAAGAGAAGTTCCTTTGTAAAAGTTGGCTAATTGGAGCCCTTTTCAATGTTCAAGATTAGTTTAAGTGGTAATATTCCAAAGTAAGTGCATGCGATTTTGTGATATGTTAAAAAGTGCCCTAATGGGTTCCTAAAATGATAGTTGGGTTGTGGATTTGAGTTGTCTATTGAAATATGTGAGTGGAAAACTAGGTCTGCACACCTACTAGGCAAGTAGTGCAGTTGTGAAGGAATTCACCCTTGAGAGGGGTTTGTGGATTCAAAAATTAGTTGAAACATCTTAAATTGTGTTGGATAGTTGAAAGACCTCCCTGCTTTGCATCAATTGGTATCAGAGCGTAGGTACTAGATCTTTTGAGGGAGAAGGTTAAAGTTTGCATAAGGAAAAAGGTTGGAATTTGAAGGGTCGAGATGCCTCCTAAGAACAATGCAATTGTTAGAGAACTACAAGAGTTGAAAGAAATGCATGCTAGGTTGATGGAGTCTCATAATGTTGTTTTAGCAAGGCTTGTTGCCCTAGAGTCAAATCAGAGAAGAGGTGTAGCATTGGGTGATGAGAGTGAAACTGATGAAGATGAAGAGGAAGAGTTTCAAGAGGCTGATGGAGAGCCATTGGACCTTGAGGAACAGAGGATGACCAAGATTCTAAAAGTAGTCAAAGGTGATACACACAAGGTGAAGGTTGATTTTCCCATGTATGGTAGAAATTTGAATGATGAGGAATTGCTAGATTGGATTGCAGCATTGGATAACTACTTTGAGTGTGAAGATGTTCTTGAAGAGCAAAGGGTGAAGATTGCAAAGAAAAAGCTGAAAATTCATGCACTTTTATGGTGGGATTATGAGCAATTAGAGAGGATAAAGAAAGAAAAGTCCAAGATTGTTTCATGGGACAAGATGGTAGCAAAAATTAAAGGTAAGTTCTTGCCTAAATATTATAAAATTCAAATGTTTGAGAAACTTTAAAGTTTAAAGAAAAAAGAAATGGATGTGAAAACATAAACTGAAGAATTTTATAAGTTGAATATAAGGTCTGGTCATGATGAAAATGAAGTAGAAAAGGTTTCTAGGTATCTAGGTGGCCTTAGATTTAACATTCAAGATGAATTGGTTGTGGAAAATCCACAGACATTGGAAGAATGTTTTCAAGTAGCCATTAGAGTTGAAGAAAAGTTAAAAAGAAGGCAAGATAAGTCCATTAGAGGTAGAGGCAACACCTCTAATGGAAGAGGATCATTCCCTACTTCAAAACAAGCAAGTGAGAGATAGGAGGATGTGCACAAAGGACAAGAAAAAGCTACAATTTTCAGAGGTGGATTTAGAGGTTCAAGAGGCAGATTTGGTGGAGGTAGAAGTTCAAACACATTTGTAGGTAGGTGTTACAATTTTCAAGAGTTTGGGCATATAACATACAAGTTTCCTAAAAGAAAGGATTCTACATCAAGTGGTGGTGAAAGGAGAAGTGAAAGAAGGGCTCAAATAATGCAAGAAGATGAATGTGAAAGTGCAAATTCTTCTAGTCATGTTGCTACTCCAGAGGTAGGAGAATCATTGTTGCTTAGAAGACAATTGTTGAAGACATCCAAAGAGAAGGAACCAATGCAAAGAAAAGATCTAGTGAGAACCACATGTAAGTCCAAGGGTAAGGTATGCAAAGTAGTCATAGATTTTGGTTGCACTGAAAATATGGTCTCTAATGAAATGATAGAAAATTTGAAGTTGCAAAAGTTTCCTCATGAAAATCCATATAAGATATCATGGTTGAATGATAGCCAATCCATCTTGATTAGTGAACAAGCATTGATTGAATTTAGTATTGGTGGTTACAAAGATAAGGTTGTTTGTGATGTTGTGCTAATAGATTGTTGTCATGTATTGCTTGGGAGACCATGGTAGTATGAAAAGCATGCCATCTATGCTTGCAGAAGAAATAACTATCTGATTGAGCATAATAGGAGTAGTTTTAATCTCATTCCATTGCAAGAGGATGTGGAGGATCAGTCTAAGGAAAAATAGATCATCATGATAGGCAAGAAGGAGCTCTTGAAGTTTGAGGAAGACAAGAATATAGGATTTTCAGCCACTTCAAGGCTTAAAGGTGCTAAGACATCAGATTGGAAGAGTGATCCAATGATGAATAGAAGGGAGGATGATAGATTGGTGTCCAAGTCTGATATAGAAAAGGTAAAGGATGGATTGTTTGTGAAGAGGCAAGATGAGTTGGAAAGGCAAGATGAAATTGTGGTAGGGATAGTAGTTTGTCTAGTGATTGTAAAAGGGGTTAAGGGGTAGTTCAATACTATGAATACATTGGTAAATGAATTTGATAATGTAAAGGATTTGAGGGCAAAGAAACTAGTTACAAAGGTGAAGAAAAATGGTGTGGTGAGTGATGGTGTTTGGTAGAGACAAAGAGGTAAGTTCGAGTATAATTCAAGAGTGAAAGATAGGGTAGTTAAAGGAAAGATTGACAGTGGACAAAGTGTAGGTGTTATGGTAGGTACAACTTTAGTTTGTGATGGTGGAAAAGCAGAAGAAAATCATTAAATCAGTTTATGAAAGAGGAGCATATCCAAGGCAGTAAGAGGACTATAAACATAAGGTGCAAGGTAAATTTTCCAATTTTGACTCAAAGGATAGGTGTACCAGACAAAAGAGCTTTTGCAGATCAAAGGGATAAAGATTTCAGAGGTGGACCGGTTGAAGTTTAGTTTCCATGAGACTTGGAAAATTTTCAAGGCCAGGTGTATGGTGCAAGGGCACCAAGAGAATTTTATGTAAATGTTGAAAATTGAGGTCTTGTGTTAGTTTTAGGGTGTGTGAGTATTTTGTTGCATCAATAAGGTTATAGAAAATTTTGTGATGTAATGAGTCCATAGTTGATTAGGAAGTTTAAGTTGCAACATATTGCAAAGTTTGCAAAATATTGTCATGTTAAAAAGTAGCTAAAAGTGAAAACTTGGAACACCAACGATTAGTTGGAATTTGAAAGGTGGTTAGTTAGTTTTCTAGGTGATTTTTTTATTGTTTTGAGTATATATACCATGTATTTTGTCGAATGGAGGAGTTGGATGAAGTTTGATTGAAAATAAAAACATTGAAGCTTTCAAATTTCTGTATTTTTTTAGAAAATCTCTACTTTTTGGATATGTACGGCTCCATACAGGATGTATTTAGTTTGAAGTGCTTTAATATTGATAGATATATGTTCTAAATTCATTCTAGAATTTGTTTGAGGGATTTTTATTGAATTTGTAGAATATGGTGTGCATCTTACTGAAAGTGACCAGAGAAACAGGGTTATAAAGGGTTTGAGGACTTAAAATGCTCAAAGGCCCATTCCACCATTTGTGACAACTATAATTGAGTGGAATGGGTCAAATAGGATAGGAATAGATGTTAGGAGAGTTTTTGTGAGTAGGGGAGATCGTTTGGAGTCTTGGGAATGAAGCCCTAGTTGTGAAAATGTGTGATTTTGAGTGAAATTTAGTGGTTTCAAAGTGAAAATGGATGAAATCCATTAGGGAAGTAGTTTGTGAGGGTCTTTCGAGCATGTGCAGACCTAATAAGGAATTTTTGAGGTGTTGGTTGAGTGAGATAAGTGTGGGAAGGTGTATTTCCAATAAACCCTCCTTGGAAGGGCTTAAATTGATAGTTTTAAAGTTAGGGGTGTTGGAGAGTGTTTCTCGGTCAAAGAGGTAGATTTTGTTTGTTTGGAGGCAGGTTATTGACTATCCAAGGGAATTTTTGAGGGGATGCAAGTTTAAAAAGGAGTTCCTTTGTAAAATTGGGCTAATTGGAGCTCTTTTTATGTTCAAGATTAGTTTAAGTGGTATTTTTCCAAAGTAAGTACATGTGATTTTGTGATATGTTCAAAAGTTCCCTAATGGGTTCCTGAAATGATAGTTGGGTTGTGGCTTTGAGTTGTCTATTGAAAGATGTGAGTGGAAAACCAGGTCTACACACCTACTTGGCAAGTAGTGCATGTTGGATGTTGTGGTTGTGTTGTTGATATGTGGTTGTCATTGATGTCAACACTATTAGCATAAATGTATTTGAAGTTGTATATGTCGAGGATATTGAGAAAATTGTAATAAATAAGTTGCAGGTTGTTAGTGGTGAAGTGAAGTTCAGTATGTTAGTATGTTCTATACATTGATGATCAGAGGTTGTGGACTAAAGGGTTTGTTGTTGAGTGTATTTAGTTTATCCACGTCGAGTTTCAGAGATCCGCATGAAGATTTGATTGAGTTATGAAGATTTCCATTCAGATAGTTTTTTTGTTTCTTCAGTTGGTGTTCCTAATTGAAGATGATGCTATTTTAGCTAGTTCAATTGTTGTAGATGCTTCTCTTGTGATTTGTGATGCTTGTGGATGTTTCTAGATCGTGCTCTATCTTTGTTGCACATCTACATTGATCGTTGTGCTCATGGTTGGAGGTTTTTTCTTGCTTGTTCATGTTTTTCTTGTTCTTGGCCGACACAGTGTTTGTAGCGTGTTGTGGATCTTTGAGGAGAAATTAATTGAAGTATTTTCATGTTGGAGATGTTTATTTGGGTCCTCACTAAGTTGTGGCTGACCTTGGTTGATTCACATTGATAATATTTAATGTTTTGGACAGATAGTTTATATTCATTTTATTATTTCTTTGTGGCCGACTTGTAGCGATGAAGTTTCTTGTTGCGGATATATAAGAGTGATTGTTTATTCGAATTTAAGAAGTGGAGAGTGGATACTGAATGTGTGTATGTGTGAATATCATTCAAAGGAAAATCAGAGTGTGAAGAAGTGTGAAGAAGAGTGAAGAATTGTTTATGTACTTAATTGGAACTGTAATCAGGCATTAGTAGATGCTATTTTCCTAGTTCAAATCCAGATGGCTTTAATCTAAATCTCTTTGTAAGAGAGTGTGTCTTCCTTTTTAATTGAGTAGTGAGCTCTAGGCAGTGTGCCTGGATGCATGTGCATTTCCCATATTTCATTTTCATTATACTTGTAATAGGGTATAATCTTGTAGAGTGATGTCCACCGTGGTTTTTCCCCTAATAGGGTTTCCACGTAAAGAAATCTTGGTGTTATGTGTGTTTCTGATGTGTTGATGATTTATGTTTTCATGATAATAATCATATCTAAGAATAAGGTTAATAATTTGAATAAGTTTTGAATTTCTGTGACAACTGATTCACCCCCCCTCTTAGTTGTCTGCCCTTGTATTTCCAACACTTGGTATCAGAGCAGGTTCCTTGGAAGAAGTTTAACAACTTAAGGTGATTCAGGATGGCAAGTTACAATAAGGATAGTTTGAGATTTGATGGAATAAATTATTCTTTGTGGAAGACTCGAATGGAGTGCCATCTGAGATGCATTGGTGAACCCTACTAGAGCATTACAAGAAATAGGTATGTTATTCCACCGAATAGTACATATGTTGAGTATAATATCCTTGCAAAGGAAGCTTTGTTGAGTGCTTTGACTAATTCTAAGATGACAAATGTTATGGACTTGAAGACTGCTTATGAGATCTGGAAAAAGTTGGAAACCTTGTATGAAGGTGATGTTAATGTGAAGATTACTAAGCTACAAAGTTTGAAAGGGAAATATGAAAGGTTGAGAATGGGTGATGATGAGAAAATGAATACTTTCATGCAAAGAGTGAATGAACTTGTGTGTGGTATTAGATGTGCTGGTGGAAAGATAGATGAATCTAATATTGTTTCTAAAGTGCTTAGATCCTTGCTCGAGTCTTACAAAGTAAAAGCTAGTGCTATTGAAGAGCTCCAGACTGTAACAACCATAACTAGAGATACATTGGTTGGTAAGCTGATTGCTTTTGAGTTGAGTGAATTTGGTGATGCCATTCCTAAGTTTGAATTTGAATTTAAGGCTACTACTTCCAGGAGAGATATACATAGATATGATCCGGGTGAAAGTCTATCTAGAAAGACATTCAAGTATGAGGATGAAATCAGAGAGATTTAAGAAGAAGAAAAAGAGCTAGAAGAGCTGGAAGCACTTATTTTCAAAAGAGTATTGAGAGGAAAAGGTAAGTGTGAAGGAAAATTCCCTCTTAAATGTTTTTCTTGCAATAAGATAGGTCATTTTGCATCAAGGTGTCTGGAAAGAGCTGCTAAACCAAGACATAACAAGCCTATATTTTAGAAGAAGTGTTACTATGCTGCTGATGAAGGTGTGATAGATGATGAATATGATAGAGGGAATATAAGTGATGATGAATGGGTATTTATTGCTATCAAGGAAAATAATCATGTATCGATTGAATCTGCTAGTTGTACAAATGTGGAGAAATCCCTAGTTGCTTGTTGATGGTGTTTTCTGCACAACAACAACTCAGACAGAATATGGAAATCCAATCTCTCTTGAAAGGTAAATCTCTATCAGCAAGCCTCAAGAGATAACCCCAAGGTCTCTAATGTTAGGTCTTGACAATGCATAAACAACTCAGTTATAAATGTGAAAATGCTGGTACTCACAAAGGGACCTTACTACAAGCAAACACTGAATCTCAAAGTTTATCAGATTTAGCAATATGGTAATACTTTTAATACTAAATCTAACCCAAATGATAAAGAAAGAGAAAAAGAGATAAGGTTTTCAAAGATATTCTTAAATTTAAAAATACTCCTAAGATTAACAATGCAAATGATGAACACTTGAAATGGACCAATCCCGCAGAAACTGATTTCTGCTCGACCCAGATGAATCTACAATCTTACAGAAATAGTGCAATCTACTAAGGCATTAAAGATTTTCAGATCATGAACATTCATTCAAGACAACCCGGTTATAATCAAAATGAACAAACATCCACAATTGAACTAAGCACAGTGAATTTAAAGTCCAAGCTAAATTTGCAAAGAAACTAACAATCAGTTGGTTGCAACAAGTATGGACCAGAGATTGCTGCAACACTTCAAGTACCAAATCATAAACAATTTCAATTCATCTAACATTAAACCTAGCACATCTATCAAATAAAATTAAGCAATTCCAAAGATAGAATCACAAGAACCATGCCAGATATAATTCAACACAAGAAAGGCACCAAATCACAATGTCTTCACTTGCATTAAACTAACCAAAGTAGCAACAATTCGAGTATTCTATTACAACACTTGCTTTCTTGAAAATAAAACTAACTCCTAAACCTAACTCTTGCTATTTTGCTTAATTTGCTCCAATATCAAAACTATCTAGCCCTTACAAATGAGGCATAATGCCATATTTATAGAAACACTCCAAGATATTTCGACCTAATTGGGGTTTACAATAAAAAACAGCCACAAACAAGCCAACCCAAGAGGAATTCAAAATAAACAAAGTGGGTATTAAATGCAAGTACTTCATCCAGGTCGACCTGGGGTCTCCAACAAAGCTCGGCCCAATGCATGTGAAGGAAGAGGCAAAATAATGGAGAAGCACAAATTCCAATGTAGCATTGCATTAACTACTTCCCTCTTTATCCTTAGTGCGCTCCATCTTATCCTGTACCATCAAAAATACCTTTTCCAAGTCGGCCACATGTGGCATAGGTAAAATCTTAACTCTCCTCTCAATGGACTTGATATCATCTCTTGACTGTTTTACCATTTTATCTCAATCTACCTTGTTTGATATTTATCAATTACTGCAATGTAAGTAGTTGCATCATCCAATTGATGTTCAGTGATTGGGCCCTCATTGATAGGTGAATACACATGTTGCCACCATTTTCTCAACTGATCCAAGCTAAGATGCTTTGGCACAAATCTCTTTCTCCCTGTCATCACCTCAAAGAAGGAAATGCACCTATTGTAAATTTCAGTCAAAGTGTCCTCAATATGTTTCCCCTATTTATATACTTTCTTTAAAACCTTCTACCTTATTTTCAAAGCTTCATACCATTCCCAAGGTTCTACAACTCTGGAGGAAGGAATAATTCCATCACTTATCAATTTATCCTCAATATACTCCATGATGGTCTTAGTCTTTTGCAATAGGAGATCTACGTCCTCCTTATCCTATGCTAATACATCTTTTAACCAATTTATTGACCTCATAGCATCTCCTCTAGTCAAAAGGATATCTTTGATAGCATCATCTCCCTTGGTTTGTACCCCCTATAACCAACCGATTGTAGCATGTGTGGTTCTTTTCATTCTTTCCAGCTCTGTTATGGTTTCTTGTGGTAGGAAACTTGCAGCAGATGATGAGGAACTGATGGATTGCAAAGGCTTCATCAAGTCTTACAAATATCTCTTGAGTTTATCATTTTCCTTCTTCAATTCCTGTTTGGTCTAAACTTCTTTCCTCAACCTACCCAAGATCACAACACTAGAGCCCTCATATTCTTCAATCTCTTGTTCCATGGAAGTAGGCCCTAGGTTGATAGTCTGCACATTATAATCACTTCCAGTTAGATCATCCCTATTCTTATCAAGAGTAGGAGTAGCAATGTGAACCACCCTGTTATTGGCTTCATCCCTCTCAATCATAGAAATGACCCTGGCTTTCTTCTTTCCTTTACCCTTTCCTATATTTTCCAATAGCTCATCCTAATTGGGAGGGGTGTCATCTAAAACAATCTATTTACTCTTTAATTCTTTATCCAACCAACCCAAAATAGTAGATTCTGATTGTACTTTTCTCTATCCAACTTCATCTTGTTGATCCTTGGGCATATATTCATTCAAATCCCATTTCTTACGAATCTCCTCAACTGTTTCTTCCTTTCTTTATCATGCTCTTCTTCATGCATCGGTGATGGAGTCCCAATTGGTATTTCCTCCTTTGAGGAGGTCTATCTTCTTCACTCTTGATAGGTGAATCATCATAAGTTACTAGGGGAGACTGCAACACCTTCTCTATTTCTGCCTCAGTACTATAGAGTTCACCTTCTTGAAATTCTTCTCCTTCTGAATCTTGATGACTTTCTACTTCTTTGGATTCACTTGGTTCACCTGGTGCACTACGAGCTTCATAGGAAGGAGAAATATCATCACATTGTTCTATAGCAGGAGTAATTGGAGGGGAATCCTTCCTCGGCACACTATCCTTAGGAGAAGGAGTTCTTGATTTTCTTGTATATACCTGTGTCCTTTCTCCCGAGCTCTCCACATTTATCATAGGTGGGCTAACTTCCTCTCCTGCCTTGGAACTTTTCTTTTCCTTTTACACCAATCTTACTATCCTTCTTCTCTTGGGCATAGGGACACTAACCTCCTTATCCTCCCTTTCAGTCTCATCCTTTGCTGACTTCTTCATCCTTGAAATATGCCTCCTTTTCTTTGCAATAGGATTTCTTTGTTTTTCCGCCTCCTGTACTTCCTCCGCTTGAACATCTTTAATATTGATCTTAAAAGGAGAGCTCACCTTGCCCTTACCCTTAGGATCTTGCTCAGTTGACTCCTCAGAAGTGGAATGAGACTCCAAGTCTCCCATTAAATCATAGGTGCATTGCACACCTTCACTTTCTAGTTCCCACATCTTGTGCTTAATCCACAACTTTGTATATTTAATCACCAGAGTCATAAGTTGCTCTAACTCTGTTTTCTCTTCTTCCAGCCAGTCTATTTGTCCAATTGGTTTATCTTTCATAGCTTCATAGTCATGGCCTTGAATCAAATCTCCATCATCTTCAACTTGATCTGGAATGGCCTTCACATTATATAGCCTGACCAAGTTAACATGTAACTTGGAAAACTTCTTCCTTCTAATATCAAATTCATCACTGCAATTGGCCCAATAGTCTTCTATATCATCCTTTTGGCTATATTCCTTGCTGGCCTTCTTTTGTGCTTCGCCAGTCCTATCAAACCTAGATCTCTTAGAATGAAAGGACAACCCAAGATTGCTCATTTCTTCTTTAGAAGAACATGCCGAATTAATAGAAGGGAATGCCTCACTAGTGCCTATCCTTAGAGAAAAATCTCCACTGAATCTAGTCTTCTGCTTATCCTTCTTCACAATTGCATCAAAATAACATATTTTCCTTGTGACCTCCAGAAGTATAATGTGATCTGTGGGATACCTAGGAAGTCTGTATGGAGCCCTCTGACAACCATCTATCCTTATATATGAAAAGGTGGGAAACTATATAAACCAAGCCCCATACCTTTTGATTAGCTCTTTGGCATTGTCAGATATCCTCACATGCTCCGCACCTTGGAGCAACCTAGTGATGTACATGGTGAATGCATCATTCACCCTCCTATAGCTTGAGTTAGCCAGGTGTAGCTGTGGATAGACCTCATAGATTACATCCTGCCCAAACACACCTCTCGTACTTAGTCCTTTGTATGGATGAAACCTTGCAAGTGCATAAACCAAGTAGGAGGTCATTGTGAAGGTCTTCATTTGTAGGAAATTACACATCTATTCATGAATCATGGCACTTATAACACCTGTCCAATGGTAGTTAACATTCTGCTCCATCCTCACAATGACATGGAACATCCAATTCTCAAATACTCCTACACTCTTCAACCCTACCACCCTACTGAGAAGGGTGATAACATCATAGTATTCCTTCTTGAATTTATCTTTGAATAGCTACTTGGGTAGCTTGGAAAAGTCAGACATAGGCTTCTCCAACCAAGAATTTATGAACTGTTGGGGCTTGATGGTATCTTCCTCATAGAACTTCTTTTCCATATCCATATCAAAAGCCACTACATGAGACCTCTCTAGCATGTCAAAGGTTTGGGCTATAGATACAGGATTTAGTTTTGCCAAAATTCTCCCTTGGGGACCAACTATCCTTTGTGTACCTCTGTCATAGTGTTTGGTACACTCGAGCACCAAATCATAACACTATATTGTAGGAGGGAATCTAGCTACATGTTCCAACCTTGATTCCAATGTCCTTCTGGCCAACAAAGGAAGGTTTTGTGCTGCAATCCTTGTCTTGAACTCTTCATAATCCCACAATCCAACATTTGTATCAGTTACCTCTGACTAGATGGAAGTAAGCTTTCTCTCAAGAATTCTACTCTTGATATCCATTTTGATTCTTTCTACCTCAGAAATAGAAGACCCTTTTGCACTTGGATCCATCACTCTACCCTTGGTTCCACTTGTCACTGCCTTAATTGATTTAGCCTGCATCAAACAAAGAAAACATAACAAAGATCACATGAAACCCAAGTTAATTAATCACAAATGACATATTCAACCTCAATATAAGTCCCAAGATAAGCAGAATGCTCTAAAACCTCATAAAATTAATCATCTCAAAGTTTGGGTTTTTAGTCCTCCCGTGGAATCCAGGCCAGAGAGGAATTTCAAAAAATTTCCAACTAGGTGGATTTTAGCGAAATAAACATAAAAGCACCCAATAATCATTTAATCAAATGTCATTAACCAAGAAAAAACATGATACATCTTTAAATAATTCAAATTGATCATAAAATGCATAATCACCAGCTAATAAATCATACTATCTCTCAATTCTTCATTTTCAACAAAGTTCTAGAGAATTCCGCCCAGGATGGAAATCCGCAAAAACAACAATAGTTTACGAATTCTGGGAAAATGAAGGAACAAAGGAAATTTCAGTAAGATTCGGAGGGAACTAAAATCTGTGAAGCAGGAATAACTCCGGATCACAACACATTTTGGGAACACAAAGAGAAAATGGAAAGTTGGAGAATTCTGCCAGCAAAGGAAAATCCCGAAGTTGAAGGAAAACCCGAATGTCAACGTTTTCTCATGAATTCACTCAAATTGATCAAACAATCACAAATTTGAGGATCTTGGGTTTGGAACTAGCTTGATTTGGACCTCCTATAGATCATCTTTAAATTCGAGGCTCACCCTAAAGTAAATCGAAAGGAATTGGTGATGCCCTAAGCATGAAACCCTAAAATTCCACCATGAATGCACAGGACAAGCTTGGGCTCAACTTACTCGATTTATAGGTTTTCAAAAGGTTATTTATGGCATACACAAGCGAGCTAGCTCATAATGAAATTGAAAAACAAGCTTGAAAAACCCACTTAGGAATCATCAATCTAACAAAACTGAGCAACCCTAGCTTCAAATGTTCAATGCCCAAACATATAGAAATTTGGACTCCAAGCACACTCAAGATGCCAAAGAATCACTCACATTCAAAAATTGAAAGCAAGGTAATGAAGACATACCATTGATGAAGTGAGACTCGATTACAACAATGATAGATCACAATCTTTAGCGCCCCAATAAACAACAATAGTTATGATGACACCCAGGACAATCACCACCAAATCCAGAAATTTGTGAATCCAACATGCCAAATCCAACCAAGCACCCAAGATAAAGCACTTCAGATCAATAGAGAGAAAATGATAAAACTTAATGACACAAAAACTCCCCAAAATCAATTAAATACCTACCATAGAGATCGTACAAATGAGCATTAATGCAGTCGACAAGACAAGCCAAACCAAAACCCAGGAATATGACAGGGTGACAAAATTTCAGAGAAATCCGGTCACCAAGGAATTCTGTGAAGGACCAAAATCTCTGGATCATAGTGTAAAGTAGCTGCCACTGGGTTTTCAAGGAAATCAGGGAATTCTACTTAGAGGGAATTTTCCTGAAAAGAGCCAAAAACCTGAAATGAGCTCAGAACATTAGATTTTCAAAGTGCTTCCTAGAAGGGGGGAATTTGCATGAATAAGATAATCATTCAAGATTGCATTAAGGCAACAAAACCTCAAAAAACCAAGGGAAAAAACACCAAAAATGAAAGCAAAAGAGGGTCCCTGCTTTTAGCGAGGTGTGTGTGCAAAAAACTGCACAACACTGCTCGAGTTGAAGAGAGAGATGAATAGGTAATTGACAGTGGATGTTCACATCATATGACAAGAGACAAAAGTAAGTTTGTAAACTTGGAAAAGTATGATGGTGGTGTTGTGAGATTTGGTGATAATACAATTGGTTTGATCCGTGGAAGAGGTTGCATTTCTCTTAATGGTAAGCATAATAGTGATGATGTTCTGTATGTGGAAGGCTTGAAGCATAATCTTTTGAGTGTTGGTCAAATGGTTGATAAGGGATACAATCTTTAGTTCAAGGATGGAAAGTGCAGAATATTGAGTTCTAGAAATGAAATTGCATTAGGTACAAAAACAAAAGGTAATATTTTTCACTTGAGTGTTGCTAGTAAAAGTTGTTTGATTGCTCAAGTTGATGAAAGTTGGTTATGGCATAGGAGGTTGTGTCATGTTAACTTTGATAATATTGTTAAGATAAGTCCCACTAAGGTTGTGAGAGATCTACCTAAGTTGGTGAAACCTACTAATGCAATATGCAAGGAATGTCGATTAGGAAAGCAAAACTAGGATTTCATTTTTGAGTAAGAAGTATTGTTCAAATGAATTGTTAGAGCTTGTGCGTACTAATTTGTGTGGTCCCTCTCAGGTCAGAAGTTTACAAGGTTACAGGTATTTCATGCTACTCATTGATGATTATTCTAGAATGGTATGGGTTACATTCTTAAGGGAGAAATATGAAGCAGTGGAAAAGTTCAAGATCTTTAAAGCTATGGTTGAGACAAAGATAGGTTTGAAGATTAAATGTCTGAGATCAAATAGAGGTAGTGAATTCACTTCCTATGAATATAATTCTTTTTGTGAAGGACATGGAATAAAGAGACAATTATCTGCATTGCGGACCCCTCAACAAAATGGAGTTGTGGAAAGGAAGAAAAAAATAATTGAAGATGCTACTAAAACAATGATGCTGGAAGGAAATGTCCCTCATATCTATAGAGAAGCCATGAGTACTACTGTGTACACACTCAATTGGGTACAAATCAAAGTTGATACTGGTAAGACCCTTTTTGATCTATGGATTGGTCAAAAGCCTACTGTTAAATACTTCAAGATATTTGGAAGTAGATGTTATATTAAGAGAGATAAAGACATAGGAAAGTTTGATGCTAGGAGTGATGAAGGTATTTTTCTGGGTTATGCTACTAAAAGTAAGGCCTACCAGTGTTTCAATAAAAGATTGAAGAAAATGGTTGAAAGTGAAAATGTTAAGGTTGATGAAGACTTTGGTGCACCATCCAAAACTTGTGGATATGACTTTGATGATTAGGATGACAATACAAACAAAGGAAAACAAGTTCAAACTACAAATCAAGTGCAAATAAATCTGGTAAATCAAGAAAATGAGGAAGAAGAAGAAACCAGTGAAGTTGTAGAAGAGAGATCAGAAGAGCCTGAAGTTGAAGAAAATACTAAGGAGACTCTAAGGTATGTAAGATTGAATCATTCAAAAGATCAGATTATAGGTAATAAGAACAAAGGTGTCTAGACTAGGAGAAAGATTGCAGAAGAGTATTGCTTGATATCAAAAACTGAGCCTACTAGTGTGAATGAAGCATGTAAAGATGAGCATTGGGTTGAAGCAATGAAAGAAGAGTTAAAATAGATTGAAAAGAATGATACATGAATTCTTTTTCCTAGACCTAAGGATAAGAATGTTATTGGAACTAAATGGGCAAGGTGAAGTGGTTAGAAACAAAGCAAGAATGGTATGCAAAGGATATTCATAGATGGAAGGAATTGATTTTGAAGAGACCTTTGCCCCCATTGCTAGAATTGAAGCTATAAGATTATTTCTTTCCTATGTTGCTCACAAGAACTACAAAGTTTATCAGATGGATGTAAAAACAACTTTTCTAAATGGTGAATTGGAAGAAGTATATGTTGAGCAATCTGATGGATTCCAATTGACTGATAAGGAAGATATGGTGTGTTGGTTAAAGAAAGCATTATATGGACTCAAGCAAGCCCCTAGAGCATGGTATGCCAGATTGGACAAGTATTTGCTAAAGCTTGGATTTAACAAAGGTACTACTAATAGTAATTTGTATTTCGAGATTGATCATAATAAAGATTTGATTGTTGAATTCTTTGTTGATGATATCATTTTTGGAGGATATGATGGTTTGTGCATGAAGTTTACTAATGAGATGCAAAATGAATTTGAGATGTCAATGATTGGTGAGATGAAATTCTTTTTGGGATTGCAAATTACTCAGTTAGATAAAGGGATTTTTATATCCCATTCCAAGTATGTGAAGGAATTGTTGAAGAAGTTTGGTATGGAAGATTCAAAGCCAGTTGGTACACCTATGGTGACCAGATGCAAGTTGACAATAGAAGATGATTCTCTGAAAGAAAATCAAACAAGATACAGATCAATGATTGGTGGATTGTTGTACTTAACTCAAACTAGGTCTGATATCATGAATGTTGTATGTATTGTTGCAAGATTTCAAGCTAATTTGAAGGAATCTCATGCGATTGCTGTGAAGAGAATTTTTAGATACTTGAAGGGAACTATTGATCTTGGCTTATGGTATCCTAAAGATGATGATCTTACTTTGAGTGCCTTTATTAATGCTAACTGGGCAAGAGATGTGAATGACATGAAAAGTACTAGTGGTGGAACATTTTTCTTGGGTAAGAAGCTAATTTCATGGTTAAGCAAGAAGCAGAATGTCATTTTCCTATCTACTATAGAGGTGAATACATTATTGCTACTAACAATTGTACTCAAGTCCTATGGATGAAAAAAATACTAAATGATATTAGAATTGTCTATGATGAGCCTATTGCTATATTTTGTGATAACTCAAGTGCACTTAAAATTTCCAAGAATCTAGTGCTGCATTCAAAAATAAGGCATATATCTATCAAGTTTAAATTCTTGAGGGAGAAGGTAAGTGAAAAAGAAGTCAGACTGGAGTATGTGCCTACTAAGGAGTAGATTGCAGACAACTTTACCAAGTCATTGCCTAAGCATAATTTTAAGTATCTTAGAGGGAAGTTATGGGTGATTACCTCTCCTAATCAGAACTAAGGATGTATTTCTTTGCATCAGTCCGTGCATTTCACAGTCATATCTTGTTTCAGATTGATGCTGTGGTGGCTGCTACTCAGGTGGAGTAGTCAAATGTTTAGAAATTAAAATATGTATTTCAAAGCTTAGAGATCTTTTTCATTGATGTCAAAGGAGGAGAAGATTCATGTGAAAAATTGGTGATTATCTGAGGAGAAGAGCCTTATGGGGAGAAATATTATGTGAAAGAGTTGAGGAGAAAATGAGTTAGAACCTAATGGGGAGTAAGTGTCAAGAGTTAGTTGCATTGATGGTGTTTTTCACACCATGTGTTGCCATCAATGCCAAAGGGGGAGATTGTTGAATGTTGTGGTTGTGTTGCTGATATGTGGTTGTCATTGATGTCAACACTATTAGCATAAATGTATTTGAAGTTGTATATGTCGAGGATATTGAGAAAATTGTAATAAATAAGTTGTAGGTTGTTAGTGGTGAAGTGAAGTTTGGTATGTTGGTATGTTCTATACATTGATGATCAGAGGTTGTGGACTAAATGGTTTTTTTTTGAGTGTATCTAGTTTATCCATGTTGAGTTTTAGAGATCCGTATGAAGATTTGATCAAGTTATGAATATTTCCATTTAGATAGTTTTCCTGTTTCTTCAGTTGGTGTTCCTAATTGAAGATGATGCTATTTTAGTTAGTTCAGTTGTTGTGGATTCTTCTCTTGTGATTTGTGATGCTTGTGAATGTTTCTAGATCATGCTTTACCTTTGTTGCACGTCCGCATTGATCATTGTGCTCGTGGTTGGAGATTTTCTCTTGCGTGTTCATGCTTTTCTTGTTCTTGGCTGACATCATGTTTTTAGCATGTTTTGGATCTTCGAGGATAAATTAATTGAAGTATTTTTGAGTTAGAGATGTTTATTTGGGTCTTCACTAAGTTGTGTCTGACCATGGTTGATTCACATTGATAATCTTTAATTTTTTGGGCAGACAGTTTATATTCATTTTATTATTTCTTTGTGGCTGACTTGTAGCGATGAAATTTCTTGTTGCGGATATATAAGAGTGATTTCTTATTCAAATTTAAGAAGTGGGAAGTGGATGTTGAATGTGTGTATGTGCAAATATCATTTGAAGGAAGAGCAAAGTGTGAAGAAGGGTGAAGAAGAGTGAAGAATTGTTTATGTGCTTAATTGGAACTATAATCAGGCATTAGTAGATGCTATTTTCTCAGTTCAAATCCGGATGGCTTTAATCTAAATCTCTTTGTAAGACAGTGTGTCTTCCTTTGTAATTGAGTAGTGAGCTCTAGGAAGTGTGCCTAAATGCATGTGCATTCCCCATATTTAATTTTCATTATACTTTTAATAGGGTATAATCTTGTGGATTGACCTCCACCATGGTTTTTCCCCTAACATGGTTTCCATGTAAAAAAATCTTGGTGTTATGTGTGTTTCTGATGTGTTGATGATTTATGTTTTCATGATTAATAATTAGACCTAAGAATAAGGTTAATAAGTTGAACAAGTTTTGAATTTCTGTGACAATTGATTCACCCCCCCTCTCAGTTGACTGTTGGTGTAATTAACTATTTAATTATATCTTCATAAGTTTACTTAGGCAATCTTTAATTCCTAAGTTATAGGATATCATCTTTATCTTATCGAGCTATCTTTTTGCTCAAAATAAGATTTGGTTGTTGCATGCTTGCCTTTTATAAGCAAGCCTCATCTTGTACATTTGTATCAATTAATCGTGAATCAATCTTGCATATCGATAGCATGCATTCTTGCCATTATTTCTCTCTTGTGGAAGTATTTTCGTCTAGCAACAGATTTCTGGAAATCTAACATGGTATCAGAGCTTCCAGGGTTGCAGACCCCTTCCCGGATCTGAGGGTTTTATTTTTTGGCTTGAAGTTTTTTGCTGGGTGCAAATTGGGGTTTCAATAACCTCACGATTGAGATCAGAAGGCTCCGCAGATGAATTTTGATAGTAAATTCGTCCATTTTAGGTAAAGTTGTTTTTGAGGCAAAAAATTTTTTCGCTGGAACAGCCCCTTTGCGGTACGATTTTCTCAATTTCGCAAAAAAAAATATTTTTCAAAAATATTTTCTGCGGTATTTTTGTAAATTTGGGGCAAATTTATTTTCGGGCTATACAAATAATTTTGGGGCAAAATTATTGTATTCGGGCAAAAATATTGTTGGGGGTTTCAATTAAATTCCGGGCAGCACATATTGTGGAATATTATGTTGGTTTGTGTACGAAATCTACAGGTTATCATGCCCTAATGTAGTCCTTCCATTGATCGTTGTCCTTTCTCCATTAGTGGTCGGGTCGCTGCACTTTATACACCGACGTTTTTTGTGTTGTCATCATTGTATGCTGGTACATTGGCTATCATTATTCCAGCCTCATCAGATCCACGGCTGGCATCAGTCAAAAGATACATCGGCGAGTTGTCTACATTGGCATTCACCGGCGATCGGCGTCCTTTACCATCCATTGGTATCTGCCCGAGGGTCCACCTTTCTACGGTTGCCAAACTCCGTCTGATCATAGGTCCTATCCTTCTACCGGTCAAATCCACAGCCGGCATCCATCGGCGGGTACATCATCAACTTGTAGTTTGGCAGTGAGCTCTATGCTTGGCGTACGTCAATCTGTAGGGTACGCGAATTTATTTTTTCACGGGCTTGTCGGCTGCAATCAAGTTTTGTGGTCAATCTGCTAGTCCCGTCCCATCGGCGCTGACCAGATTCCATCAGCATTCAACCGGTTCGTAGGGTTGCTGGCAAATCTCCATCGGCCCGTCCACCGTCGACATCATCTGCAGAGTACGGGTACTTGCCTCTGTTCTTCGGCGTACACTGTCTTTTCATGCAAGGTACTTTGACAGTGCTTTCTTTATTTCCATTGGCAGAGTCTTTATTATTGGCAAATTCTCCTATCAAAGCGGCATCTTCTCAAAGCGGTACGAAGGCATTTATATTTGGTTGGAGTTTATTTGTTTTAAAGATTTCTATAAATCTTTGTATAAAAATTGCCAAATTGGCCGACGATTTATGTTTAGGCCGAGCTTTGTATTCGGTGATTTTTATTTTGCTTTGCTTGGCGGTGTGGTCACATGGAGAACCGAATTGTAGCCCCAGGGTGCCGAAAAATTGCACCTCATTAGCCTAATAATTATTTGATTTTGGCCCCTAAGTGCCTATTTATAGGCCTTTTTTTCATTTTATCATAACTTTTGCATACGAAGGCGATTTTTCAGAAACGAGATATCGTTCGAAAGCTGGAAGAGTCATCTTTTCAGTGGTGCAGATATTTTGTAGGGATTTTGCAGTTTTGTGCCATATTTTCCAGGTTGAAGACAGATCTCCTTTTTTGGCTTTCGGAGCTCATATGTTTGTAAATGGGTAACTTAATTACTTTGGAGAATGGGAACTATAGGCAATGGAGTAATTTAATTCTCACTCATCTTGGTGAGAGAAATCTATTGCCCTATTTGTTTAATACAGTTCCTTTTCCTAGCACAGGTGTTGAGTATTGCATTTGGAAAGGCTTTAGGGCTAGAGTCTTTAGAGTTATTTTTGAAAATGTAAATGATGACATTTTGGAGACACTTATTCACTTCGAATGTCCTCATGCTCTTTGGACTCACATTAAAGAGGTATATGGAGACTGTGATTCTTCTCCATCTCTTGAAGCTCCTCTTTCCAACTCACATGTGCTTGTTCATTCTTCAGAGTTGATAACCCATGCTTGTGATCCTTTGGACAAGATTGCAGATGTTTCAGAGGTTCCTGATAGTCCTCCTGATTGGGATTCCTATTTGACAGACATTGCTTCTTTGTTTGTGGAGTCTCACATTTCAGATTTGGAGGACCAATTTGAGGGTTTATCTCTCTTATTTGATGATAGTAATGGGTCTACTATTATAACTTCATGTTTGTCTATGGAGTTTGTTCAAGATCAGTTTCCATTGGTTCCTAGTTTGTCACAGTTTGTTGTGATTGGGCATGTACCTGATTGGATTGTGGCATCATCTTCATCATCCAAGAACTTGGCAACACATGAGCAGATTTTAGAGACAACATCTTCATACATATGGATTCCTCTTCCTACTTCCTATCCAGAATGGGAATCATTCTTGCAGTTGTACTTGGTGTATCTTCTTCCTAAGGGGAGAAACATTGTTTGTAGGCATTGGATTTTGTTTTGTCTTCAAACATTAACCATACTTGCAGGAGATCATACATCATGGGGGGGATATCTTATCTCATTACTTCCCTCTTATGGGGGGGTAATTTATTGTATATTCATGATGGATGTAGTCCTTGGGGGGTATCATTGAGTCCTCCATACATCATGCTTACATTCATCATGCCTTTTTTCTTGTTTTCTCTCTTTTGGAGAGGGGTTTTTTCCCACTGGGTTTTCCCCTTTTCTCTACTTTATGAGAGATTGCATTTCATTTGCATCTGTAAATGGGTACCTAACATGGCCTAGTTGCCGGGACCCATAGTAGTTTGCATTATAATCTTCTCCCTAAGTTGCACTTATGGGGGGGTGTTGGTGTAATTAACTATTTAATTATATCTTCATAAGTTTACTTAGGAAATCTTTAATGCCTAAGTTATAGGATATCATCTTTATCTTATCGAGCTATCTTTTTGCTCAAAATAAGATTTGGTTGTTGCATGCTTGCCTTTTATAAGCAAGCCTCATCTTGTACATTTGTATCAATTAATCGTGAATCAATCTTGCATATCGATAGCATGCATTCTTGCCATTATTTCTCTCTTGTGGAAGTAAACATTGACTGCCCTTGTATTTCCAACAATGCATTTGTGAAGGAATTCACCTTTGGAAGGGGTTTGTGGATTTAAAAAGTAGTTGAAAAATCTTAAATTGTGTTGGATAGTTGAAAGACCTCCCTGATCTACATCACAATGGTAGAGCAGCAAAAAAATTCCCTTCATCTCTCTCAAAATATTGTAGCTAGCCATTCAACAATTTTTTTATCAAAGCGACCTTGTTCTAAATGGTTGTCATCTAGCAATTTGTCTATCATTTTTAGCAACTATTCACTGCACTATCTACATCAAAAATATTATGTTTGGTCCTTTATAAATTTTCAGAATGGTCCCCTTGATCTTTCATTGTGCTATGTGAGACATCGTTTTGAAATAAGTTGAGTGTGGATATGTTGAAATATGCCTTCCATGAAATGCAACTAACTTTTTTTTTATCTGAAACAAATTTCATTTGATTAAAAAGTGTATTAATTTTTCATAAGAATATGAATTCTAGTTATGATGATAATTGAGATGTTGAATTCTTATGATAAAAGGCTCATAAATCAATATCACTACTGCCTTCCTCTACTTAAGTTACATCACTTTTTTAGTTGTCTGTGACTTTCTCTATTGATTATAACCCTTGATTGAACAATCCAATTTTCATGATTGAGAGGAGTCTTGGCTACATAGTTTTTTCATTGAAAGCCCAAAGGAAGTGAATCATAGAAAACCTGATATAATATGGGCTTGGATTGGGTGATGTGTAATATTTTAAGAAAAAATTAAAACCTTGAGTTCCAAAATTGCATGCAACATCTGGATCTGATTGGGGATTGCATCCTTCCAGAGAATGAAGAGAACTTCAACAACTTTGGTAAAGACACGTGCCAAATCCATTGGGCCACAAATTCAAGGGAAAAAAAATAGACTTGAGCAAAGCCAAAACTAAAACAAACCCACACACAACTAGAAAAGAAAAGATAACCTAAGATACCTATGTACCTGGACTAGGTACATCATACCACATCTATCTAGAGAGACTATGCAAATACATTAATGGTTGAGAAAAATACATGCCAGTGTGGAAAAATAAGGGGTATCCATGAAGTTCCTATAAACCCATAATTTTTTTTTTATCACAAACATAAATCTGGAGTTTATGAAATGAAAGAGCTCATTGAAAGGTGTATCAAATAGCCATTTCTCATCAAACACATTTGAAGCTTCTTGTGAACTATCCTCATGTGAAGTTTGATAGGAATCAATCATACCTTGAACACCAACTTCCTTATATTCGAATTCTCTCCCAAATAGAATCATCCCCTTTTATTTATAGGAATTGACTCAAATAATTCATGTTATTTTGATGGAAACTCTACATGTTCATATTTATCAACCAAATCATCTTCTTCTATAACCTACAATGCTGACACAACAACTCCCTCTCCATATAGAAAATCATCCTCAAACATTTCTAAGAACCAATTGGAATATGAAAAAAATGGGGTTGAGCATCCTCATTTTCTTGATCACCACTAATTTCCTCATGATCACTTATACCATTACCTATGTAAGCATTCTTATTAGAATTTTCCAAATGAAATAATTCATAAATAAAATTATTTTTAACCTTTCCTTGCAGCTTTGCCTCTTCATTGTCTGGTGTAGAAACTTCAAAAAATTCGCACTTTGGCTACACATAATTTGTAAGAATATTTGATGCATCATCTTCAACTTCTTTCTAGCAGTTCATATCATTAGAATATTATTCACAAGCTATAATAGAAGTTGTGAGATTTTTGAGCCACGTATAATGACCATTTCTATTTGAATGTGAAGAAACATGATCTTCCTCATCAATCAAAACATTAGTAGATTCACCATCATCTTCTTCATAATGCATTCCATATGCCTCAACTCTTCTTCTAAAACAAGATTTGATTCTTGAATTAATTTGGCTATTTCTTGAAAAAACTCTTGACCTAAGACTATGAGATTAGAGCATTCAATGAGAGAAAGTAAAAGATTTACCTCTTGTGGTTACACATGATAAATTCTCATAGATCCTTGATTAAAAATCTCTTCAACCTAATTTTCTTTCCAAAATCCACATAATATCAAATTATCTTCAATTCTAATGGCTTCTTATTTTTCAACTTTGAGGTCACATACCTTATTTTGCTTCAGGAATACTTTGACTTTGGGATGCAATGTTACAATAAAAATGGACAATTGAATTTTCTTGGTTGTTTGTCATGAGGAGTCCTCTTTAAATATTTGTTTAACCAATTCATGAAATATCTCATAAGTTCATCTTATTTCTTTTGAATGTTGAAAAATTGGCATAGTAGTGCACCCACATCAGTTGCTAATTTGAATCTCCCAAGAATTTTTTTCTTCAAGATGTCCCAATTGGTGATGCATCCATCTTCTAAAGACTAAAACCACTTTATAGCATATCCAATGAGAGACTCGACAAATAACTGAACTAATACATTTTCCTCATTCACCCTCAAATTCCACAAGCTATGATGAAGGCTCAAATATGATCATCCATAATTTGTAAATCTTCTCCATTAAATTTTGGGAAGTGCTTTCTCAAACTTGCAAGTAAGGCTAAATATTGAGGCAAAGATAAAGGCCAAAAATTAATATCACATGGTTGAGGTGAAGCCAATGACATAATGCAGATTTGAAAAATATGATTGGAATCTTCTACCAAAATATTTTCTGAGCAAGTTCTGGTGAAAGAGTGAAGAAGGAACCCTTTTAATGTGTTATCATTGATGCCATCATTAATTGTTGACATTCTCTCTAATCCAATGAACATAATGGAGACATCTTAATCCAATATTTTGGTCCAAAATTTCTCGTGTATAAGATCTTATTATGAGGTGATAATACATTATTCCTAACTACTTTGTGCATCTATGATCAAAATTTCAGCAATTTTGGATGAACAAGCTGAAAGTTACAAGTGACAATAGTTCAACATTCAGTTTTGGCTCTATACAGAGTAAATGAGTATGAGTAATCTGGTTCATGCTTTGAGCTGGTGTTTGGAATTAGTCCTTATAGCTTTGGGAGATTGTTTAAAGATGTCAGTACATTATATATCGTAGATTGCACATGTTTATATGATCAGATGGATCATTGGTGTTGATTAGATTGGCTTATTTTATGATTAGGTCTAATTCCTGGCCAACCTAATGTTTGATATATGTTGTGGAGATTAAATATGTATTGTGGATATTAATTAGATCTATTTTACATCCGTGAAGACTTAAATTAAGTGTTGAATGTTTTATTTGAGCGCGAAGATGTTTTTGAATCAAGTGTGGATCTGACAAGACAATTTTGATTTAAAATAGGGCTACATCTAATTAGGCCGACCTAATTTATGTATGCAAATGTATTGGGTATATATGTAAGACCTTTTTGAGTTGTAGGATGATATGATATGATGATATGGGATGATAAGTGGTTTAGTGCAATCATGTGAATCTGTATGTGTGTGATCCGAATATCAACAAACATATTATGAATATTGTGCGATATTAAAGTAGAGCAGTGTTTTGTATTCAGAGCTTCAAAGGAACTAAATTCAACATAAGGGAGGTGCATTTTGTATTAATTCACATCTTGGTTGTGTATCCATTTCTGTTTTGTATCTTATTGTGGTTGTGAGCCCTATTGGATAGTGTGTCCTGGTAGTGAGCCTCTGCAATATCTTATAACCAGTTATAATATATTGTGAGCTAATCCTCATCGTGGTTTTTCCCTTTTTAGGTTTTCCATGTAAAAATACTGGTGTTCATGTGTCATGTGATCTTGTGGTTGTTTCATGCTTTCATTCTTTGTTGTAGTTAGATATTTTTTGATAATTGGATGGATTATGATTAAATGGTTTAATGGAATACTGATTCTCCCCCTCTCTCAGTATTCCAGATGTTCAACAATTGGTATCAAATATTTGTTCCTTCTAAGAAGCCTAATAGCTTGATGAAGATCTTAGAGGTTGAACACATGGATGATAAAGAGTTTTCATATCTTACAGTTGAAAGTGATTGTATGATTGATAAATAAGAACTCTAATGTTCTGTTGAAGATCTTGACAGAGTTGAAGGTGAAAACAAAAATCTACAAGAAAAACTCAAAGAAGCAAATGAATGCATAAAAAAATTGAGAGAACAAATCAAGAAATTCAGAGAAAGACATAGAGAAGTCAATGAACAATTGAAGAAAGAAAATATCACCAGACTAAAAGTACAAGTGGAAGAAAAGAAAATAATTGAGGATTTTCTGAATGCAATGGCACAAAGCAAGACTGATGAATGCACAAGACTTGAACAAGAAGTAGTAAATTTGAGATTAGATCTAGAAAAAGCAAGAGATCATGTGGAAAAATTCAAAACAAGTTCTACAATGCTTGATGAACTAATTACAAGACATAAACCATCTAAAGATAAAGGTGGTTTGGGACTTGAGGAAGGAGAAAGCTCAAAGGAAAATTAGATCCCTAACAAGGTTGACAATAAAAAGAAGACTCAAGGCAATGGAAAAGAGTTCAAAAATCAAAGAAGCAATGCTAGAAGACACCCTAGTAGACAACCAAATGCTCAAAGGTACCCATCTTTTAATGGTATTTTTTATTCATGTAATAAATTTGGACATGAGGCTATAGAATGTAGAAGTAGAATGAATTAGAATGTTGGATCCTTTTGTGGAAATTTTTTTGCATGCAAGAAATTTGGGAATAGAGCTATTGAATGCAAAAAATAGATGATGAATAGATATAATAGTAGTAGAATGGTTCAATATTTCAATTCTTACTTTTATACATGCAATGATTTTGGACATACGACTAACTAGTGAAGAACAAGATTGAATGGAGGTCAGTTTGGTCAGAAAAATATTGTATGCTACAGTTGCAACAAACCTAGGCACATTTCAAGATTTTGCAGAGGTAAGAATGGAAGGAAGACTAATCTAGGAAGGAGGAATGAACTTGTGAAGAAAATTGATCCCACTGAAGTTAAGTAGGAAATGGAGAAGATTTGGAGAAATAAAGAGGATCTTGAGAACAAAGATGAATCAAATTTATTTGTGTCTCCCTTTGGTGCAAATAATTCCTTTGGAAATTAAACCTAAGCATAGGCTTAGGGGGAGCCATAATATAAAAATATAACAACCCCCTAGAAATATGAGGTGTCAAGGAGTGACATGAAGATATATGGTGTAAAATGACAAGATTAAGCTTGCAAAAAAGAAACCAGGAGAAAATATGCAAATGTGAAGAATTATGGAGCATTTTAGGGTTTATAGTGCATTAGTGAAGAGTTTACCAAATGTTTAGAAATTGAATCAATTAATGTGAAATTAGGGAAAATCAGAAAGGCATAAAGTGAGATTCTAAGTTGATTTTAATCATATTTGTGTATTTGGAGAAAGAAGAGTGAATTGAAAGAGTTTTGAAGGCGATTCGAAGCAACTTGGTGCAAACCCTAGATCCCATTGTGTGCATAAAAGATATTTAAGGCTACTTGTGCTTTGTGGGATTGAAATAGAAGTGATTTCATAAGCATTTGAGTTTGAATTGAAGTTATAATGGCTACACCAATCGATGTCAACATCACTGAGAGACCTAGACCAAAATTCAAGAGGTATTCAATGAAAGTATTTGATAGTGACCCTGACGGTGCTTTTTCAAAGATTCCTTATAGGGTTTTACCCATAGAGGACACTAGCAATTACATACATGGAAAATTGGAAGAGTATAATCACCATAGAATTAAAGATCTATGGTCTAATGAGTTGACTCAAGATGATTTCTTAGTATTACTAGAATACATTAACCTAGTGTGAAATAAACTTGATATCTGGAACTGGTTTCCTAACTATAGGAATGATGTGGATGAAAAATATGTAAGACAATCATTGAGTAGAATGCATGATAAATTCATATGGACCAACATGCTTGGACTAATTTCTAAGGACATGATCAAGAAAGTGATAGGGTTGTGTGATTCCAAACCCATACTAGTTCTAAAATTTGTAAAGAACGAAGTGGTTATGGATTTAACTTGTGCCACCTTTGATAAAAGGGCTTTGAAAAAAAAATGTATTAGGAACCCTAGTGTAAAATATGCTTCAATAATGATAGGTCACATCATTTATATTTCAAATAGGGAGAATTTAGTTTCTACAACTACTATTTATGTTGCACATGAAATGGTTGTGAATGGGAAAGACTATGATCTATGTTAGTTGCTCTAAAAACAACTTCTTGAACCTAAAGCAAACCAAAGAGAATAAGTATGCATTTAAAGAAATAGAACCTTGGTTATTGTTGTGCCTATAACACACACGTCTCATTCAGAATGAGGACCCTCTCCTTTTCGCTTTCATTAGGTTGCTTTTACCTTCGCCTCATTTTGTGTGCCCACTATTTTTAGTCCCAATTGGTCAAGGAGTCCTAAAGTTATCATTATTAGTTGACCAAATTTTACCACATTTGAAATTTTCATGTCTGTTGCCTTCACAGAGTTCCCTTGGTAGTTTTCCTTGAAACTTTGAAGTTGGCGTCCCTCCCTAATTGTAGATCTGCCCATGTGAGTCTTTCCTGGCGGGATTCCGTCCATCCTTCACCGTTTCTGTAGCGATCGAGTTGGGTCATCCACCCACATTGTGGGATCCACATCCTTTAATGTCGTTCCCTTTGTTGGATTGCCAAGCGGAAATAACCAGATTGCCACCTGCATCGCATGCTCTGACCTTCCCTCTGCTGGTGTTTTCAAAAAGTGTGTTCACTAACCTCACCTATCAGCGTACGTGTCATAAATGTGGGTCATTAATGATCAATTTCATATAAATAGCCCAATTGAACTATCATTTTCATTCCTTTGGTTAAAAATTGTCAAAGCTCTACCAATTTTCATTGCCTGTGCGCCTGCATGACCATTCCACCACTTCAAGCATTGTAGACACCAGATTCTTCGCAAGTTCTTGTGGGATATTCAGGTAATTTTTCTACCACCACCCTAGTTATGAGTATTTTCAATGAATTTTGGAAAGTTATTAAAATCTTGAAAAGAAAACCTTAAAACCAGCTAGAGCACCAAGTCCTCCACAAAACCCATCTTTTTAAAATTCAAAAATCCTTTGAAATTTTCCATTTAGGGCCTTGTGGAATTGAACCTTTCGATCGCCGTTCTTGACTAGGGGTGCTCATGCCCTTGTGGCCCATAAGCTAACCTTCACCATTGACCTTGAAAACCAAACACTAAACTTCAGAAGCCTCGGCTGTGGCCCTTGGCGGGCCCGCAAATTTGGATTGGCGGATCCCTTTTGCCGTTGCCAA
This sequence comes from Sequoia sempervirens, assembly GCA_007258455.2. Taxonomy (NCBI): domain Eukaryota; kingdom Viridiplantae; phylum Streptophyta; class Pinopsida; order Cupressales; family Cupressaceae; genus Sequoia; species Sequoia sempervirens. The sequence continues at coordinate 107,334,089 of VDFB02047230.1, forward strand.
TTGAGGCAAAGAAAACCTAAGTTTAAAGTTGAGGGTCCTCAATCTATTGTGGGCATGCCCCTATGGACCGCACCCTCCTCATCACCATCTAAAATGACTGATAAATTCATCCATCCATCTTATGAACCCCGATGATGGGTTTTCTTTGAGGCCTTCATCCCAAAATCTCTAACTTAGATGCCTTTGAGGGTGGTTGTTTTAGGGCTACCGCCTACAGCCCGCCCCTGTATGAATGTCATTACAAAATGGCCTTGCCCTACCATCATTCCATGTGATGGAACCTGAGCTTACCTTTGTCGTCCAATCCTCTGAAGTGCAAATGATCAATCCTTAGGCCCTATGTGGACTCGCCTATGCAGGTCGCCGCCTTCCCTCCATTGTTCCAAATGGCTCAGGAGCCTCGTCTGCTTGTGTTGTGGACTCTGCACCGTTCATATCCTCCTAGCCCCCTCATGCACAAAGTGAGTAAGAAAAGTTGGGAGTGGGCATTCTATTGCAGTAATTCATTTGTGGGCCACCAACCCTTGACTGTTGTTTCCAAACAGCCAAGCCTAACCTGTTGCCCGCCTTATGGGGCCCGACCCCTTTGCTGCCATCTAACCCTCCTTGAGTGAATAGCGAATGCTAATGAATTTTGTGGGCTTGACAGTGCAGACTGATGTCTATGGGCTGCCATCCCATCTTCACTGTCTCCAAACAACCACCTCTTGATGGCCACCCACAGGTCTAAACCCCCACGATCCTGATCGATCAATCCTTGAATAAAGGATGAGTCAGCCTTTCTGCCTTCGAGTCCCACAATGCGTGATTTTTTTTGCGGGCTTCGGCCATGCCAACACTATTCCAAACAACGAAGCTCCAAACGGCCAAGACATTCCCAACCTCTACACCCTCTTGACCCGCATGAGAATTAATTGAACAAGCCCCTCCAAGACTTCATGAATGATCTACCCATATTCCCAAATTCCTTAACACATTGGTGGGCCCTAGTTATGATGTAGGAATCTTGATACGAGTGGTAGCATGCAAGCCACTGTGCCTTCTGTTTTGTTTCCTTGTTGCCTTCTCCAAAATGGATGCTAGCCCAGGGAAACCCAAATCCCTAGGCCTGCATTGCTCTATCTTCCCTAACGACAACTAAACGATGATTTCTGATGAATATTATGATCTTTGGAAGATGAATTGCTTGATCTAACATCTATTTTACAGGATTTCACTGACATTCCCCTCATTCTATACATGAATATGCTTATTGTACCTCTATTTGCAGAATTTATGGAATCAGTTGTAGGACCATCAGGGGCATCTGTAGAGAAAGACAAAGGGAAGAAGTCTACCAAAGTTCAAAGAGGAAAAGAGGATAAAGACGAGATGAAATACCAATTCTAGGGAGTAGAAGTCACCTCTAGGTTCACTTCCACCTGGGACAAAATCATAGATACTAATCTCAGACATGTTGATATAGAAAAATTCAGATAGAGGATCATCAACAACCCCACCATAGACAATGCAAAGAGAATCCAAAAGAGTGGTTTGGCTAAGGCAGTTAGTTTTCCGCTCGCTCTTGTAGCTCTAGAGCTAGTGATGGCTTGCAAAGAAGCCTATCAGGAAGAAACTAGAAGGATCATTGATTGTGAGGGTAAAGTGTTGGATGACCTATTTTCCAGGTCCATAGGGAAAACATTCCATACCCCTACCTTTGACCCTATGGAGGAAATGATGAAGGAATATGTAGAAAATATGTGGAAGGTCGACCCCCTAAAAATCCAAAAGTTAATCAATCAATACTAGATAAAGGAGAAGAGGGGCATTGCTAACAAGGTGTTCCAAGAGTTGTTTAGGAGTGAATTTTATGAAGATTACCATGACTTGGTGACCTTGTTGAGTAGATTCATGCAAATTCCTACAACCACTTACTTTCAAGAATAGATGCTCTACTTCATTGAGGATATCATCTGAGGAAAGACCAAGTTTTACTGGGTTGGAATGATCAGTAACAACTTGCATCAGTAGTTCTTGGTGGTCAAGAAGCCCTCTCAATTCTATATCACCTCTTACTTGGTGTATCTCTTGGTTGATCCATTTCCCTATAGAGGATTATTTGTTGCATAAACCCCAACTATAGAAAGAGAATTAAAAGTATATGACAAGAACTCATAGCTCCAATATCAAAATTTCAAGAAGGATTATTATAGGGTGATTGATGCCTTTATTTGGCATATTATCAAAATTCTCAAAGGGGAATTTGAGAGAAGAGTCTCACACAATGCCTGTGTGTTCATTAACTGGTTCAGATTCATGTTTATACAATTCCCCAAGTTCACCTACATCCAAACATAATTCTTCTCTGAAAGGCCATAAAACTGCCCCAGTATCCAAATGACCAGCTGATCTTGTTAGAATTTTCCAGGCAACTGAAAAATGCACACACTCTCCTTAGTGGCAAGCATCGAGTAGGGATAACATATCCCCTCACCTTCAGGCAGGGAATGTATGCTCTCGTGGCCACACAATATGTGAAATATTCAGAGAGGGAGATCACTAAATATAAGTTGGGGCTCCACACTGCTTGGCCAAGGATGGATCCATACGAAAAGTTAAAGAAGTTTGTTGGAAGGGAATATGTCCACTTGCACAACACTGAATATTTTTGGGCTAACTACCGAGACGACAAGGAGGTACACATGAGGTAGTATATGCACATGACCGCTTACTTTTCCAAGACGGTCAAACTATTCCCGGTACCAGATCAAATTGTAGAAGATGAAAACACTGTCATTGATTCAAGGTATGATGCTATTGCCAACTTGTTGTTTCCCCTAATAGACTAGAATGAAGAAAAGGTTAATGACATCAACATTTTGACCAAACCAGTGGAGCACAAAAAGAGACAATGGATTGATGCAAAGATTTCTCAATTGAAGCTCCAAGGAGCTGCATTGACATATGGAAAACTTGAAGATGAGCTCGAGAGTGAAATAGATAGTGGGACTGCTACTGCCCCAACTAAGGAAGCTCCCAAGTCTCCTCCTACCACCAAATCAAGGAAAAGAAATGAAGTAATTGAGTACCAGCCTAAGCATAAGGTGTATTCAAGGAAGGCCTTAGAGGGAGAGACTTCAAAAATTGCAAAGAAGTCAGGAAAATTCTTTGAAATGCACATGATCTAGGAAGACCCACTACATGAGGGAGAAGAAAAAGTGGTCGAGCAACCAAAGTCACCACCGGCCACCTCTACTCTCGCCATGACTGCCACTGCCACTACTCCTTGCACCTTTCAAGCATTTCCCACTTCTTCTCCGTCTGTGGTGGAAATCTTGGTTCACCTTGCCTCCACCTCACCAACCACTCCAATTATGGTGAGCGATTCCTCATCTGCTACAACCTCTCCACTCTCATCTTCCTCAATGTCTCCCTCAACTGTAGTCCCTTCAGTAGCTACTTCTACAATGCCTACTCTCATCCTTCCAGAAGCTTTTGCAAGACATATGCAAAGGATACCCATTGAAATTTCTGGGGTGTTGATGAATCCTACTACCAGGCTGCTATGGCCCAAGCTATTGTTGGTCTCCCTGTCCCTCCTTTGATAGAACCACCAAAGATAGAGGAAACCATATAGATCTTAGAAGAACTGGAGAGACAACAAAGGGAGGCTACTAAATAAATAGAGGAGAAAATTGAAGATCCCTTTAGGGATGACTACCATGAGCACCCAGAGCATCAAAACGTGACCATTGATGAGGTGGCATATGAGGAGGAAGGGTCATAGTCTCAGAAGAAGATGTTGAAGACCCTAGTGCCAAATATATAGTAGAGTCCTCTGACCAAGAGCTTGAGGAGGAGTTTTCCAAACAATTCAAGGATGTCAGAGAGGAAGTTGAGAGGTAGTCTTCTAAAGAAAAGGAGGAAAGTGATAATGACATGGAAATATCTATAGGTCCTCCAAAAAAGGGGCAAGAAAAAGGCCCTAATCAAGAAGAAGAAGTACATCCTGAGGAAGAGGAGGGAAAAAAAGAAGTTGAAGCTGGGGATAAGCCTGAAGAAGAGGCTGAAATGAAAAGATGCACTAAACTAGAACACCATATAGAGATTAGGTAGAAAGAATAAGGGGCACCTAAAGGAGAGGACAATCCTAAAGAAAATGTAGCTACTACCGAGCTATACGAGAAAAAGACTATATTCATCCAAGACTTAGATGAAGAAGAAGAGGAGAAGGAAAAACAAGAAGCCTCAGACCACGAGGAAAGGGAGATCCATCATGATCAAAGAGAAGAAGGTGATCATGAATTACCAAAGGAGGAATCTCAAATGCATGATTGGTTAGAAAGGAAACTACAAAAGAGGATCCTCACTCTCATGGATCCCAAGGAAAGATGAGAGGCTATCTTTGCATGAGCTCAAATAGGCACAAAGGAGGAAAGGAAATCGAGAGTCCAATCCCACATCATGATGGATGCATCAAGATCAAGGACAATGCAAATTGCCACTCTAGTAATATATAAAGGGGAAGGGGTAAGTTATAATATCTCTACTATTGACCTAGGTATTGCTACAAGGGAGAAAATTATTTATTAGCTCTAGGGGTTGATCGCCACAATTTTCCATCAGATGAGCAAGGACCAGTCCTCCAAGGAGGAGTAGAAGGTACAAGTGGTAGACCTCACTTCCTATATTCAACAGTGGTCTTTTATTGAGGAGCTACCAATAACATTAACGTCATCGACCCCACCCTTGCTTCTCTCCAAAGATCACATAAGCAAGCTAGAAAAGAGAAAGAACTAGACCAAGGCTACTAAAGAGTGGTTCTGGTGAGTGATCTACAATGGTGATATGGGCATCGTCCATTCCATCCAACTGGCCAAAAAGTTCTGGGAAGTACAAAAGAAGCTTGAGGGCATTGAGAGAATTTTTAATAACTTCCCCAAATTATACAAGATTACATGTCCTAAACTCGAGGCTATCCTCAAGATGCCTGAGAGAACCTGAGAGAAGGAGCTGGCCATAGTGAAGGATGATCACTGGCTGGTTGAGACATGGAAAATGGGCCTAGACCATAGAAGAGAAGTCTTGGACCAAGTGCTCTATGAAGTAGAGCTCAACTTGGAGTGGGTCAAAGAACATAGGGTAGATTGTGAAGAATACCTGAAGCTCATGACAGATTATGACATGCCCTCCATCGAGCTAGACCTCAAGAGGATTAGGCCGTATTTTCACAAGAAAATGGAGAGCAGGGCCACAGATTCATTAATATTGGACTTCATGGATTTTGTTACCTATGTCTTTGCCTAGTCAGAGCAAGTGATCAAGAACATGCCTAAGTGTAAAAAGAATTGGGAGTTGATCACTAGCAGGTCCAAAAAATTGACCTTCCAAGTCCTCCAATCAGATATAATAGAGTGGGACAAAATTCAGGTGCTAATGGGAAAATGCATGGAGTACACCACTATCGAGAAAAATCAAGTAAATCCTATCATAGATGATGAGTTCCTCACAGTGTAGTTGCAGCCAAAAGGGAAAACCACTATAGGACAAAGTGCTACAACAACAAGGCACTATAGGACAAAATAGGAATAAGACAAGAAATGTATTTTAAATTGTAAAATATTGGGGGTAGGTGAAACCCTAATTTGTATTGAATCTTGTCCACACAATGAGATTAAATCTATGCCATACATTTTTATTTTTGAAAACTATAAATAGTGGGTCTCCTCTCATTTTCAAGAGAGTTGAGTTGTTGTAAAGACATGCTATTGAAATTTTAATAAAAATTCATTGCTTTTGGTGGATTCTTGAGTTTCCTTCATGTTTCATGATTCATCTCCTCATAGTAGATAGATTTGGGTAGATTTAATTTGTTGTTCTATGTATTTTGCATACTTTTGGTAGTTTAGTGAATGATGTTCATTGATGCTGAAGAATACTACTATGTTGATGCCCTTCCTTGGTCATGCTTTTTGCTATTTATTGATGATAAATAGTAGTGTAAAGCTAGTTTGAACATAAATTCATTGTTTCACTTAAAATTCATCTTTTATTCATACTTTATGGTGAATGAACAATTGAAAATCTGTAGACCTTAGAAGATAGCACTAGTTTCATGATATTGTTAGCTAATTTGGTTAAGTGGAACTTAGTTTTAGGAAGTATGTCCATTGTAGCATCCTCCATTACTATTGTTCATCGGTAGTTGCAGGTCTAGGAACTTCCTCATTTCCCTTCCCTTTTGACCTTTC